>PVKB01000920.1:0-542486 GCA_004027205.1 Ctenodactylus gundi | reverse complement strand
GCGCAAAGCATAACAATACTGTATGTGAGAAGTACAGTGCTGTCCCGGGTCCCTCAGCTAGACAAAGGTCATTCACTTGTTCATTCGGTCATTCTTTCAACAAATAGCTCTTGACCACTTATAGAAGTGAACAAGACTAACGAGGTTCCTCCTGCCCTCTGGCTGCCTCTGAGTCAGCCTGGCGGTTATAGGGAGCAGCTGCTGCCTCCCTGCTGTGTGGGCCCAGGGACCATCCCTCTTCCCTGGCAGCCTGAAGGCAGATGTTTGCCCTAGCCTACACTTAGTCTGCCTGGACACAGGCTGGGAAGTTGGGGGAGGAGGGCTGCCAGTTCTTAAGGATGAATGAATCCCGGTTCTTACCTCGGTCACATTCTCTTTCTAGGCCTAGACGAGAAGACGGAAGAATTCGCTCGCATGCTAACAGAGCTTCTCTTTGAATTGCATGTTGCAGCCACCCCTGACAAGCTCAATAAGGTCAGGACCGCTGCGCTCAGCTTCCTAGTTTTAAAAGTGAATGAGGCGGGGGAGGCGGGGGCGGTGGTGGTGCGGGGGTGTCTCTGTTGTAAAATTCCAGAGATTCACAGGAAAATGAAGAATCCAACACCCTTGTGGCTCGGTGAGGGAAGAGGTGTTTGAGGTCAATAATTAAGATCTGAGGAGGCGACATGGAAGAGAATGTCAGTAGAGAGGGTGGGAGACAGGGCCACGAGACCCGAGTGCAGTTGAATTTTACTAGTGACTTTGAGCAAGTCACTTGTCCTCTGTGGTGAAAAAGGCTGTTCTCTCCCGTCGGTGGTTATCTTCCCCATAGTGGAGAGGGCCAAGGGTGCAGAATCACCGAATTTATTTCCTTGTTTCTTAAATTTAAAGACGCATGCTAGAATTAGGCAGGGAGGGGCACGTCTGCCAGGGGAATCCCTCATCTCCGCTCACCCAGATGCTGCGTCTAAGAACGGTCCAGCATTAGCAGCCTAGGTGTCTCTGATAATACTGCATGTTTTGCAAGTTGGTACAAGGTCTTGCAAGTACAAGACACTGATCGTTACTCACAGCCCTGTGATGTTCTCTGCGTGTGTCTTTTTCTTTCATCCTTTGTAGATTTTTCCCTTTCTCAGCAAGCAGGGGTTTACAAGGGGTTTCCCTGCCTGCCGCTTATCAAGGTGGGCAGGCAAGGAAAGGGCAGGGTGGGGTATTGAGGTAGCGAGATGAGTAATTTCTTTATCGCCGATAGGGGTCACTGGTTCTGGCAGGTCAGTGACTTGAACACACGCAGGGAAATTGCCTCATTCATCTCGCTGCAGCACCTGCCACTGCTGGGAGGGGCCTTGAGGTGGCTGCGGGTCTGCACTGCTTTATTTACATAGCCAGGGTCGACCTGTATCCCTAAAAGAGGACGAAACAAGATGAGTTCTGTGAGGTTTTCTCTCCCCAGATCTGCTTGCTGGTAACTTACCATTAAAACTCTGACGGGTTAAATTTTGACGTAGATGCTCTTTAAGTTAAGAAGCCATTTTATCATGAGCTGAGGAACAACTTACACAAACAGCTAAAACATGGTGATAAAAATCTGGGCGAGTCTGCCCTTTCTGTGTTCAGTTAATAACAGATTTGGGGAGGTGGTTTCTGCATGTCCAATTTAGCCTTGATTTTTAGGGCCATGAGTTGCTTAAACTGCGTATGTGTGAAATTAAACCAGCCAGGAGCATCGCCAAGTCTCCCAGCAGCCCGTCTTTACCCCCTGGAGGTCAGAGACCTGCCCCGAATCAACAAGAGCAGGACTATCTGTTATCTTCCCAGCAGGAGATATTACTGGGTTCATGAAACATTAAGAGCTCCAGGAGACATACTAGATGAGGATGTTTGCTTTAGCCCTGGTCCTGGCTAAATTTCTCACCAATATAGGAAAAAGCACTGTTATTTTTTTAATAGTGGGTCATAAACAGTCCAAAATATACTATAGACTTTTCAATGTGTCTGTCATTTTTATTCCTCTGAATATCATTTTTAAATGCTTCTTTGAAAATCCTCAAGACCTACAGTGTTCTGTAGTTTCCTGTTTTAGATTTTACCAACAACAGAGTTATCTTTTTAGGGAAATTAATTAATTTTTAAATATGAAGGGCTCCACCCCCACACCCAAGGTTTAGAGCAACTTGGTTGTACTCTTGAGGTTGGAATGACTTAGTTTTCACACTTGCATAATAAATGTACTGTTTGGTTGGGGACCATTGCAGGCCATGAAAAAAGCCCATGACTGGGTGGAAGAGGACCAGACCTTAGCATCAGTAGATGTGGCCAAAGAGTCAGAAGAGGACACCAAGAAGGAAGAAAAGGAAGAGGAAGCCGAGGATTCTCAAGAAGACAGAAAGGCAGAAAAGAGGACAAAGACTGTGGAAGTAAGTTTGAGATTGTCCACCAAAAGGACAATAATATTAATATTCATTTATTTATTTTTGGTGCTGGGGATGGAAGCCAGGACCTTCACACTATGCTACATCCCCAGAACATTTAAGTGGTGTTTGATTTTGAGACTCCCTAAGTTGCCCAGATTTCACTTAAACTCCAATCCTTCTGCCTCAGCCTCCCAGAGAGCTAGATTTACAGGCCCGTGCCACTAGGTCCCGGTGCTGTGTTAATTTTATTGGCAGCATAATTTTAAGCAAGGAGAGGCCATTTCTTTTTCTTCTGTACTTTGTCCTTCATTATAGAAATATGAATAGGAGTGTAATAAATATTGGAATTTTTCTATGCCAAGACAATTGCTGGCTTCACATAGATTTTTTAACTTCTCTCCGTAGCTTTAAAATTACTATTTAAAGGATAAAAAAATCTTTAAGAACATAATTGATTTGTCTTTCGAGTAAATCTTCATCTTATATGCAAATTTTTTACTATAAAATATCTTTATGCCCCATAACTAATGAGGTAATTGAAGCTTTATTTCAAAAACTCTTACTGCTGTAAGTTTTATCCTGTAGCTTAATAAATTTGTGTGTGTAGACTTTACATCCTACTGATATTCAAGAACTCATTTGTGGTAACTGCACTTTTGAATTTTAATTTTAAAGAAAGTAACTTTTTAACTTAGGTCATTCTAAGGAAAGATGTCTGTTCAGGTCTGTGTGTTCAGTCTCCTTTCCCCATTCTTTGCTCTGACCATTGCGATGCAGCTCTGAGTACATTTGCCATGTCCCTGGGGACCTGGCAGAATTCCATTTTTTGGCAGTATTTTATTTTTATAGGTCTTAGACATGCCCACAACCTTCGTGCAAGTTTTTCTTTTTCCATTTTTTTAAGTAAGAATTGTATCATTGAAGGCCTGTGAATATAGCTCACTGGCAGCCCACAAGTTCAGCCTTGGCAAGGCCCTGGTTTCCATCTCCAGCAGGCAGTAAAAAATCAATAATTAAATATAGGTATGGCAGCAGCATACTCCAGTGATCCCAGGATTCTAGAGATTGAGGTAAAAAGATCATTACAAATTCAAGCCTGGCCTAGGCTACATAGTAAGACTGTGTCTCAAAACCTCCCCGTGATAATGATGAATGATGATAATAATAAAAATAATGATAATATGTCATAATTTAAGACATCACAGGGTCTTTTAAAACACATCTACCTAATGAATGATTTTTATGTATTGATTCATTTCAGGAAGTATACATGCTGTCCATTGAAAGTCTGGCAGAAGTGACCGCACGATGCATCGAGCAGCTTCATAAAGTTGCAGAATTAGTTCTTCATGGGCAAGAAGAGGAGAAACCAGCTCAGGACCAAGCAAAAGTTCTAATAAAGTAAATGCTTGCTTTAATTCTTAGTTTTTCCCATTTTACATATATGGAACATTTAAGTACACCACACCCACACCCACCCACCCATACACTCTCTCTCTTTCTCACACATACACACACACACACACACACACACACACACACACACACGCGCGCGCGCGCGCGCACAGACCTTGGACAACTGAAGATTCAGGTTTCTGTCAACTATTTCCATTGTTCTGTGCCATCTTAAGAAATAAGAACACCTACAAGAAATCCATTATGTTAGCAAGAAGAATTAGCTAAACATTCTAGGAATTGCTGATTTAAGGGAAGACAAACTAAGTCATTCTAAGTATTTGTTTTAGTAGATCAAAATCTTAGAATTATAGACTTTTGAGAGTAATTTTATTTTTTCATGCCATGTAAATCAAGAAAAGGCACTGTAACGCTAACTTCTTAGCTAGCTGCACAAAAGCAAGCGAATATTCTCCACCACTCCCCAAGACTTACTCTAGGTCTGTGTGTTTTGCACTCCGGTGACAGTGGTGGCTTGTGTGAATTGCATGGGTGTGAGCGTGTGTTGTCACAATTTATAGATAGCAGCTATTAGTAAGTACTATTATTAGTCCAGCTAGTGAAATATATATATATATGTGTGTGTGTGTGTGTGTGTGTGTGTGTGTGTGTGTGTGTGTGTGTATTGGTAATTCCACACACACGAAAATAGTTTATAGAGAGCCAGACCTAGTGGTTCTGCAATCCCAGCACTGTGGGGGATCGAGGCAGGAGTTTGAGCCCATCCTGTAAAATTTAGTGATGTAGCAAGCCATTGAAAATTAAGACCAAAAATTGGACTTGGGATGTAGCACGATGCAAAAAGCCTTGGTTCTATCCCTAACCCCTCCCCCCCCCACACACACACAATGAAGTCTTCATGAAAATAGTTGATATGAAGCTGAAAAATAAGTCATGAACTTCTGTGTGCATGACTATTTATTTATTATGCTATAAAAATTAGCACAGGTCCAAATACCCTCTCATTGCTGAGATGCAGGAAATGTGACAGGAGCCCCTTGAAAATACATGAGGACCCCCTGCACACACACATCTCAGTACTCACTTGCCCTGACAGGGATAAGCTTTGCCTATTACTTCCTGCACTATGTAGAATAAGTCAGGGAATAAGTTTTTGTTGAAGAAACCTCCCAGAAGTTGAGATTAATGTCTCTGTGCTGGTGGCATTTTTTCCTACTTGTAAACATGCATTATGTAGTCTAGATTGTCATCTCTAAATGTTGAAATAAAAGATGTCATACAAACCTCATGACCAGCCCTTGGTTGCCATTCTACAAATGATGTCCTTGGTTCAGCACATAAGAAGAAGAGGAAAGAACAAAAAAGGGAAAGTTTAAGGTATTGAGGACAATATTTTGGCACTGTTGTATCTTTGCAGACCTGAGTTGTGGTTCAGAAGTCCCGAGTATGGGTTAGCAGGAGCCTTTGTGACTCTCAGCCCCGATTGTCCTAACCTCGCCACTCTGCTTGTCTGTACAGTGGGGTCCTCTTCACCTGCCTGTCCAAGAACAGGCACAGAAGGGCTCATGGCGGTCTCCTCGACATGCTTGGGATGCATTCAACAGACATGTGTTGGCTGGCTAGATGATGGACGGACACATGGGCAGATGGATATAGACCATCAAAGCTGACACATACATAGGATAGATAAAGACCCTATTTGTTTAAGAAAAAAAACTTACTCTACTGATTTAATTAAATCTATTAACATATAATGTCCTTAACTCAGAATTATGATTTTAAATTGCTATTTATAAAACTCATACACACTAATTGTTAGAAGAAAATTAGATAGAACCCACTGTAGGTAATTAGGTAGTTTTCAGTTTTTGTCTTTATTCATTATATTAAGGTAAACATTGTTTTTGTTTAAATATCTGTGTCTACCTTGCTTTATTTTCTTGGGTTAAAGTGTTTAAGTGGCAGTTGGAATTTTGACGTGTCTTAAATACATACTCTACAGGATCTTTATTTTGGGCTAACTAGTTAAAAAAAATGAATATACAAATGGGTCACCTGAGTTTGAATCCCACTTCTACCACATATTACTGTATATCTTAGGCAGGTTACTCATAGTTGTCAACTTCTTCATCTTTTAACATATAAAATGGAAAAAATAATACAAGGACGATATGAGGATTAAATATGACTAAGTATACAAGTACTTGTTCTTTTCAAATGACCAAAAAGCTGAAGAAAAGCCTCGTGCCAGGAGTTTGTGTGGAACTCAAGGTTGGTATTTTGCTGCACATGATTTTGAGTCTCAAAAGAGATTAGATGACTTAGATGATTATTTTTTAAGTAAGCATGGAGGGAAAACCAGACTCTGATTAATCTGTAATTGTGGATCATGGGCGATTGTTGAGGAACATGGACCACTGATTCCCTAAGTGCTGCCTCAGACACATGTGCTGGCCTTTTGCATTAGTTCTGCATTGATATCAGAAGTTGTCGTGTCAGCTGAGTTATTTTACTTCATTGAAACTCCCAAACCTCTTTTTTCTTATTTCAGGTTAACCACCGCAATGTGTAGTGAAGTGGCCTCCTTGGCGAAGAAGTTCACGAATTCCTTAACCACTGTTGGGGTAAGGTTAGGAGATGGGTCATTTTTTCCATCTGCTTCTCTGATCAGTTAATTTTGAACATTCTTTGTCATTATTATCCCTCAGTCTCTTTCATAAGCCACGCGAGATCATTGTTTTTACTTTGTTGTCACAGTTCAGCTGAAACCAAAAGGAAAAATGTGGTGGCAGGTGGCCTAAGAGCAGGATTCACTTCTGGCTTTAGTTACACGTCTTCTGGTTGTGGCAAGTGTGTATAGTTTTCTAGAGCTGTTGTAATATGTACCACAAGCAAAAAGGCATCAGCTACTAAAATTTACTGTCGCAGTACTGAAAGCCAAAAGCCTGGAAATCAAGGTGTTGATAAGGACATGCCTTCTCTGAAGCCTCTGTGAGCCTTCTTGACTTCCTCTGGCTTTGGATAGCCTGACGTGTTTCTTGGCTTATAGCTATAAAATTCTCTCTCTCTCTCTCTCTCTCTCTCTCTCTCTCTCTCTCTCTCTCTCTCTCTCTTTCTCTTTCTCTCTCTCTCTTTCTCTCTCTCTCTCTCTCTCTCTTTTTCTCTCTCTTTCTCTCTGCATAGCTGTCTTCTCATCATCTTTCCTCTGTGCATGTGTGTGTCCAAGTTTTCCTCTCACAGCCCCTTTCTGGAACTGGGGATCAAACCCAGGCCTGCGTATAGATTATAGCCCCACCCATTTTATTTTTAATTGGAAGATAGGGTCTCACCAAGTCACTAAATTCCTACTAAATTAACTATATAACATAGTTAACATACTAACTACTATATTATATAGTTTATATGTAGCCCAAACATTTTCTCTTCACTTAAAAGGGGGGGGGGGGAACCCAGCAGGCCACAGATGGGACACACCTGGTGTAACTGATGATACCTACAACTCTAACACTCTGAGGTACCCTAGATTTGGGACTTCAGTATATTTTGGGGAGGGGGTAGATGCAATTCAACCCACAAAAGAAAGCAATAGAAACAAACTATAAATGTTATAGAATGAAAGGGGCCTTGTGAAAGATACTGGGGACTTGTGAGCAGCTATGGGGACCCAGCACCAAAGCTCACACACATGCTCTGTAAAGTGTTGCTGTTAATGTGACTCAGTGACAGCATTTCCCAGACCCTGTGTCTCTCCATCCAGATTCCTGTTTCCTAGTTGAGAAAGTTAATGAAGTTCTTCAGCATGGGATTGGTGTTGACACTGGTGTCACTCAACAGTGTCACATCACATAGACCTACTTGGCTCACAGCCAAGAGCAGTTCTCAAAAGAAGCAGAAAATAATTGTGAACCCGACTGTCACCCTAAAAGATGTCTGTTCTCCACACTTCTGTAAGTGACTCATTTAATAAAGAATCAGCTGCACACCACCTACTTATTTGGCTGTCAAGGAACTTAGTTTGCTTCTCCTCTCTTGCAAAATATTTTATAAAATATTTTTTATGTTTTATAAAATAAAACAGTTTTAGGCCTTCAACAACAGAGCCTCACTGTGGATAAGCAGCACGATGGGGGGGGGGGGGGGGGGGGGGGGAGGGATGTACTAGGCTGGACAGACACATGAATGTGCGTGGTGTTGTCTGAGTTACCTGCTACCTGTGGACTTTGGGGAAATGCTGAGTTTACTGAGAGGTAGGAGGGCTTCATCAGGATGAGATGGCCTTGGCAATTCGGGTTCCCGGGGCTCTACTGTTTCTTCTTCTTACTCTCTCCATAGTTTACCATGTGAGGAAACTGAGACCCCAGGGGTGAATTAACTCACCCAGCCTCTCAACTGATCTCTCAGCTCCTTATCAGCTGCCCCTCAGATGCATTTGCCAGCCAGCCAAGTGTTTAGTATTCTGTGATTGTCTAGGGATGGGTGGGTGGGTGTGTGTGTGTGTGGGTGGGTGGGTGTGTGTGTATGGCCACAGGTGTGTGTTATAATTGGTATGATGTCTGTTAAAGACTAATCTACCTAACGTAGGTATAATTCCCCCCCCCCCCCCTTTTAACACACTGTATTCCAGCTCAGTGTTTCCCAGCCCATAACATGCACATGACTCACCTGGAGGCTTTGTTAAAATGCACATTCTGATTCATTTCATCTGGGCCCAGGACTGAGCCACTGCCTTGCCAATAAGCTCTCAGGTGATGAGAATGTTCCTGATCCGAGTCCACACTGCTTAGTAAGGCTTTCGCGCATGGTGTGTCGTCAGTGTCTGTGGGCACAAAATCAGGGACAGAAACATGCTCATTTCAGAGAAAGAAAAATCTGAATGTAAAATAGTTTACGGAAATGCCGTCTCACCGCAGCAGTGCCCCTGCTCTTGCACTGTGATGAATCATTTGCATCAAATCATTGTTTCTGTTCTGTAAAACAGCCATTATTCATAACTTGAAGTTAATGAGTGCACATTGCTCTCCAGACTCTGTTTAAATTGCTTGCACATCTCATTGATTCTGAAAACCAATGTCATTTTATTGCCCTCATTTTGATTATCTCTCAGAGGTTTATTGATAATCAGATAAACATGAAAGCAGATACCATAATGGATTTTCTGGTTACTTACGAAAATGACTGGGTTTTTACCTTTGTTCCCCCAAGACTTTACTATGGTTTCTTCTGTAAGACATTTCTTTACCCGCAGTATAGTAATGTCGGTGAAAATAGGCTGCTCTGGAAAGGTGTATCCCATTTACGTGCTTTTTTTTTTTTGCCATAAACTCTTCCAGGTTCAGTAAGGGAAGCCAGCCTATTAACAAAATTGTCCTCTCTTTCCCTGTAGTGACTGATTGTCTAAATCATGTCCTACCTGCAGCCCTCCAATGTTTTGCCCTTGATTTTTTAAATGTTACAATGAAAATTTTCATAAAGTAAGTTTTAATACTTATATACATTAATTATATTATATGTACATTTTATATGTGGCCCAAGCAGTTCCTCTTCACTCCAGTAAGGGGAGGAGGGGAAGGGGACAAAAAAAATGGCGAACATGGTTGGTTGCACCTGCAGTAGATTTAACCTTTTAAATAAGGTGGGCTGGTGACCGAAAGATAAGGTGGCTCTCACTTTTCGAACACCTACTTTACACTGGGCTTTGTACTATTTACTCTTTAGATATTCGTGTTTTTTCCAACTTAGATCTGCAAAGGTGATTGCAAACTATATTGAAGGATGCTTTAATTTGCTGCTATTCTGAAAGATGGCCCCTAACCAAGGATTCATCTTTGCATTTATAAGAATGGGGAAGAAAGGACTAGACCCGAGTTGGAACTAACCTACTTGGAAAATTTGGGCATGCTCAAGAAATAAATTAGAAAAAAAGAATATTAGGAAACTAGCCATTAAGAATCTTAGTAAGTCGTATATCTTGATGCAATATTTATAAAATTAAAAATGCAAAAAATATGATAAATCATCAAAATTTTAAATGGAGATGGTATCCAGTCTGGTACCCACAGAGTGCAGCCTCACCCCACATTATTCCCAGACCAGCCACAAAGCTTGAATAGCTGAAAATATCTAAGTTTACATTTCTAGCTGTGTGACCTTACCCAAGTTACTCAACCTTCCTGATCCCTTTTTTTTTTTAACTCAGAATCAGGGTTACCATGGTTCCTGCCTATCGGCTAGGGTTTCTCTTGGTTAATGAGATCCTATAGGGGAAGCTCCATATAGGAAGCCTGGACTGTAATAAGTGTTTTACTCCCCTTCCTCTCTGAGAGATCCCTCAGCACAGCCAGCCTCTTACATTTGATGTGAAAGCCTTATATCAAGAGCCCCTAATCTGTCAGTTTCGTTCTTTTGATTCCACAGAGCAACAAGAAGGCGGAGGTCCTTAATCCCCTGATCAACAGTGTGTTGTTAGAGGTAAGTGGCCCCAGGAGGCAGAGTTCTTCTAGATCAAGGCAAATGGTACAACTACATTTTTCTTTCTTTTTTTTTTCTCTCTGCCAGACAGCAAATGTTATTGCAGTTCTAAATCTTATCACCAACAATCTTTTTTGAGTACATTTGTGTAGCTTAACCAGCTGTGAAACTCTCTGGTGAAGCAACAATGCCTAATTTCCAAGAATTCCTGATTATAAAAAGAAACGCTAAGCTCGTGGGTTATTCCTGTTACTGTTTCCCTGGCAGAGGCAGATTTCTGCTGCCGAATTCAGTCGCTGGATTTAACACTACGATCATGGGTTGCAGTGAGAGAATATCGCTCAATGGTGAGCTTCATGAAAGTGGACATTTCCCTCCTTCACAGCAGTCTTGGGCTTAGCTGGTTCTGAGCTCCCGGCCAGCAAAAAAATAAAAATAAATAACAATTAGAATGTTTGTAGCTTCTGCCCATTCAGGGACAAGGGCTCTCCCCCCTGTGACTGCTCACAAGGTTGCAGTAGCCCCTTTTTGTACCGCCACAGCATGCTGTGGCTTTGCTAGGAACAGTGGCGTAAGAGCAGGCAAGAGAGGCCTGGCAAGCCTTCTTATTCCTCAGAGCATGGCACCGTGTTCTACCAGTAGTGGTGGAAGAAGCTCTTCCATTAGGGCCACGCCGTAAGACACTAGCACATCTGTAGCCACGGGACATGCACAAGCGGAGGTGATACATGACAACTCGCAGAAAGTAGCTTTTTGCTTTCTGAAGTAGCTATAAAGCTTTCAGAGGGCTAAATATTTACAGCAGCATATTTGGAGATTATAGCATACTATCGGGAAGATGACCAAGGAGCAAAAATAACAAAATGTTGATGCACGGTGGAATGGAGCAACTGGAAAGGACCGAAGCTGTGGGGACAGGTCTGGAAGGACAGATAAAGCTAAGAGAAAGCCCTGGCAGACAGAGGCAGAATACGATATGGAAAAATAATCTGGTTAATTAGTTTAATTACTTCATCAGTCATCATAAATATAAGGTCAAATGTTTATTCCTCCAGTAAAAAATTTTTCATGTTTTGTTATGCTAAACTAAGTAACGTTTTACTTTTCTTTCTGCCTTTTTTTCTTTCTTTCTTTTTCTTTCTTCTTCTTATAGTACTGGGGTTTGAACTTAGTCATTGTCCACCACTGAGTTATCTCCCCAATTCTTTTTTTTAATTTTAGTATCTCACTTAACTTCCCAGGCTGGCTTTGAACTTGGGCTCCTCCTGCTTCAGCCTCCCATGTAGCTGGGATTACAACCCAGCTTGCTTGCTTGCCTGTTTGTTTATGGGCTCTACAGTGCTGGGTATCAAATGCAGCATCTTGCACAAGCTGGGCACGGGCTGTACCTCAGAGCTGCAGCCTCAGCCCTACCCTGAACTTTAAATGGCCCCTGCATTTACTCCTGTTTAGCAGTGTTCCACAGAGCACAAATTCTAATGTAAGATGTACATCTCAAGTGGAAGGCACCAACCTGCGTGGGCAGGAAACAGTGTTCAAGGATTTGGCCTTGAATAATTTACAGTAACATTTCCAGTTAGCTTTGTGTTGACTGTTCTTTTTAGTTAGATGTAGGTTAGAATCGACTACCTTCACGCCAGGCTTTCATGTGATTTGAGGGCAGTCGAATTGACTTGGGAAAGAGGTGGATAAGAATGGACTATTGGGTCCTGTCTGCACACACAGTGATGGGCCTTCACAGCCCATAGCAGAACTGGTTTATCTCATTTTGGGCAAATTATTCTCTCTCTCTGTGCATACATGTAATTAAGGACTGGGTGTGCTCTGTCTGAAAGAATGTATTTACGTTTGCTCTAAGCACCAACATTTCAAGGGTTTCACAGTGTCCCAGTCTGATATTAAGGGAAGGAACATTACCACACTGGGGCGATTGTCAGGAGTAACCCTACAGCTGCGCCTGTTCCTCCCCCAGGGCTGCAACAGCACCACCTACGTCCAGGACGCCTTCCAGCTGCTGCTCCCTGTTCTGCAGGTCTCACACATCCACACCAGCTTTTTGAAAGCACAGCCGTGACCGTGCTGGATGCCATCTAGTTAAAGGAAGTGGCAGGCCACGATGTTTCAACTTCCGTCATTTAAGGGGATGCTTTGGGCATAACTGGCCCCAGACACCCACTGGAGAACACTACAAGCAGTTTTGCACAGATGGTATTGAGAAATCAAGTTTCAAGAAAGTTCCCATTTTCTTAAGTACGTGGCTAGGTTTGCAGATAATGGTGTTTTATGTTAATTTAAACTTAAATAATTTACCTGAAATTTACTCACATATATTCACATCCATGTTCCTGGTCAAGCATGCCATATTCAGTACTTCATAGATAGACCCTAGAGTGTTTTTATATTGGGGATCAAGCCCAGAATTTTTAACTCGGAGCTACCTCCCCAGTCATTTTTTTTTATTTCTAACTTTAAGACAGGGTTTCACCAAGTTGCTAAATTGTCTAAGCTGGTTCTTAAACTTGGAATGATCCTGCCTCAGTCTCCCAGAATGCTAAAATTACAGGCCTGCCCTGCTGGGCCGGACCTAGATTTTTTTAATCTTTTAATCTCTTTCCAATATAGGGGATTGAACTCAGAGCTTTCACATTGAGCTACATTCTCAGCCCATTTTGTTTTTTGATTTTGATACAAGGTCTCACCAAGTTACTAATGCGCTGAGGCTCGTTTTTAACTTGTGATCTCCTGCCTCAGCCTCTCAGAGTGCTGGGATTACAGGCCTGCCCCACTTCACCCAGCTAAAATCTCTTAAATTTCTACCTTTAAATATCACGTTTTTATAAGTACTATCTTAAATCAATTTTTATTCCAAACTTTATTTTATTGCACAGATGTCATGGGTGAAAATAACATTACTTATAGATTTTTACCTTCATGGTGTAAGAGAAACCTAAGTATTTACAGCTATCCCACCTGGAAACAAGCATTTTCTGAGTATCTATTGTGTGTTCACAATATAGAAACCCAGTCTTCCCCCAGTAGAGACAGATACTCTGAGAGTTTCTAATATTTTTAAATACTTAAGAATACACTAATAAATTTTTCTAAAACCTCAAAGAGCAAGGTAAAAGTGGTGATTTTTTTTACAAAAAGCTCTACTCTTCAGTTTCTTCTCTTTTACTTTCCTCCCTGAATTTTTTTTTATCCCAAACTTTAAATATGGGGTGACAATATGTTTGAGAAGGCGTGTGAAAGTGTGTTTAGTTTAAAATTCATCTTACGATCATAAGCTCATGTTGGTATAATTACAAAACTTAGAAGTATTGAAATAGAAAATTAAAGGGATTTCAGCACAGTACACTGCCAGGATTGCATTTTTAGAATCTACTACACCCATCACACTCACTGGCAGCAAGGGACACAGAAGGCCAGTGTGGGTCTGAATAGCAAGTGGGCCTGTTGATCTGAGGGAGGCTTCACAGAAGACCTTGCAGTTAGGAGGGGCACCACGGCGGACGCTTCTCCCGGGCTCCCCCCTTCCGCGTTCTGTGCAGGAGGGCATGTGTAGGGTCTTCCTCTTCCACAACTCCACCAACATCCCTGTCATCAGTGCCAAGTCTTGCCCAGTGGCTGTCACCAAGGAAAATGAAGCTGGTAGGTTTGCAAGAGAGAATGTCTCTTACTGACATCTGCTTTTATTTCCCTGTTAGAGCCACCTGCCTTATTTCCCATAGGCCACGTAGGGGCATTTTAATATCAATTTGCTTCTTATTAGCATTTCATCTGTCTGTGTCCTGTATTTCATTTGTATGGATGTATCTACTGAAACAGCCAAATAAGAAACATGAAGAGTAATTTCTTTACACCCTGAAAAAATAAAATTTTCTGAGGAATCAACAGTGTTTTTATTCCTTTCCTTTTCTGATTGCCTGAAATGTTTCTTGTAAGTTGAGAGGGGAATAACTGATTGAAATGTTACATTTGTGGCATCTTCGACCTGCAAAGACACCACACGGACTCTCTCGATCGTGGAAAGGAATTTGGCCGAGGTCAGCAATGCTGAGGCTCCCGGGCCCTGAGGACCCCAACATCTCTTCCTAAATTTTGTAATTTTTATGTGTAGAGCAGATGAAAAGAATTACATTCTAATTTTCTTCACATCATATTTTTTAGCATCACATTGATTTATAAATTAACTGAAAATGTAAAACGGGAAAAAATGTCTTTTTTTTTTTCCAAAGGAGCTAAATTCCCAGACTCAGACTTCAGCCATGGCAGCAGACATTTAGTACAGATTATTTAATTAAAAAATAAAGGGGAAATCTTTAAAGGGATAAGAGAAAATTAATTCAAAAAGAAGTGGTTAACATTATTGACATGGCATTTATCTTTGAATGATGTAATGTCAAAGGTCGCCAAGTGGGCACACAGACTGAGAGATGCTCCGCCGGTGAATTACATTAAGAGAGAATAATCACTTAATAAATATGTACCCTCCAGGATTTCTCTCTTTCAATCCTAGTTTCCACTATCCTTTATAAATAATTGTTTCTTTGCTTTTCTTTAAGAGCTGGCAAATCACAGAATCTAGATCTGGGCAATGTTGGTCAGTTGCCGAATGAATGATTTAGTAGGCTTATAGTGGACGTTTTGTATTCCTTCAATAATCCTTCACTTCACGTGGGTTCACTGCACTCTGTGCAATTACTCTGAACAAGCAAGCCGGCTTTTCTATCCCATCAAGTGCAAAATAAGTCTTTGTCTAAATAATGGATGTCATCCTCTGCCTGTGCCTGATTAAATAAAAAGTGCCCAAAACTTACTTTAAATTCAAAGTAAAATGTCTGCAAGAAAAATAGCTTTTGGGTATTGATACACACCGATCTGAAAGGCAAAATTGAGTCCCAAGCCCGAAAGCCTAAGCTTGAGCTTAAATATTTTATCCCACTGGGAACAGAAGTCTCTTGTTACTCTGCACTGGGCTGCACACCAAACTCAGAGTTGGGTGATTAGTTTGACTAGCGGAGGCAGTCGCAGCAGAGATGGACACCAGCCTGTGGGAACTGTGCAGGTCTGCAGACCTCGCAGGTGGGCAGTCAGCAGCCTCAGGGGGGCTGAAGGAGTGTGCTAGGTACCCAGTAGAGGTCTGAGTGCAGGAAGGGGGGCAATTTCCTTGTGTTTTGCAGAAATCAGCTGCTGGAGGTGCTCTTCTATCTACAATGCCATCTCCTGCACAGGGCTGACCAGACACGAGCTTAGGAACAAAGGAAACAGACCCAAATCCCAGCCATCCAGAGGTCAGTGGTCCGGGAAGCGAGTTAGAAAAATTTTGACATGATCATTGCATTTCTTGCATTTCTTTTCTTAAAAAGAAAAATGTGTGTGTGTGTGTGTGTGTGTGTGTGTGTGTGTGTGTGTGTGTGAACAGATGAGGTTGATGATAATACATAACCTCAAATAGTATTTAGTTTTATAAAAGCAATTATTCTACAAAGTCTAGATTTTTTGTATAATGTAAAAGTTGCCCTTTGATCTTCCTCTTAAGTGTGTCCTACATTCCAATATTCAGATTCAGGCTTCAACTTGGTTTCTTAAATTACCGTGTTTGTAAAAGGTGTATCGGAAGAGCTCAGACTGAAAATCCACGTTAGAGCTGCAGTTTTGTTCTGGGTTTGTGGTTGATCAGAATTCCCAGTGCTATAGGAGTGGATGCAGAGCGGCCATTCCTCACATCAAAGAAAGCCCATGATGCGTTAAGCCATGTGTTTTAGTTTTGGGGATATTTCATCCCTAGGGCAGGTTTATGCTCATTTTCTGTATGTCCAACCATGCTAGATGGTATACTGGAATGTCTTTTATTAAACAGATCTGAGGGCAGATAGAATTCTATTCATTTATTGTCTTAAACCCTGAAGATAATGAATTATTCTGCCCTTTCCACGTTTTCTCCCTTTAGCAGTGGTTGAATTATTACAGCTCAGACCGTGAGAAGTGTTTTGATAGTATTTCTACTGTTTCTGGTGTCTGGGATCCTCAGACTAGGAACAGAAGCTGAAAATGAAGGGTTAAAATTTTTGTGTTGGGATTTAAACTAAATTTACCTTTATCTGGATCAGAGAGGATTTTTCTCTGCATGAGCTGTCAGCCAAAAAGCAATAGGATTATGTCAGTCTGTGACTCACCTGACAGGTCTGCCTCTTCTGTTAGCCCTCAAAGGAGTTCTCCGCTGCAGAAGCATAATATATGTACTTCCTAAATGCCTTTACTGAGTGTGGAAATTTGGGGTGATTCAGAGGTGATCTATCTCCCTGCCCTGGCTTTCATTACCAAGCTTCTCAATGCTACTTGGAAGAAAAAGCAGTCAAAGCAGCCAAGGCCAGGTGGGTGAACCCTTGGCAGAAAGCAAAGCTCAGCTTCTGCCTTTGAGTCTCTGCCATCTTTATCCTTTCTGCTATCGATTTATTTTTTTTTTTTTACAGTCATTAAGTACCTGGCTTCTAGAATCAGCTTTTAACAGTCTGCTCTCTTTCTCTTCTTTACTTATATCTTGTTCCACTTCTCTTTCTCTGCAGTTATACTCACCTCATTTACCAGAAAACCATCCGTTCCAAAGATTTCAGCCATGATAATATATATTCACTAAGTAGGTGATTCTGTGCTGCATGTTTTATACGCTCATCACTGTGGTCGCCCTGTTGAGTAGAGAAATGATTACAGTCTCCGCGGCACCCAGGAGAACACTGAGGCACAGAGACGTTACTCAACGGGGCCAGAGTTACACAGTGCAACACAGCCAGCATTCAAACCCGGGTCACTTTGACCGAGTCCTTAGCATTAAAGTTATTGTTATACGGAGTCTCCCAACAAAAGAAAAATCTAACAAGACATTTGTAGAGGCATCAGAATGCTCAGATTTTTATGTTTAGCTCTTGTGAAGCCATGAGCCAGATTGGTAGCTGAAAGCACTGGTTGTCAGATTGGGTTGTTTCCATGCCACTGAGAATAAACCGGGACTAAAGAGGCCCAGAGTGAAGCCGCCGCGTGGCTCTCCGGACCCCGGGTGGTTCACCACAGGCTTCTTCAGCGTTTCACAGACATTTACATCCAGCAGCTTCCTGGTCGGAACAGCACAGCATCCTGTCTCGCAGGTGCCTTTGATGGCAGTGAAACATCTCCATTTCCACCTCCGTTTCCCTCCCACTTCTCTGCCGCCCACAGGAAGCCTCTTTGTAAATCAACACCGGTCCTGGAAATCCTGAATCCTCTATTCCCTTCCCAGAGCGTGATTTTCTTTAAAAATGCTTTTCCTGCTTTGAAGGTTACAGACTTGTCTAGAACGTCTTCAAGCCATAATCTCGATAATAATTCTGTGAGATGTTGATAAATATTTTAAAGACGAGCTGAGTAATGCCTTCTTTTTGTGAATATTTTCCCCATTTTATTGATATATGCAAAATTTAAGGTTTACAATGGAGTTGAGCATTTTGTGTCCTGCCAAGGACACAAGGACTATCCCACTCTCTTTCTGTCCCTCCCCGCACCTTCCCCTCACTCCCTTCTCCCCCACCTTCCCCCCCCCCATTTCACTCTGTTTTTTTGCTTTAAGTTCCATAATAGTTGTGAAGTAATGTCTTCTTGACCTTGAACTTGGCCCAGTTCCCTTTTAAGCCCCGAAAATGATATTGGTGGTGATGATGGCAGCAGATATACTGACTGGGTAGAGTTAGTTTCAGGCATGGAGTACCAGCCTTGTACCTCTCTGATCTCATCTAATCCCCGTATCCACCTTATGAGATGAACACTTTTAATATCATACCCATTTTACAGATGAAAAAAATGCAATTCAAAGAGATGAAATCATCTGTCTATGACTGTCCAACTAGTAGCTAGAAAGGCTGGGCTTCGCAGCCAGTCTGTACAAGCCCCCAGGCAGGCAGCTGCCTCGTCATAAAGTGGAAAATGTGCTCATCTGCCCTTGGAATGAGTTCTCGTCCACTAATCCCTGGGCTTCTGTCTCTCCGTCCTGTGGCTTCAAGCAGAGACAAATTTCTCCACAAATCTGTCACAGGACTGGCCACATTCTGTCTGCCAGTGTCCTCCCCTGGCACTGTGTGTTGACTACCAGCTCCATTCACTTCGTGTTCTAAGCCTTGTATATTGAGTGATTCACTGCTCACGAAAAACTGTGATCACTTTCTGCCTCTTTAACAGGCAAACTCCAATGGAAAAGTCTGGGATTTGGAGGGGGGGTTTCACTAATAGGAAGTGATAAAAAGAAACGCGAACTGAAGGGCAGGAAGACTGGCCATTCCTCTATCAGAAAAATTTTCAACAGAACAGCCAGAAATAGCTAAATGATTTGAAGCCCTTGTAAGTGTCCAAGGCAGTGGTGATGACTACACGTTTCTCCCTGCTTTCCTCAGAATGGTTGAAGTTGAGTATTCCAAATGCATAATCTGTAAGGACAGTGATAACGTGCACAGAAAGATTTGTCATTTCCATCTCATTGGAAAAGGCCTCTGAAGTTCTCAGCCAGACAGTGCCTCTAATCTTTCTTCTCAACCTGAGTGGCTCCAGGGCACGTAGTAACTACAGGAGCAATCTCAGAAACTTCTGCAGGGAAGCACCACGCAAATGAATGAGTCTGTGGTTCAGAGTGATTAGCTTGATGCCCAGACGCATATCATCTTTGCAAGAAGCCGTTTACAATCTGTTGATCTTGATAAATGCAGCACAGGGGATTTTAATCCCTGCATCTGCAATTTCAGTCTCGGCCTCTCCAAATTTATGGGCAAGTTGTACACACAAATTATGTGGCAGGGTTGGATGAATTGAGGTTTCTGCTCTGTTCTCACAGCTCCCTTTCACTCAAACGAGAGTAACAAATGTAGAACAGGAGCATCTTGCAGATAAGGAACCTGAGTCCCAAGGACCTCCGTGAGCTACAACATAGCTTTACAATTTTTTGGCAGTCCCATACCATTTGGTACATGTAGTGAGGTATTAAAACACTTTGACTATGTTGTGCATTTGTTAGTGTTTCTTCTTTGGTTCCCTAAAATGTCAAAACTATCTCTACATTCTAGTGTCAAGGGAGATTATCCATCAATGACAGTGGAAAACACTTCTGACTGGCTCCATGGTGCTGTGATTGATTACCAAGGAGGCTTGGTCTCTTCTGCAGCCCCTGATACTCTAGTGGGATCATTTTATATAAGACACGGGTGTTTCAAGTCGATGCCCTCGGTCCACATATCTCTCTCCTCTAAGCCCAGTCGGTCTCTGCCAAAGAATATAGAATGAAGACTTGTTTGCTCAAGGGAAGCCATGTACAAAATAGCACGCTTGCTTGCTCAACGGCACCCAGATGGCCACTCAACTGGTCATCTCCAGCTGGATTTGCTGAACAGGCAGCAGTTGGTCAGTGGCTGCCAGGGCATCAATAATAGCGAATGGGAATACACATCCAATTGCCTGAAATGAGCAGGCTTGAAGAACGAGAGGCTCATTGATTTTTAAAAGCAGGAATAAAGTCCTCCACATACTGCATCCAAATGGTGCCTTTTTGATTCTTTAAGGTAGTCAGGTTTTTTCATGCCAGAGCTGAAACTGAAACAAATTACAAGACAAAGCAAAAGAGAACACGTATTGATTTTCATGAACCGATGCTCATCGCTGCTTTAATCATCTCTCCAACCATGTACTCATCCAGTGCGTCCACAAACACTTACTGCAACTGCTGTGCACTCTCCCAAGGGAAACCGAGTTCAATTTGAAATTCACTTTGCAGATTATCTATCTAAAATTATCTATCTGTTTGAGCCAAGAAACCCATTGGGTAGATGCAAGCACCACACAAGCCATCATGGCTTTTGTAACCACCACCTGTGTGCAAGTGACACACAGATGCCTCCCTGGAGCCCACGTGTCACTCCTGGATTCCAGCCTTACTGGAAGCATCCTGCCAGCCCTCTATAGATCAGCACTTGGAGGTCCTGAGACTTCTCGTCCTCCTATATCCTTGTCTTAGGTGGTACATTGAGTTCCCTCATGAGAAGCCCAGCTCTTCCTGGCGCACACTGGGTGGTTTTCCAAGTGCGATCGATTATTTCTTTGCATAACATCCTCCAACCCACTGCTTCAGT
Organism: Ctenodactylus gundi; assembly: GCA_004027205.1. Classification (NCBI taxonomy): domain Eukaryota; kingdom Metazoa; phylum Chordata; class Mammalia; order Rodentia; family Ctenodactylidae; genus Ctenodactylus; species Ctenodactylus gundi. The sequence goes on along the minus strand of PVKB01000920.1, from coordinate 522,067 downwards.
CCGACCTGCCATTCTTCACATTCTTCCTGTGAACTAGTGCAACGGACACAGCCTAGTCTCCATCCCCTTCTAATCCACCCATGGAAGCAGTGTCTACAGCCTCTCTGAGAGCACACTTTTGGTTATTTCTCTGATTAAATCCTCACTGGCTCACTGCAGCATTCAGAAAGAGGCCCACAGAAGACCCCTTTGCGGGCTGAACCTGCCTCTGTCTCGAGGCACTTTTCCCAATTCCTCCGTGAAGACTCAATGAAGAAACCTGAAGGAAACCAATGTAGTACAACCTCAGTCAGGCAACTGCCACCGTGCCAGTGATTAGAGCCTGTGGGGACCCACATGCATTGGAAGAGTCAGCAATATCCCTGACCAGATTTTTTTAAATCTGGCTATACTAACTCCAGCAGAGTCGATAGAATTTTGTAAGTCTTCCAGGGTTTCAATATTCTTATTACGATGATTCAAGAACTGATATTTAGGGAAAACTGAGAAGGAAAAAATAAAGATTTCTCTGGGATGTGTGTTTGCCTCACGATTAACAAACTTATTCTTAGCTCTAAGGGCATACTACACTGTTCAGTGTGTCTCTGTACAGGGGGCCGCAAGGAACATCTTTCTCAGGATTGAACAGGAAAGCCTGCTTCAAAGCCGCAACTAAGAGCTGCGGGTGGTGGTGTTCCTATCAGTGCAATCGGGCTTCCTGTATCCCAGTATCCTTTAGTGTAATAAATCATTCTTTCAGCTGTGCAGTAGCATTTAAGGCCTGCCTGCTTAATCGTTAATTGGTTAAGCAGTTACAGGCTCAAATTATACCGTGTAAAAAATATTGCCATAGATCACAGTACTGCCAATTTTCTCTTTGCCAAACCTCTGACATTCTCATGTGTAGCAAAGCCCACCCCTCTCTCTCTCATTAATTACTGCAATGTCCTTGGAACAGAGAGTAACACTGAATAACATTGTCATTATTATTTGCAAAGAGAACATATTTCTGGCCCCGGGATGTCAGGAGCTCATGCCTCTGCCTATGGTGTGTGTGTGTGTGTGTGTGTGTGTGTGTGTGTGTGTGTGTGTGTGTGTGGTGTTGGAGGATATGTGTGCCTTAAACTAGGGCCCCTTTTCTGTGCATCATCGTCCGAGCAACTTTAGATGTGATCCTTTACTCTGGCTGTTTTACCCTGCAAGGACTCTTTGGCTTGTCAGATAGCGCCCCCTTATTCAGAAGTCTTTCCTCACTTCTACCTTCTGTTTTGAAACTGCTGCCCCTTGTCCACGCTCTGAAAGTGCTCCATTCAGTTAGTAAACAATAATTGGGACATTTCCGTATCAGGTACTGTGCCTAGTACTGGGAACTCAGAGATGGATAAAACTAGTCCCTCAAGAAGTTAACACCCAGCATGCCCTTTGGAGGCTGCATTGTAACTGTTTGGGTTACCTGTGTCTGGTATCAGAGTGTGCCTGACACGCAATATGTTGTATATTAGCAAATAAACTGAAAAAAAGACCTCCACGTTAGCACTATCTTGACAATCAACAAGGAATGTTGATGCTTGGTTGTTTTTGCATTGTAATTGCATTAATAAAATCCAATTACACTCGTTGAAAAAAATACTGCTAGTAAAGTAGATCTGATGCTGAGCTGGTGGAGATCCCACACTGTTCAACTCCGACAGTGTGAAGGAAATCAGAAGGAAAGATGGAGCCTCTCACTGTTTTGTTTGGGCCTCAGGTAGGTCAACTTGAGTTTCTCAGGAGCCCACACACCCAGGGTTCATGTACCTGATCCCAGCTGTTCCAAGGGAAGCCAGCCAACCTCCTCTGTTCTTCTCTCATTTCCTTTCTGCTCCTGTACCCCTCCCTGTCCACAACCTGTAGAATTGAGGTTGCTGGCACTAAAACACAGCATTGAAGTCCTTTTTATGCTCACATTAATCTAATTATTTTATTTAAAAAGCAACAATTACTGGAGTCCAGTAAATATTTCTTCTAGTGTTACTCTATTATTTAGACTGCTGAAATAAAAGTTCAATATTTTTATTACCTTCAAATGTTTTCACCCCAAATAAAGATTCTTACCAGAAAAAATTTGCTACGATGCAGTGATTAAGCACTGTGCTTTTGATACAGTGAACTTTGCAATGAAAAATTGCTTAAATTGAAAAGCTTAGATAGGGATTGTAGCTCAATGGTACAGTGTATATCTAAGATGCAAGAGGCCTCAGGATCAGTCCCCAGGACCCAAAGAAAAACACCCCTGCGTTGTCACTTTGCCAAATAAGAATGAAATAGAAGCAATTTTCCATCTCACTGTAGCATACTTCAAGTAGGGGGAAAATGTGTTGGGAGCCACATTTAAGGAGAAAACGGGACCTACCGGGTGTTCCAAGTCCACAGCTTTGTTTGTCACTGGCTCAGTCGGTTTGCATTGTAATGAGTGCCTTTCACCACAGGGATCCTGAGATGGATTAAAAGAATTTCTCTTAAAAATCGCTGAACAGATCACTTATTGATCATCCAGTGCAAAAACTGGGTGTTTTATGTAATTCTCCCAACCTCCACATTACTGAGTTCTTTGAGATGCTTTGTTAGAGAGAGAGAAGATACTTTGGTAGAGAGGAGAAGTTTTGCTGTGTACCAGACTTGTGGTAGAGTTTTGTATGTAGATCTTCCAAGCATTGGGGTGGGGTGTGGGGGGAGTGGATTCATAATTGACAGTCTCTTTTAGGAGTGTCTGTGGAAAGCAGTTTCTCTGTATTGAACAATCTTTTGTTCAAAAAAAAAAAAAAAGTCATGGTCCCCTTTGTAGGCAAAGTTTCTGAGATTGAGACCAGAGAGAACAGGCAGCCAAGGGTGCCGACTTCCAGGCGGAGGGCAGGGCTCAGTGCTGGGGCCTAGTGAGGGCAGCAATGGTTTGATCTTTGGCACCTGAAAATAAAAACATAGATAAAAATACCCTGCTGTCTTCAAATCTCAACTCTTCCACCTAAAACCTATGTGACTACTCCTCCTTCCTTGGCCTTAAATTCTTTGCCTGTAAGAGGGGCTAATGATGACAGGATCAACCAGCTTAGTCCCTCGCTAGATGGATTAATGAGTACGTGTCCAGTGCTCTAAATAATGTGTGGCTGATCATCAGTACTTCCCAATTCCTACCCCAACTTGGGCTGTCAGGGCGTGGGCTACAGTAGCTATGGCTTCACTAATGCCGTTGAAAATACAGAGCACATATGTCCCTTTCCATGGAAACAGCAAACGATCACTTTCAGAACCCCTGCCTGCGTGTTTGCCTAGTGCAAACCACAGCCACTTCCTTTCCGAGCATGACCTTGATGCAAGAATAAACATTCACAGACAGAAAGGCTCCACATAAGGCGAGCAACTGATGGCTGTCTTCGCCACGTGTCGTATCCCTGGAAGGGCGGTCTCTGAAAATAATCTTAAAACTGCACTAAGTAAATTATCAGTTTTGGAGGGAAAAATCAGAATTTTTCCATGTTTATCCTGTATTAAATATAGTAACTACAGAGAGACAGGAGGGGGGAGAGAGAGAGGCTGCTAAATACTAAAGAGGGATTAAGAGGGAAAAAAGCAAGCGGGCAAGCAGTGTGCCCTACCTTCGGGGAAGGAGACCTTGTTTTTATCCCAAGTTCTGTCACTGATGAGCTCTGTGAGGTGACCTTGGGTGAAAGCCTCAGTCACTGGGCTTCAGTTTCCTTCAATGCAAAGTGAAGGAGTTGAACTAGAAGAGCTACAAGATTCCTGTAGCTGTGACATCCCATGATTTTAATAAAATAAAATACGTGTTCAATAGTGCCCCAAACAAGTAACAGAAAGCACCTCTGGAAACTTCAGGAAGAAAAGATCTTTGCATGAGGATGCAACTGGCAGCTCTCAGAGTCAAAGGGAAGGCTTGAAAAGCAAGCTCGAAATATGGCAGCTTGGTGGGTTGGGGTCAGAGAGGTCGGGTGTGAAGAATTGGAAAAGCTCTACCAGCTTCCAAAATGAATAGCCTCCAGTATCCCTGATGTTACTGCAGCCACAATTCAAAGTCCTGAGAAAGAGGGTCCAGTTGATTCAGCTCCGGTCACAGGCCATCTCTTGGCTGACAGACCAGCAACCTTAACTTGCAGTTCCCACCCGCAAGATGTGTTCAAGGTGTGAGAGGAAATTCCCTCGAAGTAAGGTTACAGCAGAAGGGCCATGATGAAGGTGTGGCTCTCACTGTGCTCTGTCTTTATGATACACAGTTGATATCATTTTCCTAAGTGAGAACACACAGACTGTGTTCGCAGCCCACCTGCAAATGGATGTGAGTTAGGGTAGCGACGATGGCCCAGGCAGCACTGTCTTCACACACTGACGTCGACCCCTGCCGCAAAAGCAACATCGTGTGCTCAAAGGACAGGCTTAGGATGCCCCGAGAGATTGTTCTGTGGAAGAAGCCAACTCTGTGCTTTATTTTTCTCCCTTTCTTTAAATTACTGTTTGTTTTGGTACAGGAGATTGAACCCAAGACCTGGTGCATGCCTGCCAGTCAAGTTCTCTACCACTGAGTTGCATTCCCAGCCTTGCGTTTTGTTTTAAATCAGTTTCTCTCTCCACACACAACTGGGAATTGAGAAGGAACATTCACAGAGGTACCAAATAGTTATTTTCCTCTTCTATGTTTACAGAGTCATGCTTTAAACTGATGGTCAATTCTCCCCCCACCCCAATCTTGAGAATCAAGTTCATCCACCTTGATTGGTACCCTCTGGTCAGGTGGGTCCTAGGCCTGCCACTGGGTGGCTAAAGGTGGGTCTATATACCAGTTCTAGGTGCTGTTGTAAGAGGAGGAGCTTGCTGCTTTTATCCCTTAGAAGGACATTGTTCTATAAAGCACAATGACTGTCGCTGCTGCACCATTATTTACAACCTCTTCTTGAAGCTATGACAGGCAATGACTGCAGATGAAATCCAGCAAGCTGAGGAGGAAGAAACCAAAGGGAGAAAAGACTTGAATAATGTGAGTCTTGAATTAACCACTCCCAGAGCACCATATTGAGAATTCTCTATTAGGTGAGACCATAAATCTTCTCATCATTAATCATTTGACCTGGGCCTTCCATTATTTGCTGATGAAAGTATCTTAATTGATAGCTATATTCTTTCATACAGTAAGCAGCCATGTTATCTCCATAGTAATACAATAAGGCTCTGCTAACAGTCTTCACTCACCTGGATGACTTTGTAAAGTGTTGTTTCTATGCCAAGATGCTCTCTTTCCCCCCTGCCTGAGCATGCAGGCTATATTTTTCCTACACCTCACACGAGTCTCTAGACAGATTATTGTGTCTTCACTAAAGTTGCATAATTTCTAGTTCATAAATACATAATTCCCGGAGGATTTTTAGCAGGTAGCAATATAGTCATCATGCCTCTGGTTTCATCTGATATGTCTTATTTGAATGTTTAAAATGTAAGAACTCCCTTCTGCTCATTACCCTAAGATCACTTCCCATCAGAATAACACAAATACTTGATTAAGAAATATGAAAAAGGAAGAAGAAATGAGAAGTAAATGAGACAGAATCAAAATTTTGAGAAGAAATTGTAAAAAAAATTAAGTTCTCATCTTTATTCCACCATATCTTATGGGCAAGGAAAGGAACATGGTTAGGAGAAAGACAGAAAGAGAAGCAAAAGTTCTTTACTGACAGAGGGAGAGAGGAAGGATGTATCTTAACACAATATTTGTCTTTTTAAAAATTAATTTCATTAAGTATTGAGAATGGCTATAATTTGTGTGTGGTTTGCCCCCAACCTCTGCCATCCCAAGGCTCTTGTGTGTTAGGCATGATCCTCGTGTGACACTGCTAAGCTGGAGGTCCCTATAAAAGGCAATGCCCAGGAAGTCATTAGATCATTAAGCCGTTGCCCATAGAAAGAATTAAGGTAGTTTACCTGCTGGCTCTGAATTAGTTTCTAACCGAGGGTTATTGTTCAAAGACCAAGGCTGGCCCCTCACCTTGCTATAGCTTCCTGTCACACCATGTTTTTTCTCCCTCTCCTAAGGGCTCCCACCGGGATGCTACCCACCAAGAAGTCGTTCCCTGAGCTGAGCCAATGCCAGCAGCATGCCTTTGAACCTCCAGAATGTGAACTAAATAAGGCTTTTTTTCTGTATAAAGTACTCAGCCTCAGGCATATTGTTATAATAATAAAAATGGACTAATACAGACAGGTAGATACAAAAGTATAGTTTAAAATATATGCAAGCTATACAAAATCGTGACAATGAACACACATGTACCTGCCACCAAGACAGCACGTTCATTGTCATAAAAGACCTCTGCTTGTAGATCGTCCATTCTATCCTCTTATTCGTAACCACTTAATTAACTAACAAGAAACGTCTCTCATTAACCAACGTAAGTATGGTAAGGGAGGGTCTGGTCGGGGAGAAGTGGTTGCCTGTTGCTGGAACGCAGAAGATGAAAGTGTGGTTCTCACTTTCACAGTCTGAGAAGAAACAGACACGCCTACAACTAGCTGGGCAGGGTGTAAAAAATACTCTGATAGAATGCTAAACTTGTGAAAGACAAAAACAACAACAACAACAAAAAAAAAAACCAACTTTTTTTTTTTACCCCAAAGAGACATTGGGTTAAGCAGGACACAAGATTACTAAAGATGGAAAGAAAGGGCAAATATAACAATCGGGGGGAAAGGCTGGTAAGAAAAGGCCGTTTCAACACTGCTCCATGTGAGGTGACTTCAGGAAAGGAGAGACTTGAACCCAAGGCTAGGATGAAGGTATAGAGTTGGGAGAAATTCCTAGGAAAGTGAAAATTCTTCTAGAAACCCAACCTGGCAGCTTTAATTTGGGGCAGAGCGCTGGAGGGCTACCGTCTGTGTCTCTTCTTCCTTCCCTTCCCAGCCACCCTCATCCCCATCCCCACATCAAACCATTTACCATGCACCACCAATGTTTGCGTCACCTGCTCCACCTACCCCCCTTTCTATCATTCTAAATCTACTGTGTCCACTCAATGATGGAGTGACTGTGGCATCCTCGTACATAATACCACATTTCTTTCCTCTTTCCAACTTACCTTAGAATCCTTTGAACAGGGCTGTGACTTAACTGTTCAGCAGAACATAGAGATCAAGGAGATGAGTTTAGGTCATAGCTATAACTATAGGTCAATACAAGAATGGGCTATACGTCACAGGAAAGGGCTCTGGGATAGGTCAAGTTCAGATTGGAACCAGCTGAGACGCAGAGGGTCAGTGACGAGTGATGATGCTAGGAAGCCAAGAATCACGCCAGGCACTGAGGATGACAGGTCTGTTTCTAAATGGGGCTGATGGGTGAAGATGGGAGCAGAACTACCAGGCTAAGTGAGAAGCCAGGGCCAGTGACATAAAGCTTCTTTAAGGGACAATCATCCCATCCTCCTTGCTCTCCCAGAAGAGAGCTCTAATGGTGCTCCGGCTGCCGCTTCTGATCTCTCAGGCAGCCCTGTTAGCTGCCCTGCTCTCTTGGGCCATCTCTGCCCACAACATGGATAGGAGGAGCAGTGCCACCTGACTGACCTAAAATTGAATCTCCTATTTGTGCTGACACAATAGGCAGATTGGTGAATGTTACTGTATGAATCTGAAATATTCCTCAAACTCCTCATGCATTTGAAAGGTGATGGGATTTGGGGAAGCTAATTGGACACTCCCAGACTCACTCTTCTTCCTGGCCAAGGCCTCCAACATGCCTCCTACCACCACCAGCCACAGTCACTGGACTTGTGTAATGAGACCTCCTGAAACCATGAGCTAAAACAAACCCTTCCTCTCTTATGTTGTGGAAGTCAGGCGTGGCGTCCTGACAACAAGAAAGTGACTAAAACATGGAATCTCCATCGAGTTCAGCTTCTTGGGAGAGAATGATGCCTGTCCTAAGGTATCCTTGTGAGATGTCCTTGTCAGGAAGGCATGTAAATACACCTGATACACACCAGGTGTGTGGTGGGGGCTGATAGGTGATCCTTCATCCAGTCCACTTAAGAAGACCTGCGAGCCAAACATCTCACTGATGACAGAGCAGGACCAGCGTGTGCCCTGCTGTCATACAGCTTCCAGTCTAGAGAGTGAGAAGAACATGGGTGTGTAACTGCAAAAACAATTGTACATGAGAGGAGGTAAGCAAACGTATTTGGGGTGGTTTGGTGATCTGAGAGATCCTGATCAGAGGCGTGATCTGATTCCTGGGACCAGGCATCATTTTATTTGCATACAAACTCTTAGCAGGAAGCCCTAGCCCTGGAGTGACCCTTCTGTTACTCTGTCATGTCTAATATTTTAACTAGTAGTTATGCATATCTTGACTCCCTTATCAGCCCCTAAACCCTGAGGGCTGAGAGCCAGTTGTCTACACTGTTGTACATCTCACAGTTCCTATTACAGTCTGTTATTTTAATAAATAAGTGAAATTCACCACCGGAAATTTCATCTCACAATTTAACAGAACTTGGAACTTAATTTATGCCTTTTGTAAGCTAAGTTTCCACTGATTTTTAAGTCATCTGTCAGATCATAATAGGTAATATTCTTCTTATCTCAGAGAAAGAGAGACGGCTGTGAACTTCTGCCGGAGGATCCCAGACCTGAGCTGACTTACCTGTTGATTAGGGATACACAGAGAAGATCATGTAAGACTAGCAAAATCCCATTCACCGAATCTTCAATTCCTAAATTTTACAATTAAAATTTCAGTTTGTGATGTGAAGGGGGAAAAAACGTTTCAGGAAAATATCTGAGTTCTCTGCAACATTCATTCATGTTAGGGTTGCTCATGGAAAGGAGGGAAAATACCTTTTTGTTTTGCCATTATAAATTCATGGCTGAGGCCTCTGAAACAAAAAAAAAATAATAAGAGAAAATATATTAATTTATTTAAATAAGTTTTAAATGATTCAAGAAGCTTTAAAAGGAAATGAAGACCTGAAGAAAGAGTTAAACCTGAGTGGGTTTTTTTAATGGTAGGATGATGAAAAATGGAAATTGGCGAAGAAATATGATAGGACAGAAAAATAGTATGCTGCCATGGTAATAAACTGGGGGGAGTTTAGCAAGTCCTGTTTGTTTAGACTGTTCTATGTCCTTCATTTTAGTTACTTATTTGTTGAGAAAAGATTTATTTAGCTCACAGTTTCAGAAAGTCTCACACAGTCCCTGCAGAGGTGGCTGGCAACGGTGGAAGCACATGGCAGAGGTGGGAGAGCTGCTCACGAGCTGGCCACAGCATTGCAGGCAGAAGCCAAGAGAAACAGGAACAGGCAGACGACTGGAAACACGGGCAAGGCCAGAGTTTACCCAAGAAGAAGCTGTAACGGTGTTTCTTCTACTTCATTCAGTTTAACCTGCCAGTGGGGGTGCCCCCCTACCCAATGTAGATGCCCCTCCCTCAGTTCCTGGCCCACAAGTTAATAACTCTGCCCCGGGTGCCTCAGATCTGAACAAGTTGACAGTCTTTGCAGATCAAACTCTAAGCATCTGCCGCTTCCAGCCAGGTCCTACCTCACAGTAACAGTTCCACAGTTATCCCACTACATCCAAATACATGAGGATTTTGGAGGACACTCGAGATTCAAATCATAGCACCTTCTGTCTTTGGAGGTAAGGATGTTTCTGGCTTCATAGCAGGGGAGGGAGGAGGCTTAAAATTTGTTTCAGAGGACAGTTAGAAGTTTTATTACCTGGTTCAAAGAAGAGGGGCCAGGAAAGATGACACTGGCTTTTTTTTTTTCTGCTTTCTCAAATTCATTCACAAAGTACTCACTATGGTGCCATACCTTGGGCAGCACGTTCAAAATCCTATCACTTAAGTTTGACCCCACAGTTAAACTCTAGAAATCTATTCAGATAAGCGATTTTAATCGTATAATGACAATGACATCAGAAGACTAAGTTCTATCTTAATTCTGGGATTTTTTTTTAACATTAGGAGCTGTCCGCTTGACTGTTTGTGTGCTTTGTTGTATTTAATAGGTATAATTATTCTTGACATCCGTGATGGCTATGCCATTTTGCTATTAAATTTAAGTACTCCAGTAATTCATTTAAATTCATTTTATTTTAGTAACCTTGGGTTGTTTTTTTTAAAAAACATTCTGAAATCAAAAGGATGAAAGATTTATAAATGCAAGCAAATGTATTGAAAAAAACACCCAGGCCCTCTTAAATAATTTGCCAAATAGAAACATTCCATCTCTGTAGGAGAATTGCCCAATCAGCATCTACAATGTGGCCCAATGAGAGAAAGAGTTTTCTCTTTTAACCATTCTTTTTTCCTTGCACTTAAAATCTTGGGTCCACTGTAAGGTGCACAGTGATGTATAAACAAGCAAGTCAACATTCTCTTATTCTTTCCATGGGTTTCATTGGCTTGTCTTTTATGACTCACAATGACTTCTTGAAACCACTCCCTTGCTCTGATGGGTCAAATGGATGTTCTCATCAGCTGGTCTTCATTCCTGCTAATCTTCCTCTGGATCCAAACATTCACCAGCCTACTCATCCCAAAATAAAATTATAAGTATTCTTCAGTTCATATTGCCTGGGATAGTCTGAGGATTAAAAAAAAGTGTGTATTATTCACAAAAATTTAAATATAGCTTAAATCCTAATCAACAGAAGTAATTTTAAATAATTGATTAGAATGGTGTATTGTAAGAACAGCAAAAAATTTCCTCATGTCACCGATGAAGGGCTCTTTGTCCTCCTCTGTTATGCATTTTGGCCCCCATTAGATCTCTGAGAGGACAATGTGGGTAGAGACAAAATTTTCAGCCCACATCAGGAAGCCTGATGCTTCCCTGGTCTCTGTTACTATATAGCATGTCTTGCTTGCTGTCTCCATCTATTAAAGGAAATCATAGTGTTCTTCAAAGTTCCTGTTGCTTGTCACATTCCATGATTCCAGTAGAGAGACACAGAAGTTGGGATTTGCTTTTCGCTCAACATTTTTTGGAAACACTAAACATCTCCTGCCATTAAGTGTGGGGTCGTTCTATTATGTTCTCTTGGTGCCCTACGGCTTCCTGAGTGTTGGGATGGTGTCTCACGATGTCAAAGAACGAAACCACAGACCAAGGAGGCAAGCTACACAGTGCACAGTTTATTTGAAAAGATAAGAAGAAAGGGCCATACATTTCCACTAACCAGAAGGGGTCCCAAATGGGATTGCCAACGAGGCTATTTGTCTAGGGTTCTTTTTTAATGCTAATAATACATGACTAAGTGAGCAAATTTTACTAAACGATGCAGTTGCTAAGACCTTCCACCCATACATCCCTCTACCTCTATTGGCCTTGCTGGATTTTAACATATTTTAACCATAAGTAGTTCTAGGGAGCAGTCAACTGAAAGTTGCTTCATGGAGTGAAGGCTGCAATCAGATGTTACCTCAGGTTCTAGTAAGCTTTTCATCCTGAGGCTCCTTGTCCCTAAGTGCCTATATGCTCACTAGCTCCTGCCTCATTGAAAATCTCTCTCATCATGTTATTTGACCCTGGTGACTGCAAATAAGGGCTCCCAAATCCAATTCCTCCAACAGCTGCCTTGTTATTTTTGTCAACGAGCAGAATCCTGACACACAGTAGGTGCTCATGAGGCATTTAGTGAATGACCTGAGAAAAGCTCTTTAGCTTGGAAGTTGAGCAACCCAGATCAAGGAGCAAATCGAGAGTCATCAAGCGTAATGTCTAGTAAACTGAGTTGCCACAATCATATGACTACATCATATTCTGCCTAGGAGCTTGGCAGACCCTGACCACACCAAGCTCAGCGCCTTTTTCATCCTGAACATAGACATATCATGGGCACTCAATGGCAGGCTGGCATGTTGAGCCATCTGGGCAAGAGCTATTGTTGCCTCTCCAGATCTGCTCTTCACTGTCTTCCGCCTGCCTGGTGCTCTGCAAGGCCAACATCCATGAGCTGCCTCAACTAACTTTAGAGGCTGGCTCCCTCTGCTTGGGCTTGGAGATGACAAGAGAGGGTGGCACAGTGGGGTGTTTATTCTTTCCTCAGGGGAGTCACTGGCCATAGTGTCCCCTGACCAGGTATCACAGCTCCTGTCAGACAGCCCTTCCACGTACCGATTCTACATCAGGGTGAGGGAGTACCTTTGTCTCTGTCTCTCTGCATTCCTCATCCCTTAAATCTCAAGGGCATTAGCAGGACCTCAATGCTTGCAGTCCCAAGGTGCTGCACCCCCCCTTTCTGTTTTCCCAAATCCTATTTAATAAGCCTTGCATTAAATTCTTCTCAAATTATTCACTTGGATTGTGACATCAGTTTCCTGCTAGGATCTTGACTGATAACTCCTCGGTATTATGAAGAGTAGATGGTACAGCCAGCCACCGCCAAGCACAATATGAGGGCACTTAAAAATGATATGATTATGCTAAAATTATATTACAATTTTTGTGCACCTATAATGACTATAGAGTGCTTTTAACATAGTAGCTACTAACTAAATCTTCGTTGAATGAAAGAAAAGTTTCTGAGCCACTGACGGCCACACTTTCAGATTTGAACACATAGAAATCAATGTGCATTCATCAAGGCCCTTGGGTAAATTTAACTTCTTTAGATTTAAGAAAGTTTCTTATTTAGGTAATGGTTAGGGAGGAGGGCCCTGCTTTTCAAATCTTGTGCTGTGACTGAACAATGACTCAAATCCAGGACAAAGCCGAGGGATGAGCTGACATCTTGGGGATGGTTGAACACCCTAATAGACTAGTCAAATAGACTGAGAGATTACTTCCTGATCCTTCCATGATCTTGGGGAAAATAGTAATTCCAGATCATTCATATGGACTGACTCTATGAGGTTATCACTTTTTACCTCCTAAGCCCAGAGAGAAATATAGTTCAAGGTGAATTGTACCTCCTGGAATCTATTCATGTTCTTAATGAACAAGAGAAGTAGTCAATAAAGAGGACTCACCACTCACTGTGCATATTGATCTCACTGGTGCAGTACAGAAGTAACTTCTAGTTCTGGTATTGGGGGAAGTACTTCCATGGCCCCAGCCAAGGGCAGCCCTTGTGTGGGCTCTGCTAACAAGAAAGAAAGCTGTGTTAGCTTGTACAGAATCAACAGCAGTGCAAAAAGAGACACGATATTCTAATGCAGGGAATGTAGTAGAAGAACTCTGCCCTACATCTATGGAGAAAGAATTTGGACAATTTTCATCACCTGCTGAATTTCCTCCCTACACCTCTGGCACCTTTAGCCTATTTCTCTCAGTGCTGTTCTTATCACTTCCTTCTTTCTCTCATCTGTTAAGCCTGTTTCCAGGGGATAAGATCTGAAAGATAGGTAAGAAGAAGCAACTTAGAAAGAAATGTTAAGCTGGGCCTGGTGGTGCAGACCTGTAATCCCAGTGCCCCAGGAGGCTGATGCAGGAGGATCACAAGTTCAAACCCAGCCTGGGCAACTCAGCAATTTAGTGAGACCCTGTCTCAAAATCAAAACCATATAGTATGCTAGGAATGTAGCTCAATGCAAAGGCCCAGGGTTAGATCCTCAACATCACACACACACACACACACACACACACACACACACACACACACACACACACACGAATAAAAGAAAGAAAAAGTTAAAGCACAATGTCAAGTAGCAAGAAAAGAATCTTAGTTTGGAAACGAGCTGCAAACATTTAATTCTCTTCCATTTTGTTGAAATGTGTCCCTAAGAAGAATATTAACGATGCTGTCAGCTTCAAGGAAGGAAATTTCACCAAGAAGTAAAATTAAAAATTAGATGCAGTCTAATCTGTCTTCCTGCTTTACAACTATGTGACTCTAAAATTCTTTATTCTTTTAATGATGTGTTCAGCTGACTTCAAGGGATGAAACTGTCTTGGAAAGCAGTGGCACCTCTTCAGTTTTTCTAAGATTTGGGGTCCTGCTCTTCTAGTGTTCATAGCGAGACTTGATTTCTATATAATGCGTGTGGGTTTTGTTTTCTAGACATCTCTATGGATGTAAAGCTTCAAATATTTAAACAGCTTCCTCATCAGACTATGTCTAATCTTCTGTCATTGTGAAACCCCTCCAGCAATAAATATTTACACGCATTACTTCACTCCTGTATAAGTAAATCTACATCCACATGGGATGAACAGCCTGAACCTGGGTGGAAATGAGGTGGCGGCAATTTAAAGAGAAGTTTGGGTGTTGTTGCTTCCTGCAGAATGGAAAGGGGGGACGTGAATCACTCAAGAACACCGTGCCTCCTTTCATTACCCAAATAGAAACACTGCAGAAACTTGCCTCAATTTTTTTCTTTTAATTAAGCATTTTTATAAGCAGATTTTATTTAGGGGAATTTAATTTTCTAAATATGAAATAGAATTCTCTTTTTGGGGGGCAGGGTCTCACTTTGTAGCCCAGGCTGGTCCTGAACTCACTACATAAGCCAGGCTGGCCTGAAATAATTGTTATAATCTAAAATTTTAAAGTAGGAAGAGACCTTCAGCAGCATGTCTCCCTTTCCCCCAGTCTCCTAGACAATCGTTCCCAACCCACACATCCTCCCCTGTCTTTTCTGTGCTTCCTCTGCCACAGGCAACTTGTTTTTTTGGGTACCAGCACGTGTATACACACATGTACTTTATACATTCATATATGGATGTTCTATTTTTGCTCTTTTAAACACAATCAGTAACGTACTGTATACCTGTAAATATTTAACAACATATCTTACAGATATTTCCACATGCGGACTCTCATTCTTCTCTACAATCCCCGCATGCCACAGCCTGGATGTATCTTCCAGGATTTAAGCGGGTTCCTCTTCAGACTGTGTGCCTAACCTTTCAGCAATAACCACCTACATATATTATTTCTCCCCTATGAAAATAAATCTACAGGATGAATTCCTAGAAATAGATTTGCTGACTCAAATGCTTTAAGTATTTGTAATTTGTATAGTTGTTGCCAAATTCCATACTGTGAAAGTTATGCCAACTTACCAATGAAGTATGGTTGTACCTATTGTCTTTTGCCATAGAGTGTGATGTCAGATTGCCGGGTTTGAGCCAGTCTTACAGGTGAAAAATGGCCTGAATGGTTTACTCATGCATCTTTTTTTCTGATACTGGAGATTAAACTAGGCCTTCCCACTTAGCTACTTTCCCAGACCCCACCCCTCTCCCTTTATTTTGAGACAGAGTCTCACTAATTTCTAATTGCCCAAGCTGTGTTCAATTTGCAACCCTCCTGCCTCAGCCTCCCAGAGTGCTAGAATTGTAAGTGTGTGCCTCTATCTGGGTGTTTTTCATTTGCATTTCCACCAGAATGTAAGCTCCATGAGGGCAAGAATCTTCTGCTGATTCTTTTACAATTAGAAGACCAATATTATCGTTACATAAGACACAGCAAAAAGAATAATCATGTTTGAAGAGACTTATTCTGAATGAGCCCAAACAACCTTTCATGTATGTGGGGTCATTTATACTTTCTGTAAGCAGCCTGTTCTTATCCTTTGCCTATCTGCCTACTGAGTTGTGACTTTCTGTTCATTAATTAGCAGAGGCTAATCAGTACTAGAGACATAGATCCTTATTTTTGGTGAGCTACAAATAATTTTTATTCCTTTTTTACCTTATATATACACAGACTTATCAGTCTTTCATGTGAATTTTCTGTCATGGCTAGAAACTTCTCCTTTGCTATAAGTTAATTTACCCATTGCTTCTGCCATTACTTTTATGATTTTACTTTTTCTTCCCTTTATGGTTTTTTGTTTTGTTATACTAGGTATCAGGATCTTCACATTGAGATACATCTCCAGACCCCCGCCTCCCTTTTTTTTAAATTTTGATTCCGAGACACTGTTCTCACCAAATTTCCCTTGCTGGGCTTGAACTTGTGATCTTCCTGCCTGTATCTCCCAGAGTGCTGAGATAATAGTCTTGCTGTAAACTAGCTCATAGTTCCTTTAAAATCGTTAATCTATTTGAAAATTTCCCTGGTGGTAGGGTAAATTCTGGGTTGTTAATTTTTGGTCTTAGTTGGTTATGTAATGGTCTCAACACCATCCAGTCTGTAGTTCCTCACTTTCCTAAGCCATCTTCATCACATGACAAAGCCCTGAACTTCCTAATCTGTCATTTGGCTTGTTCGTTTGTCATGTACCAGGAGCTTGATGGAACGAACACTTAGCTCTTTATTCTACTCTTTCAAGGGTTTTACCCTATCTATAACCAACAGTTTATTTTTCATAGAGATATTAAATGAACTTATTTATTTCAAAAATGTTACGCTTATTTACTGATTTAGGAAGACTTGGCAACAGTACATATTAATCTTCTTTAGAACATAGTAAACTCTTTCTCTTGTTCAAGTCACTTTTTGTCCCTCAAGAGCATTTTTCTTCTGCAGAATCTTATACATATTTAAGTTGATTCCTAGAATATTGTGTCTTCTTCTACTTGTTTTAAACAGCGCATCTTCTAGCTGATTATATTTAAATATATAAATCCTATTTTTATATTTTTATATTATCTGTAACTTATTAAGTTTTTATTTCTCAGTCTTCCAGATATATCTGAAAAATAAGTGATCGTTTCATTTATTCTTTCAAACTTTGAAAGTTGTGTCTTGTTTAATTGTGTTGATAAACACAAAGGCAGGTGGAGTGGCAAGAGTGGACATTCTTGAATATTTTGGGCTTTAATTACAGATGTTTTAGTGTTACCTATTAAGCATATTTTGGGTTTTTTTATTTGCTTAACTCAGATAGTAATACATGTTGTTATATTGGGAAAGTACCTATGTGTCTTATTTTTCTTATATTTTAATGAAAAATGGGCATTGTATCTTCTCAAATGAATTTTGGCATCCATAACAATAGTGAACATGTTTTTCCTCTTTGATCTGTAAATAAAATAAGTGACATTAACAGACTTCCTACTGCTAAACTGTATTTATATTACTAAAATAAACCCCATGTGATCATGGTGGTAGTGATGGTGGGGTGTATGTGTGTACGTGTGTGTGTGTGTGTATGCAATTTTTAAACTGTTGTATGAATGTTTTTGCTATTATTTTGCTAAGAATTTTTGCTTGGTGATATATGAATAAAATTGCTCAACAGTTTTATTTTAATCCCAATATTTCTTGGGTTTGAACATAATTATTAAAGTTTATTTCACAAATAGGAAACATCATTTTTTTTCCCCTCTGGCCTGTGTTGTAGTTTGGATATGGTTTAGCTCCCAAGGGGTTGAGTGTTGATGGCCTGGTTCCCAGTAAGTGATGTTGAGAGGTTGTAAGGACCCTGCAGAAATATGGCCCAGTGGGAGGTCATTGGAAAAATGCCTTTGGAATGGGTTGAATAGCTCCTATGGGACCCTGGTTGATTCTCTCAAGAGGTCTGCTATAAAAGTGCAAGATTGACCTCTCCTTCATTTGCTGGCATCTTGTCTAGTGATATGTTCTCCCTCCCCATTGTTCCTGAATCCCTCAGCATCCATTATTTGTATGTTATTGCCAGGAAGGACCAACCACATCTATGGAGCTAGCTCAGTCAACCCAGTCTGACACTGAAAGTTCCTGGCAGCTCGTCTTTTTAAACCTGTGTTTCTCAAAGAATGGTTGTGGAAGGCAAAGTTCCAAGACTTTAACTTCCAGAACTTCAAATTGCTAGACCCAGTGATCATACGCCCTATAATCTCTTCCCCTTGAGTATCAGTAGGACTCTAAATAAAAGAAATTTCACTCCTAGGATTAGGTTATAAGGAAAAGTGAAAGGGCTTTGTAGTGTAATTAAAGATACCAAATCAATTGATTTAGAGTTAATGAAAGAGAAACTATCTTGGGTAGGCCTAATTTAATCAGATAAAAGACCTTAAAAAGGAGACTGGGCCTTCTCTGAGATCTGAAAGCCTGATTTCCTTTCTTACAGAGGCAAACTTCCAGCTGTGAACTGCCTTATAATTGCCAACTTGGGTAACCTCAGAGACCAAGAGGCCTCCAGCTTACAGCACAAGGAAATGGATTCTGAACCTGAATGAGCCTGGTTACAGAGCATCCAAATGAAGGCAGCCTGGCTGATAGCTCTTGATTTCGGTGTTTGAAGACCCTGAGCTATGCCAAACACAGCAAGCTGCTCTCAGACTTCTGGCTGGTAGAAACTGAGAAATAAGTGTATGTTGTTTACTAAATGTATGATAACTGCTTACACACTGCAGAAAACTAACATAGTCATCAACAGATCTTTGGCCTGAAAATTACTAGAGGTCATGATTTAACATGCAGGTGCTTGGGCTCCATTCTAAATCTATTGAAAAAGAATTGCCTTTTGTAGAAACCCAGGAGCCTGGACTGCATAGGCTTCCAAGTTCGTTCTTACACTAAAACTTTAGAGTGAATTTACTGTACAAACAGCTGCTCAGATAATCTTTGACAAAGCATCTTATAACTTTCAGAATTTGAAATTTAAAGACTGCTCTTTTTAAAAGTTATGATATCAAAAGACTCTATTCATAAACCCAAATAATCATCAAAGAAATTTAACAGAGTTATTTTGGTTGGAAAGTCAAACAACTCATCACTTACTTATTCATTCAGTTTGCTGATGTTTTTACAGCCTGGTATAATCATAATTTACTATAAAAAGCTATTACCTGTCAAAAAGATGGTGAGTATGAAGTAATTCTCTAATGGTATTTTATCTTTGGTTTCTCCTAGTATTCAAAGTCATGTAACGTATATACTAATAGCAAAACTTTTTAAAAATTGATAAGAAAAAAAGGTAGGCTATATGTCATTTTAATATCTTCTTTAGAAAAGCTAAATATGGATTTTTCTAATGCTACACTGAGAAATAGACTTTCTTTCAAATACTATTAGTTCACCAACTCTAGTTAAAGCAATAGAAGCAGTCTAAAATACTCAAAATCTTCACTGCTGCATTTTCAAGAACTTGTCAAATTTCTAAACCAACTTTTTGAAAATTTTCAGAAACCCCAGAAGAGCCTAAAAATTTTAAAAAGAAGCTTAGTGTGAATTTTGACTTGGCCGAATCTAGTTAACAAAATGGACTTCCAACAGTAGAAACTTTGATTAGACTAAAATTCCATGCCTTATGTTCTAGAATAAGCCTTACCACACTGTACATGACAGTGTCCAGGTTGCCCTGTGATGCTACTGCCTTTTTTTTTTTTTTTAAGATTTCTATCACGTTTCAAAGACGCTTCATATCTATAAACTCTGATATCTAACCTCAATTCATCTTTTCAAAGTGATTTTTGATTCCCACTGTGTAATGGAATTTTTCGTGGTGTCTTTGACCCTGTTCCTGTCAAAGACAAGGTAAATCTCCCACTATGGGCACACATCTGACCCTTCCTCATCCCCAAAGCTTCTTCTGGCTGCTAAAAAGAATTTGCCCGATCAATTTTTCATATTCTTATCTCCAAAACTAGTTGTTCATCTACATTTTATTTTGTCATGAAAATGGAAAGCCAAAACCAGCTGAAAATCAAAGAGGAATAAGAAGGTTAAGTAGTCATACAATCTCTAAAAAAGTTGCACCCCCAACTTTTCCAATAGTGAACTTGACCAATTTCATTGTCATTACTCATTTTTTGAGCACAACACATGTGTTGTGCATTGTTTTATTCCCCAGAACCCACTTTAGAACATGGCATATAGTAAGTACTCAGTAAATGTATGTTGGATAACCGAGAGGATATCAATCAACCCGTCTTTGCCTCATTCTCCAACTAAGTGGGCATAGGTTCAAGTGGACTGAAGAAGAAACCCTGGAATACCACCTAGGAATTTGAGAGTAGGGAAAACAGGATTGAGTTGGGTGTACTGGCACATGCCTGTAATCCCAGCACTGAAAGAGGCTGAGGCAGGAGGACCAAAAGTTTGAGTCCTGCCTTGATAACTTAGCAAGATTGTTTCTCAAAATAATTTCCAAAAAGCTCGATGAGACTGTTTATGAAATCAACACATCAGTACATAATCAGAGCATAACATACAAAGTAATCTTCCAAAAATTATTACTAAGCCAAATTTGGCTAAACATTGAAGTACTGTGGTAAAGTAGCCAATCGGGCTTCCCCTTTGAAAGTGGGAGAGAAGGTCTCAAACTATCTGGTCAAGAAACGCAAACAACCCTATCAAATGACATTGGCTGTGATGTGACTTCCAACACAGTTTTGTCTTAATGCAGTACAAACGTGCTTGCTGTCAGAAGTGTCTTGGTCTATATGTCTCACAAGGCACCACTCTTCGAGAATGAACACATTGACCTTTGGCTTTCATAACCCTATTGGTATGAGGTGGGTTGTACAATGGATTCCTCTTTCTGCACTGCCATTGCCAGGCCAAAAAGAAAGGCACCAGACCAGGTAAATCTCCCGATCTGTGGCAGGATTTGAGAGCAGCTGCAGCCAGGCTGCCAATTTTGGCAGGGCCTGGCCTTCCCCACAGTTTCCATCCAGAGAGCTGGTAGGGGATGCTGACACCTGCAGTACCCACATCATCTCCTTATGGCTTTGGCAAAGCTAAAGTGGCTGCCTTGAGACAAGAAGGAAGAAAATAATGGTGAGGATCAAATAGGTGTCAAAGGTGTACTTTAAGAGTATTTTTTTGATGCACTCTGAAAAATAGAAAGCATTACCAAGTAGGAAACAGAATGGTTTACCAGCATGTGCCAGCCCTCTCCAGGTGCTGCTCTGAATCTAGCAGGACCCTTGGAGGTACTTAGCAGAAGAGGAGTATGGGAAGCAACCTTGTAAGGGATGCCCTTGGTTCTTTCTTCTTCTGTGTCATACCTTGGGACATTTGTCCATCATAACTCTTTGAAGGAATAGCAGCAATAAAAGTCTACCTTGTAGACTATACTATACTGGTTTCCTTTAAAAATTTCTCCAAACATGGACGTATTCTTGTTAATCATCACTGATTACTTTAGACAAGACAGCTGTAGCCATGTTCAGATGGTTTCATGGTTGTTATTCAGTTCTCCAATGTGAATTTTAAATCCTTGATCTCTTATTAACATAGGAGTGCAGAGCGTCAATACTACTATTCTGACCTTTACATCACACAACAGCATTGGCACTTTAATGGAAGTCCAAGAGAGCTACTATCCATTTTGGGCCAACAGAACCAGTTATGGCAGCTTAAAATAGAATTCCATCACTCAGGGTGCCAACTTCCTACTACATTCAAAGCTCCATCTGTTAGTGATCCTGAAGATAGCTACTCCTCTGCTCCAAGTCTGGTCAATGCAAAAGTCAAATGAAGATAGGAAATAAATGACTGCAAAATTCTTGAAATTAACCAAAAGGGAGAAAGACAGGTACACTTCTTGAACTACAGCTGCCGATAAACCGTTGACTCAGTTCCCAGTTACTTCACACTGCATATGTCCTTCATGCACCAAGAAATTAAGCCAAAGAAATGTTTCACCATTTTCATTATTTCAGGTACTCATTAACAAAAGTTACAAGTCAGGGTGAAATGTACTTGAAAGCTCTTGGGAAGACAGGAGGGCGATGGCCCTTTCAGCAGCCAGTGGAGAGCTGTATTCATTTGGCTCATATTTACTGTGTACATGCTATATGCCCATATATGAGGTATGGTCAAAATATATGATGAATGTTTAAATGGGAACATTTATTACAGTAAAAGACATTGCCATTAATCTTCCTCAAAATACCTTAGGCACACTATCTCCTCCTTGTTGCCACTTTCTGAGGCAGTTCTGAAAGTCCTCTTTCTTAGTAGCTATGACAAACGAACAGGAGGAACGCTTCAGCCAAGTGCCACCAAGCGAAAGACAAGCACATAAAAACATGATCATGTGTATCCATCTTATTCATCAGATCTGGAACTGTGAAATTTCTGCCTCTTCTCCAAAGTCAAAATGATCATGAAAGATAAATGGTTTGAATTAACTTAGGACCTCAAGGCAGCCACAACAGCTCTATCACAGACACTCATGAGACAGGACTTGCAGAACTGCTGCAGAGACCAGTGGACAAGTGTGCTTGACTTGAGGTGTAGTATTTTGAGGGGGATTGACTGTGGTGTGTCTTCTACTCTAGTGATTTCAATAAACATAAGCATTTGCTGTATTTTTTAAAAATCACACCTTGTATAGGCACTGCACTGTGGGCTGGGGTGCGATGACAAATGTCATCAAATGACCTAACTGGCTCAGGGCACAAAGATCAATCAAATGCCAACACAAAAATACAGAACAGCAGTGGCACCCACTACCGAGAGACGTATGGTGTTTTAGGGTGTGTGATGAGGGGGCCTGACTTATCAGGAAGGTCTCTGACTATCTCCCTGAGGAAGTTTAATTGAGTACAAATCACAAGGGAAAGGCAGAGTGAACTAGACAGAGTCAGGGTAGGAGCAGGAGGATGGAAAGGACTTGGGAGTGGCAGGGGAGGTGGGGTGCTAAGGCGGCATGGTGTGGTTGAATGCATGGAGGAGATGCTTATTTGTTTATTTTATTTTATTTTATTTTATTTTATTTTATTTTTGAGACAGCACTCTGTACACTCTGTAGGCCAGGCTGATCCTGAACTCACTATGGAGCCCAGACTGACCTTGGTCTCATGGCAATCCTTCTGTCTCAGCCTTCTGTCTAATCCCAAGTCCTGGGATCACAGGCGTGCACCGCCAAGCCTGGCTTATATGGTGCTGGGGAATCGAACTTTGGTATTTAGCGCTTGACTTAGTGCTTGCTAGGCAAGCGCTTTAAGCACTGAGCCATTCCTCCAGTTCCGGGAGATGTTTACGTGTGAATGTTTTGTCATCTATTCTTCCAGGCCTGGCATAAATGACTGTCACATAAAGGGATTCAAAGGAGGAGTAGAATAAATCATCCATTCTGCCTAGATTCTTAGCACTTGTGAATTTCCCTCTGCAAAGACAGTCATTCTGCACATTTTGATCTATTCTGTAAGTGAGCAAATGGCTATAACCTTTCATTTTATTAACTTGAACCTGTATTTTAAGAGTCATAAATATTAGAGTTAAGCAAGTAAAAATTAAATTTTCATGTTATCTTGGTTGGTTGCAAAACATCTGGCATCAGTAGTTTATCTTCTCTTCTGGAAGGAATTGAAACCTGCTTAGTTTTTATTATACTGGCCATAAACATGTAGCAAATTATATTTTTACACTGCCGTTAGTTTTATTTGGGGGAAATATAAATTGGGTCACACACTTTTGACATTCACTAATTCTCTTTCACAATAAAAATTCATATTCTTTGCTTTGCATTCCATTTGAACCCACCCACAGCAACTGCAAAAAATTGTTTTTCAGCATAAAAATAACATTTTAGCAAATGCTGAAATGTTTCTTTGTGGATGACTCACAAAATCACTCAATCTGCTACAACTTTATACAGAGAAAATATTTCATCTCAATTTCCAGCATTAGATGGAAAAAGCAAGAAGAGTTTTGATCTGTGGCTTGAACAAGCAGTTCTCCAGGTCACCATTACCACAAAGTGGAATGCTAGAAAGCACACTGGGCCAGCCACAGTGGCACACACCAGCAGTCCCAGATACTTTGGAGGCTGAACGAGGAGGAATGCAGGTTTGAGCCCAGCCTGGGTTTCTTAGTGATTTAACAGCACTTGATCTTAAAGTAAAGGTCTGGGAACGCAGCTGAGCTGTGAGGGCCTTGGGTTCAACCTTCAGTACTGGAGAAAAAAAGGAAAATGACAGGAAGAAAGAAAAGAAAAGAAAAGAGAGAACTGAGTTTGAGTCCTTACTATAGTTGGAACTGGCTATAAACTAGCTACTTAAATTTTCTTTTATTCAATTTTCTCATCAGAAAAAAATAACAAATGAAACAACATGCATGAAAGTACAGTGCATACGGAAGATGTTTAATGTGATATTACATTTCCCTCTCGTAGGGCAACCAGCAGTGGAATCTCCGTGCACTTTCAGGTTAATCTTACATAGTTCTTACAATCCCTCCTTCGAGATGATCCATGTTTTTCATGCAATTCTATTAAATGAGCTACAGGTTCTCAAGTGAAGTAGAATTACGTTCCCTCTAATTACTCTTTGTCTCTTTGTTTGTTCTCACTTTTCTAGTCCCTAAGATTCATTTCTTTTTCCTCTCCTCTTTCCCCCCATATTCATCTCCCTTCAGGGTTCAGAAGGTTTTGTAATTTTCCTTGCGCATGAGCTATGTACCAGATATTATGCTAGAGACAAGAATGTAAAGACGACTAAGGAAGACTCATCACTTTGCCGAAGAGCTGAGTAAGTAGTTAAGTAGATTGATGCCAAGACAGGCCATACCAGGCATCGTGCTTCTCAGGCCAGGAGGAAAACCGCAGAGATGTATAAAAGGCCTAGAGCTGATTCTACAAATCAACTACACCCACGATCTTCTATGGTGGGGAGATTCATTTATTCTCGGCGTCTGCTGTACCCCTCACGTGTGTCAGGCACATGCAGTTCCAGCGTCCTGGAGCTCTGGATTTCTCTCTTATGAGTGAATAAACTTTTTTGGACAGCTTGAGCTTTCTCTACCTCTGTGTGTGTGTGTGTGTGTGTGTGTGTGTGTGTGTGTGTGTGTGTGTGTGTGTGACAATCCTGACTTTATAATGCACGACCAACTGGAGAGACATTCTGGAACCAATAGCTGGAGTCCACAGCATGCTCTGCTGAATGTAGCCCTCAATCATTGCTTCTTTGAAGGACATTTTTTTCTCATGCTACTGCACTTCCAGAGAATCACACAGGCACGTCCTTGCTCACATTCTCACTGCTGCCTATAATCCATCATTACAAAGAGCAGCCTTAAAAACAGCACTCAAGGGAGACATTATTTCCTTTCCATTTCTCTCTCACAAAGAGCAACTTAGGCTGGGGAGGGGGGGAATTCACATTCAGGTTAAAGGAATACACATAAGGAAGAATCTGGGATTTTCGCCTTGTTAAGATGCTAAGCCTCGAAAGAATTCTTTTGGGGGAAAAAAAGAGTCCATCACCTCTTGGCCTACACTGAACATCAATATTATATAGGTGGTAATAAAGCCAGAGGAGTTTTAGTGAGAGCTATTAAAGGAAAAAGATGACAGAGACAGGTTTCTTCGGTGAATGAAAATCACAGGCTCATAAATACAGCCTGTGAGGTTAGGCTTGTGGTTACTAGGACTTAAAATTTGTGGTTCCCTCAATTATATGGGCTGACAGGGGAACTATTGACTTTTCCTCAGACAAGCCTGCAGTCTGCAAAATTATGACTTGACAACAGACATGACCAGGATTTCTAAGGCAACCAAAAAGCCCAAGAGAACTGGGTTAATCCGTTCCTGGTGTGTAGACATGTGTACTATTTAAGAGAGGAAAACAGGGTTAATTCCATATTCTCCTTTTAAAAAAATTAATGTTTCCATTGAAAACATCTTTATGGCTTTTTTTTTTTTTTTTTTGAGACAGGGTCTATAGTCCAGACTGGCTCTGAGCTCACTATGTAGCCCAGACTCCTGCCTCAGCCTCCTAAGTGCTAGGATTATAGGCGTGCCCCACCACGCCCAGGTTTTGTGCTGATGAGGCACCAAACTCGGTTAGTGAGGCTTGCTCAGCAAGCCCTCTAACCACAGCAGGATTCCTCCAGGCTGGGCTTTTATCAGTCAAACAAAATTTTCACTGACCACACAGGAGTTCTATCAATTTACCCTGTGAGTGACTGGAGCTATACTATCACTAGCATTTATTGTTAGCTATAGCTTCATAATTTGGTTACTAACCGATACAGTAGCAAGCCCACATTTTCTTGGGCAGGTCTCTTGGTGGCTGAGATACAGCAGAAGATGGGGGGCAGGAAACTGTCTGATTTCCTTTCATGTTTGAAAAATGTTTACATGTCAGACTTGAAGCTTCCTTTTTTCTTTCTTTCTTCCTTTCTTTCATTTTTATCTTCTCCTAAAGCACAAAGGGGCCTACTCAGGGCTGTGCATGAAAAGCCTTAATAGTATCACTCCTAATTCTGGGCTTTGCCAAGGGTCACGGGTACTATTTCTCTCTGGGGAATGAGAAGCCTCTGTCCTGCCACATTCTCCGCGTCCTTCTTTTTAATGTGGCTTGACAGCCTGAGTTCAAAAGGAGGCTGCACAGTTAGGATACAGGGTCCCAGCACCTACGAGCAGCCTCCTTGACCTCTCTAATTAGGATCCAATCCACGGCTGCTTCTCCGTGAGCACAGGGGGCTTTTTAATTGGGGCGATTAGAAGTTCTCGCTACACAATGGCAGTCTGTAAAGTGAGGGCCCCAGCACAAGCCGTGCCCACTCCACAATTACTTCTTGCAATTCCAAAGAATAATGGTATCTTGTCTCATTTAAAAATAAATCCTAGCTGCCTTCTCGCCTCTGCCTACTCACAGGAGTTTCTTCTTGCCAATTAAGCAAACTTGCTGTTATTTAAGAGGAGAGTTGTGATCGTAGCTGTCCCTGATAGTAAGGCGTATTAAGCTGGATTTCATTTGCCCACAGCTCCTTTTTTCCAGATGCAAAGCTAATTTAAAAGAGCTCAGCTCCCTTTATAGGGTACGGAGGCAGCCTTGGGATTTCTGGGGGCCGAGTTCCGGTTCGACAGCCACAGCACTCACCTGAAATAACCCTCGCGTCCAAGGCCCTCCGCGTCTCAGCATCACTTCCTGCTCGTAAGAGCGCAGGTGTAGGTTTATGTGTATGACCTATTCCAAGAAAAGAAATTAAATATTTAGATGATAAGCACATTCTTAATATGGATTCCCAATGTTGATTCAAAAAGAAGAAAGGGCTATTCACACAGGGCCTGGGTAATGAGACACCAAGAGCTTTCTCTAGTTAGGTTGGGTTCCATTGACAAACACAGGCTCTTTCCGACAGCCATGGCTTCTAACTGCTACTATAAATGCCACCGTATCACATCCTCTAAGAAAAAGCACCAGCCTTCATGCGCAAAATGTATTATTTGTATATTTATGTAAGTAGATCTGATGTACAGGATACTTATGTACACTTAGTACTTAATTATATTTAATGTCACAAGTGGCATGACATTTTTTATTACTTTGTATGCTCAGATTTGTAAGGAAAGCTTTCGAAAGCTGCTAAGTCTGTTGTGTTTGTCAAACATTTAATTCCTCCCCATTGATTTCTTGTTAGACATCTTTTCTATCTTTCATCTCTCTTTCCAAAACATGCAATCATATGAAAAATGGGTCACTAGTCACAAATAAAGCACACTTATTTAATATAACTTTGAAAATTAGATACCATGGCCTTAGTTCTAACATTTTACCAGCTGCATAGCTTTAGAGAAAACATTTCACTTCTCTGAATTTCAGAAAATTTTGCCATCTACGAAGTGAAAAAAAAAAATAGCATGTAAGTATACTCTATTTACATGCTTTGAGAACCTAGGGAAAATGGTTATTTTGTAAATGTATGGTGTCAATGATGTTATGAACACCTGAATTAAGGGCCTTTATTAGCAAGGTATCAGGGATAAGACTTGATACAAAACTTCTTTCAGAAGTATCTGCAACAAGCCATTAATGGTGATACATGCCTCTAGCTGGGAAGCTACTCAGAAGAATGAGGCAGGGGGTTGCAAGTTTGAAGTTATCCTGGGCAACATAGTAAGACTCTTTCTTAAAATAATAAAATAAAATAAAATAAAATAAAATAAAATGAGCTGGGATGTAGCTCAGTGGTGGACCACTGGCCTAGCATGTGTAAGGCTCTGCATTCAGTCCCCAATGACACACACAGACACCTGCAACCAATACTTAATCAAAAGAATTAATTATACTTTTAAACCTACAAGAAAGCACTTACTCTGCCACAGAAATGGCTGACATGGTCTTGCCTGGAAAAGAAGATAAATGCCTTGGGAAATAAGCAAGGTTCTATTCTGTATGGAGAACTACCTACATGCCACCCTCTTAAATCATCTCTGGACTTCGTACCTTGGTCTGGTGAGGTAGTGGGACATACTCTTGCTTGATTGAAGAGGAAAGACACCCTTAGACATGGTAAGAAACATGTTTAAAGTCACATACTTAGTAAGTGACAATTCTAAGACTCCAGCACAAGCTCACCTATCTCCCTGTAATACATTTTATATTGTCCTTCAGGAAACAACTTTTCTTGTTATGAATTGTCCACTAGGCCTGGTACTTATCCCATGTATGTGTGATGACATACCACGCCAATATTGCACAATCCATTCTGCTAGGTGGGTGCCTCTGGAATACTTGTTGTTAAATATTTTATAACATCACCCATACTATCCTGATTTTTAATCATACCTTTTAGTTCCACCCTATGAAAAACCCACTGACACCTCCACATTCATTAAAGAATCCTCCCATTTACCACTTGCTCCAGATCTCCAGCTCTGAAATTATTTGTCACCGTTCCATATTCTTCTGCCTCTCTTTGCCCTCTAACAGCCTCTTAACTGCCTCCTGTTCACCCAGTCTTTCAGGGATTTTTTTTTTCCAGTGTGGGGGATTGAACCAAGGGCCTTACACATGCTAAGAAAGAGCTCTGTCCCTGAGCTACATCTCCCTAACCTGCTCTTTCCTCTCATTAACCTGTCCAGGTAAGAGAAAGATGCATAAATGCTGCTCCCATGTCTTCCTTATATTTGTATTCCTGGGATTATCTAGAATCATCACTTGCACACAGTAGAGACGCAATAAGTGTGAAAAGGAACTAAAATGAAAAATTAAGTCCATAGACAAAATTAGGTCTTTGACATTAAGCAGATTATCCTAAATGATGAATTTATTTCTTGGTACGTACTTTGCCACTTTTGCATTCTCCTGAGATCTTCAAATATCTTGTGGATAATGAAGATGATTATAAAAGCAAAAACTGATAGAACTAAAATGTACCAAGTGATCTTCATGGAACAGGTAGAATCTGTAAAGGAAAAAAATAGTATAAAACACCATAAAGATGCAATGACAAGAGGTGTCTGCTTTCAATAGAAAAAGCTAAATGTATCACCTTAACTGTTACAGGACCACTTGTTCTGAATTTCTTCCTGATGTATTAAATGGCCAAAATAAATGATGAAATTTGACTTCCAAGGATCTGTTTAGCTCCAAAATTCTAAGATTAATTTCACTTACAGATCATGATGATTATTAGTTCACTACCATTGGTGTCACTAGATTGAGAGCAGAAGAACACAGCTGTCCCAGAACCAGAGCCACTCGTAATTAACAATTTTGGTCCTGAGCCAACCAGCCCAAAAAACAGGTCCGAAAATCAACATAGATACTGTGAGTATAAGCAGAAGGGGATGGGGGATGAAAAAGCAGGCAAAAGTAAGGGACGTAAATGAGGCATAAGAATGGTCAGGACAGATGAAGAATCATATCCTCTTCCCACCCGTGTCATAGTTCAGTGGCTTGCACACCAAGATCATATTAGTTACATGCATTAATTATACCTACAGTTACCCTGGCCTAATTTTAATAGGATACTGATGTAAACTTGCTCATTCAGAGAACAGTGGGCCCACACAGAAATATGATCACTATCCAGCAACAACTATACATTGTCTCACTTTGTTCCTAAAGACACACTGGCCAGTTGATTCATGAAGCACAGACTTCAACAAGGGTAGCATCAAGTCAAGACACAACTGTCAACTGACTTTCTAAGCTGTGCTAGGTACCCTATGTAACTTGTTCGTATCCATGGAGGACTGCCTTAGTGGGGTTTCTGGTCTAGATGTTTCCTCTACGAGAACCTAGATATATACTAACTAGACAGTGTTAAAGAGGCTGAATGGAGAAGGGACAGGCTGTCTAGGATGGGGCGCTCCCTCTTTCCAGTATCATTCCACATGATTCGGCTATCAATCTTGCATTCTTCACTCAACAAAATAGAAGCACACAGTGCAGTGAACAGGCGATGAGATTTGCAGTGCCTGGTAGAGCTAAGGTGGGCCCAAGCACCAACGTGTCACTAGGCATGACTCAAACTATGAAAAGAGAACTGTGTGTTACCAAATTTACATTACAATGGCAGAACATACATAATTAGGGCCAATTCAGTGTGTGCATCCACTAGAGCACTGCCCTGGCCACAGAGGACCTCTCAGGGTCCCAGGTGGACATATCAGAGGGAGGTGAAGGGAAACAGAAAGCAAGCTGAGAAAATCTAAAGAGATGGATCAAAGAATTGTTTCAGAGTAATCATACCAGCATGGACTAAATTTAGTTTCATGCCTTGATGGACAGGGCTTCTAAGGGAGATTAAACTAGTCTTTTTACAGAGTAAATGTAATTAATCTATAACCTTCTGTATGTGACTAAATGGACAGACTTTCTCCAGAATATAAAAGTATGTACCTGTGTACCCCTGGTATCTCTCTGAATTGGAGATCTCCAGAAATCTAATAGCTATCATTTTATTTTGAATCCAAAACTTACAGGTTTTCCCATTAACACAAAATTTTTTTCTTATAATTATGGAAATGTTTGTTTTAGAAGATATAAATAGCAATTAGATAAATACACAAAATATAAACAAAAATAAATGTTTTTAACATTTATAATTTAAACCTAACTTTCAGATTTCACTACAGTCACCTTTCCTATGCAATCTTTCCAAAACACATCTTCCAACCTCACTCCTGAGCCCCAAGAAGCGGAGCTGTCTGTTCTAGTCTTTACAAATCCTCTTCCATGTCCCCACCCCATGCATGCAGCTAGAAATACACCTAATTACAGGAAACACAGGGCTTTGAGCATACTAACT
Source organism: Ctenodactylus gundi (assembly GCA_004027205.1). Classification (NCBI taxonomy): domain Eukaryota; kingdom Metazoa; phylum Chordata; class Mammalia; order Rodentia; family Ctenodactylidae; genus Ctenodactylus; species Ctenodactylus gundi. The sequence goes on along the minus strand of PVKB01000920.1, from coordinate 491,236 downwards.
CACAGAATATCTTAGGATAATATTTTACCTTTAAAAAGTATGCATATCAGATATTCACGGTTACTTTAGGGTAAACACGATTTTAATATAATTACCTTTAAAAATAAGAGAAAAAAAACTATAGAAAACCCTTCTGAAAAGGTTTTCTACACCTGAGATAACAAAAAGCTCAGCAAATTACTGCCATAGCACCTGTAGCCCTGAAATTCACTTGTATGTGTGGTGTCTCACTCCTCTAGATTGTTTTATGCTCTCTGATATTAATGCTTGGCAAACAACAGGCGTTCTCACTAAATGAATATATATCATAAAATGCTCTCCAAGAGTAGATTTTTACTAGAGTTTCTCAGCTTGAAGAATGGACATGTTAAACAAACTGAAAATAAAATTTAATAGCATATCATGGTGTATGTAGATATTTACATTCCAAAAGAAATCTTACCCTTTGGTTTCTTGGTTTTGCTTCAAGCAGGGCCAGTAGGCTACATTGGGAACTTGGGATTTATTATGGGGCAGCAGGTTTTCCTAGGGCCCTCCAAATGCTGACCCATGATCAAACTATGATTTAGGTTCCAAAGGCCCCATACAAAGTATATTTTTGAAAGAAAAATAAATAATAAAAAACTAACATTTTTTCAGGCTATAATTTATTAATACACCTCTTCAACTGTCTAACTTTTAGTGAAGGTAATAGCTGTTGCTTAATTGTATGTGTTTATATCTTATTTTTTTCCTTTTCTCTGTAATTTCTTTAAAACTTACTTTTTACATCCACTTCTAGGTGCAAAGAAACATGAGTGTGATTATTTGTGTATTCTGTAATTCTACAAGAATGATTTACAGACTTTTCCATGGTTGGATTTTCTTCCACAATTGTTGATTTTCTAGTGTGAGTTTTTAGATTGCAGGTAGTGTTATATTCCTCCAATTCCTCAACTGCAGGAGTCACAGTGAAGTTAAAGCGTTGACAAGGTGGGTGAAAATCTTTTGTTTTCATTTTCATTGATCCTCTTATGACAAGAACTAGAAAGAGATTAAGAAAACATTATGTGCAGAAGAATAATACATATTAGGAAAACACAATTCAAAACCGAGTTTCATCCTTCCTGTACAAGAAAATAGAAATGAAGTGATAGCTACACTGATAATACTAATTAATTAATTAATTGTATTTTTTAAGACTGTGAAAATCTGTTAGGAGTAGGGTTGAAACAGCATCTCACAGAAAATACAGGCATTTTCCTGATGACTTGTGGAAAGGACTATTTTCCAAGACACTCTCCATATTGTTTGCACCATGTTGTATTAGCTTTTAAAGCTGCTATAAGAAAGTGCCAACATCTGGGTGGTTTGTGAACCTAAAACTGTGACACATCGAAGTGTGGGCAAGGTTGTGCTCTTGTGAGGGCTGTAAGGAAGAATCTGTCCATGCCTCTCTCCTCGCTTCTGCAGATTTTGCTGGCATGGTTGGTGTTCACCAGCTATGGAAGCTTTGGCCTGGCCTCTGGTCCACCTTCACATGGCATTCTTTCCATGTATATATCTCTGTATTCAAATTTCTCCTTCTTGTAAAGACATCGGTCATATTGGATTAGATTCCATCATAATGACCTCATCTCGAGAAAGTTGTATCCTGTATCATTATTTCCAAATAATGTCACACTCTTAAGTACTGGGAATTAGGACTTTAAAACATAAACTTGGAGGCGGGTGGTGGAGAGGACTGGACACAAAGCATAGCATACACATTATTCTGAAACTTCGCCATTCCTGCCAAAATAGGTGGAGTTTACATCTCTCCCTTTGGAATCTGAGAGGGTCTGTGACTTGCTTATAACCAATCAAATGCAGAAGTGACTGGGCATGACTAACCCAGAAAAGGCAAAGAAATTTCCACCTTGTTCTTTAGAACACTAACATTGGAGCCTTGAGTCATTGAATAAAAAAAGTTCAACAACTTAAGGAAATTGTGAGGAAGCCCCAAAATAACCCAAGAAGAAAGATGACATAAAGGAAGTAGTGACAGAGTGAACAGGAAGTTTATAGAATCAGAGAAAATTTTGCAAACCATATATCTCATAGAAAGCTAACTACTCCACAAAATAAGCTGATTTAGAAATGGGCAAATGCCAGGAATGGTGATCCAATCCCAAAGTACCAGGTACTGAGAAGCTGAGGCGGGAGGATTGCCTGAGCACAGGAGTTCAGGACCATCCCAGGCAACACAGAGACTCCAGAAAAAAACAGGACTCGAATAGAAACTTTCCCCAAGGAAGATAGACAAGTGGTCAGCGGGTATTTGCAAAGTTAGTCAACCTCACTGATTATCAAGGAAGTGGGTATCGACACCACCATTAGATGCCACTTCATACCTGTAACAACAACAACAAAAACCTAACAGTTAGCAAGCACAGTCTCAGATGTGGATAAACTGGAGCCCTGTATACTGTTGGAGGAAATGTGTGTAAAATGGTCCAGTCATTAAGGAAAACAGTACATAATTTCTCAAGAAAAAAATAGAACTACCATACACTCTGGCAATCCCACTTCCTGGTGTGCATCCAAAAGGATTAAAATGGAGACCTCAAAGAGGCGCCTGGCTCCCATAGTCACCGCGGAGGCATCCACGACGGCCGAGACAGGAAAATAACCCCAATGTCCGGAGGGGAGAGTGAGTAGAGGAAAAGCCACAGCCGTAGACCACAGGGAAATCCTGTCAGGACAAATGGATGAACCCAGAGGAGACTGTGCTAAGTGAAATAAACCAGTCACAGCAAAGTCCTGAAGTAGCTAATGAAGTCAGACTACTACAAACGGGGAGTAGAATGATGCCAGGGGCTGGAGCAAAGGGAAATGGGAAGTGACTATCCAGTGTTACAAAGTTTTAGCTATGAAGCCAGGTGTGATGGCTCACACTTGTAATCCCAGCGCTTGGGAGGCTGAAGCAGGAGGATTGCTGTGAGTTCTAGGCCAGCCAGGGTTACTTAGTGAGTTCAAGACCAGCCTGGACTACAGAGCCAGACCGTGTCTCAAAAAATTTTTTTTAAAATTTTCAACTATGTAATGTGACCAAGTTCTAGATCTCTGCTGTCCAACATTGTACCTCTAGTTAGCAATATGATACTGTGCACTTCTAGGATTTTTAGATCTGTTAAGGGAGTAGGTCTCATGTTAGGTAGGTGTTCAAACCCAACCATAAGAACAACAGGACACCATGTGTAGAAAAATCCTGTGACTGTATGAAGAGAGACTCGCCCACCCACATCTGTGTTGCTCTGGCCTCTCTCCATTTATGTCTAACTTCGATGGTTTGAAACACCCCTGCCAGAAATGCCCAACTCAGGCCATTCTGAATTCCCGACCCACAAAATAGGAAAGAAAAGAAAAAAGATAACAAGACAATGGCTGTTATTATAGGACACTGAGTTTGGGGTGATCTGTTATGCAGCCTTTGGAACTGAGACGGCCTGTCACACAATCATGAGGCGGGAAGGTTACATCCATGATCCACCCGTCTTTTGACACCTCCTCATTTGCTATCAGCATAGAGACAATTCCTCCAGCCAGCCTTCTGGTGATTGCCACACAAAACCCTCGAATGGATATAGCACTACTTGAGTAAGAACTGTGTCCAACGTTCATGCCAAGAAATTTGATTCCTGTATTCAAGAAATGCGGGAGGGGAAGTCAATATCTAGTGTTATAGGAGGCAGTCTTGCTGAGCAGGTATCAGCTATAAATTCCGTGTGTCACCTCAAGGCCATCAGCATATTTTATAGACAGTGATTGAACTTTTTAATCTCTCAATTACCCAATTTGATTCAGTTTAATTAAATAATATAAATTGATCTCATAAATATCACATTCACTTAGGCACTACAGATAATACATAGTTATTCTTTTAACTGTTCACTCATTCATTCAACTTTCATTAGGTTCTGATATGTATTCTATGTATTCAGGCAATGTGCTGAAAGATGAGGAATGGTAGTGAGTTGAGCAAAGATTTTATTCTCAGTGGGCTTCTTGGAGAGTCAAACAAAAGACAATTCATGTAAAGTGGAAAAGCATTAGGCAGTCAATACCGACACATCAAGGGTTCCACGACTCCTCAGAGAATCAACGTTTGATCAACGCAAGAAACTACAGCTTCACATTAGAGCTAGTTTTTGAACATTCGCTACCTAAGGAGAAAGCAGGCTAAATAACCTTCACTTATTAAATATATCTGAATTAAAGTGGCATTTTAGTATAGTTTAAGAACAAATATTTTGTTTCAGTAAATCAAAGTAGACCACAAATGAGCATTGTTGCGAAGCCTGAAAACCCCCCACCGAGAGCCACACCACTGAGTGCTCCTGGGCCACTAGATTTTTAAAATGGAATGTGTTACTAAAGCTTTTTTAACAGAATAAATCAGTTTATACTTGACATATTTTATTCTCACTTTCACTGTGCTTACCTTTTGATGTTTGATTCTGAGAAATGAGATCCGTGCTTCCTTTAGACTCGCAAATCCAACATGAGGAACAAGTTATAAATTCACTTGTGATATCTTGGTAAGTCCTGGTGAAGTTTTGGGAATTGGAGTGGTTGAAAGAGATTCCCACAATAGCCTGAGTGTCTCTTACTGGTTGCAGAAAAGTCACAAAACAAAAATTTAAGGACAAGAGTGAATAGGTGAAATTAGATTGTAAGGATTCCTTAGGACAGGATAGCTCCAAAATTCTTCCTGTAAAGAAAAAAAACAAAAAACCTTTCTTCACTGTAACATTTTGAGCTTTTGTCTTTTGAATAAATATATAATATACTCCTTGGGTTTTTAAAGGCAGGTTATATTTTACCAGTGACAACTTTCTTCTTCCATTTAATTTTTCTAATATTTGTCAATCTTACCTTATTAATCCTGCCCCCCCCCCCCCAAAGAAAGAGACGTAAAGAAGTGCTGGAAAACTAACATTTTAACTATTCTCTATTGTCAGAAAGTTTTTAGCAGGCAAACCTTTGGTTCGTCTGAATCTGTCTATTCTAACATAGAGACTCAAGTCAGTCAAACAGATTGAGTTGAACAGATAATTTAAAAATTGGATGCTATTTTTCTTTTAGTTTCCTAGGGCTGCTGAAACTAATGAACAGGATCTTGGTAGTTTAGAACAAGAGAGATTCATTCTCCATGGTAAGTCAGGAACTCAGCACCATTTTCCAGTCAGAAATGAGTCGTCTGCAAGAAGGCGCTCCCTTCCATGGTGCCATAGCTCCTCTCCCAGCCTCTGGCGGTGGCTGGCTTCGTAGGGTAATGACCGGTCCCTCTGTCCTCACACTGCCTTTGTTTATGCTCTCTGTTTTAATGCCTATGTCAAATCTCCTTCTACCTGCTTTCCATAAGCACATTTGTGATCGGATTTAGGGTCTACAAGTATATCCAGGATAATCTCTGCATCTCAAAAGCCTTAACTTAAATCACATCTATAAATATTTTTTTTTTAAATAAAGTAACATTTCCAGGTCCCAAGAACAGGCACCCATTATCTTTGTGTGGTGTTTTCCAGCTGTTCAGAAGAACCTCTAAAAATGAAATTTAATAAGGTGACTGCTATAGTGTGACTGTGGATTATCCCTCAAAACCAAACGCTAAAGGCTCAGTCCCCACTGGCACTCCCCGGGGGTGGTGGAACCTTCGAGAGGTGGCATTTCCTGGGAGGTCTGAGGTCATTGGGGCACGCCCTAGCAGGGGCACTAGGACTCCAGGCCCTCCCTCTTTCTCCCAGCCAGGAGGTGAGCAGTTCTGCCTCTGCCACAGGCTTCTGCCCAGGTATGCTGCCTTACCACAGGCCCTAGACAATAGGGCCTACGAACTGTGGACTGAAACCTTCAAAACTATGACTCAAAGTCAGTCTTTTCTCTTTCTAAACCTTTTCAATTAATTTATTTATCTGATACAGGAGTTTCTCTGCAGTGCAAGCTGGTTTGTTTCTGTTGTTGTTTTTGGAGACAGGGTCTCACACTGCAGTCCAGTCTGGTCCTAAACTCACGGTAGCCCAAGCTGCCCTTAAATTCACAGCAATCCTCCTATCTCAGCCTCCCAAGTGCTGGGATTACAGGTCCAGGCTGGTCTTGAAATCATGAACTCAAGCAATCCTCCCATACCAGCCTCCTGAGCAGCAGAGACCACCAACGTGCACTACCACACCTGCTAATCCTGCTCTCTTTATGAATTGATTTATCTCAGATTTTTTACAATAATGGAAAGCTCACTAACACAGTAACAGCACACTTCTTATATTTACCTGAAGATTTGGAAATGTCGACGTAATACAAAGAGCACTGAGTTCAGAAGTGAAGAATAAAGATGACTAAGATTCTGATGGCATATCTGTTATTAGCCAAGATATGGGAATGATTGACTTAAACTTCATGAGTACAGTCTTCCTACCAGTAAAATAGTTAATTTTTCTGGATCCTCCTGAGAGCATGAGGTTGCTGCAGCATCATGTGATACAGTACATAGGAAAAACACTTTTACATGTGTACAAATAATGTATGTTATGTTAAATGTGAACATATATTTTAAATTTATCCTTTGTCTAGGATAGAATAATCCCTGATACAATTCATACACATAATTGAAGCTCACTATGTAAAAATTGAGACTCCTTATCTATCACTGATGACCACCCAAGGGATAGGTAGCTTCTTTTTCAGAAATTCCTCCTCTGAAAGTTATTTTTTAGCATGAGAAAATTACTGACATAACCAATTCCATCTTGTGTAGCTTCTTTATCATCTCTCATATAACTGTGAGGGCAAAAATAATTTTAAGGTTCCTAAATAATGTGGAACACAGTTACCAAGTTACTTTATTGGTTAAAATAATCACTTCTAATCAGACACCTTGGTTTCAACTTCTTAAGAAAATCAAGCTAGTAATCTACATTAAAGCATTTTTAAATTTAGGAAGTCTGTATTTTAATAGTAATTCCATAAATGTTCACTTACTAGATATTAGTGGTTTTTATTATAACTTCACCTACTAAAGGTTCACTTTCTAGGCCTCTATATTTGAATTTGTTTCTATAATAATTTAAATTTAATTTCCAGTTATTAAAAACCTCATACCTGAGTTGGTATAAAGCCTTTTGAGGAGAATGGAATTTTACTTAAATAAACAATTTTATTATGTCTAATATATTTGTAATCGCTGCTGAAATCAAATTGTAACTATAATTAAAAATATTGTCTTCAGTAATAACGTCAAAGGAAAGAGGTAAAATACACCATTGGGTATAACTTTAAATTTTAAAATTTTTAAAATATTACTAAATCACATAAAAAGCTTATTCCTTGATATCTTTTCCTTTTCCTTACTGGCACATTTCATCTCATGAAATTTTCAATTTTTTGAATTCATATTGCTATATGACCTGGGAGGGAGATAGAGAAAATTTTACTGTATTTCATTTCTTTTATCCATTAAGCGACCAGCTGAGCTTTTTAGATGCTATAGCTTTTGCTTATGGCAATCAGATCAATGTATGATGGTTTTAAACCTCAGTTCTAAATTATTCTATTGGAAAAGAAATAAGGAACACCTGCTTCCTTGGTATAATTTTGAGCCATAAATAATTCTACCTAATCATTTTTGTTATCAGGTGGGCTACATACTCATCTCTATAAACAAGGACTTATGAATTTAATAGCTGCTGTTAATCTTGCCAGGAGGCAGACAGCTAAGTTCTCACTCTCGGAGATGGAAATGCAATTCCAGAATTCCTCCAGCACTAAGACAGCACCCCTCAGAAGATGCATGCAGAATACTAAATATAACTAGAAAATATACAGCCATATAGGACAAATGCCCATGTCAACTATTTTCTCTTTGTGAAGAAAAACAGTTATGCTAAAGAGGCATCAACTATCTTCATTTAATTTTCTAAACTTTATTATAGAAGTGTATCACACATATGTGTATATATGAAGTATTGCTTCTCTTAAAAACAATGAAAATAAACAGACATCCATGTACTTATCACCTAGATTAAGAAACAAAGCAGTACTAGTGTCTCTGAGCACGCAATTCCTCCAAATCCCTACAATTCTGTTTCTTCACTTTTATTAATGTGCGTGTGTGTGTGAGTGTGTGTGTGTGTGTGTCTGTGTGTGTGTGCAGCACACAATGGTTACATTGAACTTCAGTAGTTTCTGCACATACAGGTTGCAGCAACATTATAGTCCCTTCCCCTTCTTGGGCAGTATTTAACCTTCTGAGTTTGATTCACGTCACTAAACACGATGGTCTCAAGTTGAGTCCATTTACCTACAAAAGTCTCAACTCTATCTGTCTTTATGGAGGATCAATACGCCTTTGTGTCCATATACCACAATTTTCAGATTCATTGTTCTGTTGACGGGCATTTTGGAGCCTTCCACATTTTAACTATTGTTAGTTGTACTGCTATAAACATGGATATACATGTATCTTTGTTATATGTTGCTTTTTGCTCTTTTGGAATGATACCCAAAAGAGGTAATGTGGATCAAACAGAAGACTTATTTTTAGCCTTTTGAAGGACCTCCATAGTGGTTGTACCAGTTTACAACCCCACCAAGAATCACATTTTAATTCTTAATTCACTTAGAATTGTGTATAGCATGAGCTAGGGAACCAGATTTGTTTTTAATTGTACTAGCTTTTATTGAGTAGTCTATGTTTTCCTTGCTTATCCGTCATGACACCTGTCATTTATCAAGTTTCTATGTGCATCTGACTGTGATTCTGGATTCTTGATTTGGTCCAGTCTGCTTTTTTATCTTTGCAAATATATACTTGATTCCCTTTTCTTTATGTAAGTTTTTATATCTGATAGGAAAACTCCACCCCTTTTTCTTTTCCACTAGGAATGTCCCAGAGATTCTTGCCTTTTAAATGCCTTTTTGGAATCAGCTTAAGTTCAGTGAAAAACTCAGGTGAGATGCTGACTTGATCATAGAAACCAACTGAAGGAAAATAGTATTCCTTTCTCTTTTTTAAGTTATTTTTTCCTTCCTTTTTCCCATTTATACAAATTTTTCCACATTTCCAATTTTTCTCCATTATTGTCTTACATATTATTTGTTAGATTTCCTCTTAGGTACCTTATTTTGATTGCTATTGTTAGTAGCATCTTTTAACAAGTGTGTTTACTATTCGTGGTAATGTGGAAATACAACCATATTTTTGATATCAGTCTCTTTGCCACTTTGTTAAACTTCCTTGTTAATCTTAATTTTCTCCCCATAAAGCTTTTGGACTTTCCATGCAGCTATTTATTTATTTATTTATTTATTGAGACAGGGTCTCGCTCTGTAGCCCAGGCTATTACTGCACTCAGAAGCTATGACTGACTGCAAATAGTAACAATTCTCTTTCTTTCCAAGGCTTGTTTTGTTTTTTTTTTTTTTCCCCCATTTGTTTCCCTTGTCTTCCTGCCTGGATGAGGACTTCCAGTAACTTACTGAATAGAAATGAGAAAGCATTGTGCTTGCTTGCTTCTGATTTGAAGAATACTTGTAATTGAATGTTCTTTCTACAAACTTCAAGATAATTAGATAGTTTTCGTTAAGCTGCTAAATGTAGTAAGTTACATTATTAGATTATATAATGCTAATTAAATCTTGCACTCCAGTAATAAATCTAATTTGATCATTTCCTATATTGTTGCATTAGAATGTTTTTGTTTTATGTGTCTAATATGCAGGAGGCCGTAGATTCGATCCCAGAAGGCAACAAATAAACAAATAAGTAGGAAAATGTTTCCTCTTTTTAAATTCTCAAAGGTTTATATAAAGTTTCTGAAGATAGTTTTTCAATCTAGGCTGATCATTCTTTTTACCTGGAGAGTTCTGCCCACTTGAGTTTAATGGAATCATTGATACATTTGAAACTGATCTTTCTGTATTATTTAGTGCTTTTTGTAGGTATCATTTTTCCTAGTATCTCTTACCTAACTTGCTATCCATGAAATTAATTTAATAAATTTCTTTCTCATTTTATTATTTCCCCCTTCAGTCATTTGAGTTTAAATATAGTATTGCTATTACACTAGCAGTTACCATAGAGTTTTACTGTGCAACCTTTGCAGTTTTAGCATAATCGACAGTGCTCCCCTGCCTCAAGCAATCCGAGGGTCTTGGGACCCTTTCTCTCCTCACCTCCTTCCTGGCTTCATGCTGCTTGTAGTCAGCTTTATGTTTTAGCTCCATCCTGCTCTTTCATCGACCAATTAATGGTAATTTTTGTTCTATACAGGAAATATTCTCAGAAATTGTTTAGATTTATCCACGTGTAGAACTCGTTGCTGTTGGCTTTCCCTGTCATTCCTTTTTGCATCTCCGACATTCCTCCCGGGATTATATTCTTTTTCTTGGAACTAATTCTTTAAAACTCCCTTCACCCAGGGTCTGATAATTGTAAACTCTCTGCTGTTTATCTGAAAATGTACATCTCAGCAGGTTTACAGAGGCAACAACTCTGCCTCAGCACTTTGAAGGCATTACTCTGTTTTCTTTGATGCTCTTGTTTTTAAGATGAAAGCTGTCATTCTAACTATGGTCTCTTTCTTTATTCATTCATCCGCTCATGAACGCTTATCATATATTCGGCCTTTGATCCGGGCTGTTGTGAGCAGTGATGCCGTGACATGGAAGTGTAGATGGCACTCTGACAGACTGATTTCATTTTCAATATATACCAAGAAATGGAATTTTTGGATCACCTAGTAGTTCTACTTTTAACTTTTTGAAGAACTTTCATACATATTTCCATAATGCCTAATTTACATTCCCACCAACTGTGTTAGAATTTCCTTTTCTCCACATCCTTGCCAACATGTGATAGAGGTTGTAGTCTGCCTTGTTTCATTTTTTGTTTGTTTGTTTGTTTGTTCGTTTTTACAAAAGGATTGAACCCATGGCCTTTGTACTGAGCTACATCACTCATCTGGCTTGCTTGTTTATTTCTTTGTTTTTGTGAGATAGGATCTTCCTAAGTTCCTCGTGCTGGGTTCATGCTTGCCTTACTGAGCCAAGCTTACTTGTAGTCCTTTTGCCATCTTAACCGGTGTGAAAGGCCATCTCCTTGTGCTCTTAATTTGTATTTTTTCCAAGGATTAATGATGTTGAGCACATTTTCACATACCTCGTGGCCATTTGCATGTCTACTTTTAAAAATACTCTTTTCTAGTCCTTTGACCGCTTTTTAGTTACTTGTGTTCTTGTTATTGAGTTGTAAGACTTTCTTGTATATTTTAAATATCAATCCCTTGTTAGCTGTATAGCTTGCAAATATTTTCTCCAATTTCACAGGTTGCTTTTTCAATCTACTGATTGTTCACCTTGTAGAGGATTTTTAGTTTGAAGGAAATTCATTTTTCTTTTACTTTTATTATCTGCGTTTTGAGGACATATATAGAAAACTATTGCCCAGACCAACCGAAGACCTTTTCTTTTATGTTTTATCCTCATAGCTTGACAGTTTCAGGTTTAATATTTAAGTTTTTAAACAATCCTGAGTTGATATCTTGTATATGCCAACAGCTAATGGTTCAATTACATTCTTTTGCTCTAGTACTATTTTTATTTACTGAAACAAACTAAAATTTTTATATATCACATTGTTGCAAAAATCTAAATTTTTAAAGATCTGATTTTGCTATTTGTTTTGTCTATTGGCTATGTGTGTTATGACTGTTTTAAATAAAAACTCACTTTTCTTGAAATTCTATTTGAGAAATAACTTGAGATCTCATTTGTATATGTTTTCTCCCAGAAAATGCTGATGTCTGCCTCTGCTGGATGTTTAATAGCACTATTGACCCAAAAGGACTTTAATTAAATTATTAGACTGGACTTTGCACACCTCAAAAAATAATGAACCAAAATATCCAAATTATGGCAAACTCTCAACAAAGTGGAGACAAATTTTCTCAGCACCAGACATTTTTTCCATTGTTTGGCAGATAACAGGAGCTAAAGAAGCCACTGTGAATTGCCTTATTTTCCCAACATCAAGGCTATTCTTCTGTTAACTATTAATAGCTGTCAAAGAACTTTGGAATAAAAGTGAATTATTTCAGCTACACATATCTTAAGGATTGTTTTTAGTATATCAAATGTAAACTAGATGAAACAAGAACTTTTCGCTGTTGAAACATTTCTAGTACCTTCACTTTGGGAATCATTTGGTAGCTGCTTAGGAAATTAAATACACTCTGTGCACACTCTGTATAGCGTACTTTGAATGTTTGTGTCCCGCTAAGATTCAGATGCTGGAACTTCAATGCTATTCATAAGTTCAGCCTAGAGGAGGTAATTAGGTCATGAGGGTGGAGTCCTAAAGAGTGAGATTAGTCCTCTTATAAGAAAAGGCCAGACTAGGAGCTAACCTTCTTTCTGCCCTGTGAGGTACAGGAAAGAAAGCAGTCTACAACCCAGAAAAGTGCTCTCACCAGAACCAGCCATGCTGGTGGCCTGCTTTTGGCCTGCCATCCCCCAAAATATCTATTATTTATAAGACACCCAATCTATGGTAACCATCCAAACTGATTCCAAACTGATTCCATTACTAGTTACCAAGGAGAAGTGAAAACACAGGTTCACACAAATACCTGTACTATAGCGTACATCAGAGCATAGTTATAATAAACAATAGCAGGGAACTACCTAACAGATGGACAAATGTGGAGTACTTATGTAAGAATCTGCTTAGCAATAGAAAGTGATGCACTTGATAACATAATTAGATCTCAAAAAACATTAGGCTAAGCTAAAGAGCCAGACCAAAAATAGATGCTGTGTGACGAGTTCACTTATATGAAGCATAAGAAGGAGCAAAATTAATTTATGGTGGCACAGGTCACGATGTCACCCTGGGGGTCTAAAGGCAGATTTGTTGGGGAAGGGCAGACAGAATCTTTATAGGGGTAATGAAAATCTGTATCTTATGCAGGGAAGCAGTGACAGAGATGCAAGCAAAAGTGAAAATCCATGAAACTAACTTATGTCATTCTATTTTATTATGTGTACACTTGCCTTTTTAAAAAAGTAGCCAATCAAGGAGTATTAAATTATAGTTTGGAGAAAAAATGTCTTATGTTCTGTTGCACTATAAGGTGACTCTGAATAATGATAACATACCACATATGTCAAAAAAAGGTGGAAGAAAGGATCTTCGAAGTTATGACCACAAATCAATGGAATATTAGAGAAGATGGATATGTCTGTCCTGATTTGGGCATTATACAAAGTATACCAAGATATCTTATGATACTCTGTAAATACGTACAATTTGTATTATCAGTTTTCAAAATAAATTTAAAGTGAGATAAAGGCATAGTCAGTGCTTTCTAAAGACCTTCCATCATTATTGAATCTTCTAGAAACTGGAAGGGAATCTGTGAAAGGTTGGAGAAGGGAGAACAGGGAGAAAAGAGGGAAGTAAAAATGATCAAGACATGACATGTGTATGTAACAACTGCGCAAGATGAATGTAATTATTGTATTGCAAATATATGCCATTAAAATAAATACAAATAAATAAATAAAAGTATTAACTATGAGGATAAAAGACATCTTACGATTTAGCTGCTTGGTTTATTAAAACTTTTGTGAACATGTTTTTCAGCTTTGGTCCCACATCTGCCTCTAAGACAACTGAAATTACAATTTCAATAGCAAAGACTCAATTATTGTTGTTTTCATTTTGGATAACTGCTGAAGCCTCTGGGATTATTGAGAAATAAAAAATGAAAATAAATAAAAAATAAAAATAAAGTCTCATGCTGTGTGTAGGTGATATCGCTGTAGTATTAACCAGATAAGAGTTTAGAGAGGACATGGATTTAATCACAGGACATTCAAAGACAGAGGCCAAAATTTGAGATAACTCTTAACTTATCTTAGCAGTATTTTGAAGGAAGGCTATGCACCATTTTACTATTTAAAATAAGAAAGGAAGCACTCATTATGAAATTCTCCATTAATGAGGAAAATAACTTAGGGCAAAACAACCCATACATTTTAAGTAAAATATGCTGTAAAATAAATTTTATAGGCTCCACAACCTAAAAATTCTAAATTTGTGATGAACTTTTATCACTAAGAAATACAACATGGAGATAACAATTCTTGGCCCTAAATAACAAAATGGCTGTGAAGATTTTTAAAAATGCTTTCATTAAGATGGAATTTTAAATTTTTTTCATAGCAATATGACTCAGAAAATTGGCTCAACGAACAGATACTCACTGAGTGTCCCTAGTTGCTTAAAATGCATTAGTGAACAAAACCCAAAATTTCATTGTCATGTAGCTTACAATCTATTTCAAAAAAGTTCTAAAATTTAAAAAATCATGACTAACAAATAAATTGGATAGATGATGTGGTTTGGCTCTAGAATGTCCCCCAAAGCCTCATCTATTTGAGTGTTGTAGGATTCCCGTGGATTTCGTGTGCTGTTAAGAGGTAGGACCTGATCGGGAGGGGTGAGTTGCAGGTGTGTGGTAGAGGACGGGAGTGTGGTAGATTGGACTATAGGACATAAGCTTCTACCCCAACATCTTCAGGAGGTCTATGATTCTTCCTCTTGAGATGCTGTGGGCATCTGTCCTCTACCAGATCCTTCCTTCTGTTGCCAGCTGCCCATGAATGAACTCAGACCTTCTGAAACTGTGATTTAAAATAAATCTTTCCTCCCTTAGGTTGTGATTATTGTGTAATGTGTCCCAGCGATGAATAACTAAGACAAGTGTTAAGAAAAAGAAGTAGAACAACACAAGGGGATGGCACATCATATTAGTGTTCAGAGCAAGTCATTTTTCCTATAAGGTACACTAAGAGAGAGCTTATTTTCAGAACCGTGGGATAGTCAGAAAGCATCCCAAGCCAGGGCTGGTATTACAACCTAACAGATGAGCCAATAAGACCAGCTCTTCAGAAGCAATGAGAAGCATTAGATTTCAACATGCTTGGTTTTTGGTAACACATATTGTCTAAAATATATACATAATATTGGCGTGCTGATTAACAGTTCTTTTAAAGCTGTAATGATTGATAAATGTCAGTGAGTAAAGGCTTATGACAAGGTAAATTCATCCGTCCAATTTTATTTCTTCTTTCTGAAGATTTTCAGAATATTCTCTCTTGAGAATGATGCTTCACTACGCATGTTTTTGTTTGCTTGCTTGGTTGGTTGATTGAGTCTGGGGGTTGAACCCAGGGCTTCACACATGTGAAATATGAGCCCTACAGCTAAGTTACACCCCCAAGTCCCCAAGTCAAAATGTTTTAATGAGTGAAAATGAGCTATTATATGTAAAAGTACTGGCATAGACAGCATTTGGTGCCTGATCTGTGCGAATAAGAGTATTTGGTAAAAATTTATGTGGTGTACATACAGTACCAGCACTCGAGAAGCTAAGGTGGAAGAATCACTTAAACCCACAAGGTCAGGGCCAAAAAACCAGCCTGGACAACATAAGAAGATCCCATCTTTAAAAAAAATTTTTTTGTTCATGTAGTCATATAGCTATAGCCCATGTCTTTTGTGAAATAACAGACTAAAATTTTTGTGAACCAGTCAATAAGAAAATAAAGTGCCCATTCTGACAGTGGGAACACTACTTTCAGAAAATTAATTGACTACATTCTCAATATGCTGATCTTTCTAATGTGCACATAAATAATGCAAACATATGCTCGTCTACTTTAAGGCTTAACCTACGGTGTGTAAGCAAAGTCCCTTTATCCTTGCTTTCACCAACATTACTGTTCATTACACTACCACTTCCATCCAGAAGTGTGAAACAAGGGGAAATGAAAGCTAGTAAACATAGCTTCTGTGAGTTTGGCTCTTAAAAGTAAGTGATAAAGTCCAAAGGGGAAGATAAAATTAGATTTGAGGTGTTTTTACTTGTGCTATTTCTGTTCTACATGGCTACAAATCACTGGGAGTGTATCTGTATAACTCACTACTGTTTATGGCTTCAGAAATTTTTGACATATTGATATGAGATTTTATTTGGAAATCAATAATAATGATTGCTTCTCTTAGAAGGTGCTTCTGCAAGCAAGAATATTAGGTGATCATTTGAACTCTGCTTGTTGTTCTTTTTCTTGGCAAATGAAAGTAGAAGTCACACTCTGTCCAAGACAGAACTGGAAACAATATTTATGTTAACCTACGACCTTCCTCTTGTAGCGTGTGCAATATTATACTTATTCCCCAAACTGCCTTTCCCCTGATTCAAAACACCTCAAAATGAAAGACTTATCTTTCATTTTTGAAATCCTGGATTCCTAGCACAGGTAGATGCCATTGCTAAGTGAAAGAATAAATGAATAAGAGATCATTGGAATTTATATAACTACTCCCAAGTATCTCTTAAACACTGAGTCCAACAAAAGTGGATTGGCAAAATTATACTCAGAAGAAACCTAGTTCCTAAATTCAAGAACTCCAAATCACAATGTAACTGCTCCCGTTTGTATCTCCACCATTTACATATAATATACATGTATCAAACTATTACATTATCTACTGTGTCTTAGCTGCCTTCTAAATATGCTGAAAAGTTAAAAAAACATTGCTGTAGAATAACTTATCAATGTATACCCAATGCAAACTTAATAAGATTTCAATGTTTTAGAAGTTCCCCTTCTCAAAGTTAGACTGAATAGCTTACACTGCATAATTGTAATAATTGAATATTCCTACTAATGATTAATCAGAGACTCAGATGCATTTTTGATGAAAAAGATCAAACATGCTGCTCTATTTTTAACTTAGGACTTCAGAGGATTTATTATTTTGAAATCAAATCTACTAAGCCTCGTGAATACATTACTCCACATTAAGATTCCCTCAGAATTCATTTGACATGTTAAAGACAGGGATTCAGTGAATAATTTATAGGTAAAGTCATTTTATAATATTTATCTCAGGAATTAAAGTGAAAAGAACATTTAAAAATGAAGAAAAAAGGACATAAGTAACAAGGTGACAACAGACAGGGGAATCTCAAAGTTAATTTTCCCACTTCTAGAATTCTCTTTTTAGTTTAACTTCTAGACAATTTTAGCAGATATTCCATTTCATGAAATACACTGACTAACAATTCAGTTTATTTTATAGGCTAGCTACTATTTAAGAATAAAAAGGAAACAATAATGTTCAAATCTCTTTAGAACTACCTTAACGAAGACTACATGAACATGTTTCTGGTGATCTTTAAGCCACTAGAAAATTAAGTCATAGCTGGGCATGGTGGTGGACGCCTGTAATCCTAGCACTTCAGAAGCTGAGGTAAGAGGATCACTAGTTTGAGGACAGCCTGGACTATGTGGCAAGATAAAGGGGGAAAAAAGCCAAAGCCAAAAAAGGTTTTCCCCAAAATCTAGATAGATAGACAGACAGACAGACAGAAAGGTGATAGACTGACTGATAGAATTCTTACCATACTATCGCATGTATTGAAATATTTTATTTAATTAACTTTTTGTTTATGCTAGCTTTGAGCAAAATTCCTTCTCCCACTGAATTTCATAAGGAAAAAACAGTGATTTACAAACATTTTTGTGTGTAGGCCTAAAAGAGGGGTCCTTTTTAAACAGTTCCCAAATAAATCCATCACCCCAAAGAGTTTGAAGAGCTATTACCTAAGCTGTTCTCGGAGGAGGAAAGCAGAGGCAGGCATTTTCAGTTGGAGATGAGGGCAGAGGTAGAATTGGGAGCTGATGCAATCAATCATGAAAATAATAAAACAACCATCACTATATAAATAATAGTCTATCATTGCCAAGACAAGAAGAACTGGCCCACTACCATTAGGATAAGAAATTTTAATTAGGTTGGATTTCATAGAAGCTTTTTGTTTTACATACCAATACCAGAGGCCACAGTGGCTTCCGTCCCTCCCTCCCTGTGAGTTGACTTCTTTCTGCTTACCACTGTCCCAGAAGACCACAGATCACACTCTAAAAAATAAGAACTAGAAAAACAATGCACTTACCCAAAAAAGAAAAAATTATAACATGCTCTTGGAGCCACTAGTCTCAAAAAAATGCTAACTAATGGTTAGCAAATAGTTTTTAAAATCATTTGTGAGCCAATGACCTGGCTGTAACTAGATCTGATCTCATTTTATACATGTACACACACACACACACACACACACACACACACACACACACACTCCATCTTCTGCCTAAGATAATCATCAAATGTGTTTACTGTCAGCCTACGATAGCTTAAAAGTCTATTTTCTTTAACTATTCTTTGTATCGCACATTTTCACCTGGTAAAATCAAGCATTAAAAATCTATGCTATGATCACTTCATCTGAACAACACAACAGCAGCAAACCAAATGAGATTTTAAAAATGTAATTGTTCACAAAGTTGCTGTCATCATATTTATTCAGCAAAAATATTTTTATCTGGATACTTAGCATTAGGTAATATGCAATATTAAATCAAAATATTTTTATCTGGATACTTAGCATCAAGTAATGTGCAACATTAAATCATCATTATAATATGTCACCAAATATAATTAGCAAAAATATGTTCATCTGGCTCTTTAGCAACCCATATAGGCAACAACAAATACTCATTGCAGAAAGTCATCAGATATGCTTTTTTCTGAGTTTAAAAACTTTATGATTTTGATTTATTGATAGAATTACTTACTTTTAAATTTTTATTAAGTGCAAAAAAGCACAATTACCATCCAAACATTCACATTTACATATTGTCAGGTTTTAGACAATATATAAAGGGCTTAAATTCGCTTGTCTTTATTTCCCCAACCTAAGGTTTCAGCAATCATACAATCCTCTGAAATGCTCGGTCAATTTTGTCCCATTTTTCTCCAGTCACAAATACACACACGTCTGCTTAAATTGTTCCTGTCTTATTTCCATTATATCTTGAAAACATTTAAATACTCTTATTTTTCTAAAGTAGCAGTAAATTGTTTGCATGAGATTGTGATGGAGGGAACTCAAGCATTTTGGGCATAGTAAACCTCACTTTCCTTATTAACTCCAGAATGGTAATGCATACTTACAACTGTTTTGAAGGAAACTGTTTCAATGATCAAAAGCATGTGACAAGGTTATACATAAACTTGTTTGAAATCTAGACTACAAGTTTCAAATATTTTTCCTTTTTTAAGTATACTGTGATAACTAAATCCTGTGCTATGTAATTATCGATTAACATTGCAATCTCATTTTATTTTACTAGCTTTTCAGGCGCAGAACTTCACCTCAGGTAGCATGTATTCTAAAAGATCTTCTTGCCACCATTAGTTGAGCTTTCAAAAATCAAGAAAGGAGACTCACATTATAATTATATACTCACCGTTTGGTGTCTTGAAATATTCTGGCAAACTTAAGATGAACATAATCACTATTGCCACAAGTAATCTAAAGAGAGATGTTTTTGTCATGTCTATTCACATGACATGTGTTCCTTCAGACTCTGATAGTAGGTTACTTCCTGCTTCAACTTTCATTTCTGTGATGTTTTAAGTTAAAGCAATTCACCTCATACTCACTTCCTTTTGGGTAAGACTTAAAAAAAAAGGGAGGGGAGCTTTGAATTGAGACTTTCTCATTGTTCAGTCACTTTCTATCAAGGAATTGATCCTGTAATGAGCACTTTCAAACTGTAAACAAGAAAGATAAATGATCTCAGGAAGCAAAGGGGTTGTGTTCTCATTTAAATGTGGAGATTTTCCACCCCCCTACATTTATCAGTGTGTGAGAATACATAGAAACTCACAGTATACTCACCAAACGTAAAAAGATGAATGTCAGTAACACCCAGCTTGTATGGGCATCATGCATTCATTTTCTTGTTAAATTGATTATTAATCCCTTTCAAGTGCCAGGTGCTGGACTCTGGTGTTCACAAAATAGTACGTCTGGAAAACAGGAAGTAGTACAGTATATGATGGTAAAGTAAGCACTCATGCAAATTTTGGTTCTAGTTTTCTGTCTTGTATATAAGCAGTAGAATAGAACTCATTATTATGCCTATGATCATGATTAGTGTTATAGAATCTACATTTTCTGTTCCCATTTTGAAAAATCGTTCATTATGATAATTTCAGTAAAATAAAATACTCTGTCTTAGAATATAAACAAAGAGTAGGTAACATTCATGATGAATAATGCACAGGTACACACTAGCGTTTTTATTTAGAAAATCCAAATAGCCAGAATCTCCATTGTCTTTGTTTTCTGTTTTTTTTTAAGTATCAAAACCTCAAACTGTTTTCTCCCTGTTCATGCTGTCCTGTACTCCCATCAACCATCCATTTCCGTTCATCCTGTTCCTGTTTGGACTCACGGAATCATGGGCCTGGTGGAACCAGGGGTAGCAGGAAATATACAAGTAGCGGGTAAGAGTTGTGCTATGTTATGGTTTGGGTCTGGAGTGTCGCCCAAAAGCCTCATGTGTTTGGATGTGGTGGGATACCTGTGGAACCATGTGCTGTTGGGAGTTGAGCCTGGCTGGAAGGGCAGGTGACTGGTGCTTTACCAGGAAGGGGTGGAGCACTGAGGCTTGACCTAGAAGAGGCAGATTACCTAGCAGAGTGTACACTAGTTCCACCCTTCCTTCCTCTGAGCTGGCTTCCCGTTTGCAATGTCACGAGGAGCGGCTTCCACCTCCTCCTTTGCCATATGCTTCCACTCTTGCTGGCTACCCAGAAATAGACCATGACCTTCTGAAACTGTGAGCTAAAATAAACCTTTCCTCCCTTAAGTGTGGTTGTTGGGTATTGAGTCTCAACAACAAAAAAGTAACCAACTCATACTGTGAATATGCTGTATGAATTATCTGAGTTGTTTTTTCCTGATCAGGTACAGCAGCTAATGGACAGGTGGGAATCAAACGTTTGGAGGTTTTAGGACCTGAGCATAAGAACAGTCAAAACAGAAGCTGGACTTCAAACATATAACTTATTTTAAGAATAGCATCAAGAATCATTCCCAGGAAGGGGAACCCTGAGGAGAGTCGTGGCTTGCACTATGTGCTCCATGGAGACATAGTGGGATACAGGTCAGCTGATGGTTTTCAGCAGATATGCTGTTGAGGAAGCTGTTTCTCCATCTTCCATGGTTCATGAAGTAGTCAGTGATTCATCCACTCCTCATTTTGACCCTGTTTTGATCCCACCCCTGGACATTCTGACTCTTATTAATAAATACAAACATTCCAACCATAATTTTACTAAGCTTTATCAACCAAATACTGACCTTATAGAATACCATTAAATTCATAAGTCTTTGATCAATCTTCTTTAAAAGCCAATTAAAATACTTCTTGTTATTTTCCACCTTAAATTTCATTTTATTGAAATAAGTTTATGGTATGATTTGCTCTTTTCAATGGAAATTTTACAACATTCTTGTGTCCATATTGATCTCTGTTCGTGAGTTTTTGCCATAGTAGTCCTCCTTCCAGACCTGTATGTATCACAACATAACACACACACACACACACACACACACACACACACACACATACACATGGATGCACACACGGACACACCACCCTGCTCCCCACCCACCCAGCCTGAACTCATTACCTTATTCTTGGGCACTTGAAAGTCATTTTTCCCTAGTAGTTCCATGGTCCTTTTGTCCTGATTAGGCTCACATGCTCCACACCTGTTTTTTCTGGCAATGACCAGACATTAAGTACCTGGAGAACAACAAAGGGGCCAGAAATCCCAATCCACAGCCTGGCTGTTCTGAGGATACAGAGCTTCACAGCTGGCCCTAGTTCATTTGCTGAAAAGAGTGGATTATATCTGACTTAGAAAATCTTAAGAAAATTAGATATGCTCTCAGATATTTCAGAAAGCTCTTATTATCCAGAATTGTTCTATTATATTACTAATCCAATTTTTTATAAATATTTTTAATCATTGTGTGTACAATTACCAACTGCTTAAAGTGTGAGCAAAGCAATGGCCACGACAAATTCCAAATATCCACTGAATGTTTGCTATCTTGCCAGATTCAATGGTAAAGGTTAAAAACAGAGCGAAAAATTTTACTTCTTCTGACTGTCATAATTCATTCACTAAAATGTTCTCAGGACTTGGAGAGGTAACTCATTGATAGAGTACTTGTATAACATGCTGAAGGCCTTGGATCAATTCTTAATAATTTGTTTTCATTTTACAACTGAGATAAGTATATAAAACACATCATAAAATATTTGCATTTTAAACACCAACAACCCCTAAAACTTAAGAATTGAGCTATGGTTTCTTGTAAGTATCCCAACTTAAAATGATAATGCCGAAGAAATAAACATATGTGTGCTAACTCTTGGTTCTATTTAACTTTTTATTTTATTTCAAAAACGAACTAAAGCAACAGAAAAGTTGAAAACATAAACAAGCCTGGAGCAGACAAGCACCGAATGACATGTAAGCAATTTCTCTAACCACGTTTGTTATGTGTGGTTTTGACTTATATACTAAGGTCAGAGTCGAGCAAATGCTAACCTTTTAACTGTCTGACTCTGGATCATTGTCAGAATTTAATCTTTGTATTTACCTTGAGGAACTGTGGGAAGCCAGGAGGGTTCACAGACCAAGGAATAGGTAGAGGGCTCTGTGCCACCTGGCTGTCCTCATGTGATACATGCCTTTATATCTGAGATATCCTCTTCCATAACTTCCGTCTCTTGTCACCTCTCAGTCACTCAAACCTGAAAACATTATTTTTAAAGACTGTAGTCGATTTTTTGAAGGTTTGTGGATCTATAATATTCCAGTTATAACATTATGTATCATTTTTGCTTTTAATGCCATCTCATGTGAGCATTTATGTACATAAACCTTTAGGAGTCTGATTATAGACTTCCTGAGACAAAGCGTGTAAAGATTTTTGGAGCTTTTACTTTGTATAGCCAACTGCCTTCCAGGAAAATTTTTTTGGCATACTGTGGGTAAGAGGCCCGTATATGTCCAACTTCCACACCAACCATTTTATTCCTCTAGCCTTTGCTAATGTGAAGACAGAAAGTGTTGTCTTCCTTAACACTGATTTGCTAGTAATTCTGAACATTTTTCGTATTTGTGGGCAATTTTAATTTCTTCTTTTATAAATTACCCACTTGTATCTTTTATTGGAATATGTATGTCCTTCCTGTAGTCTAACAGGCTTGTTCTCTTTTGGGAACATGCATCCTTTGTCAAGTATGTTGTAAACACTTTCACCAGGTTGTCATTTGCCTTCATTTGCTTTTTCATTTTGTACAGACTGTACTTTTATCTCTAATCTTCTTCTTTTTTTCTTTCTTTCTTTTAGCCTCTGTTTATCTCTCTCTCCCTGCCCCCTCTTTCACCTAGAACTGGGGATGCATCTCAGGGCCTTCCACATACCAGGTAAGTGCTCTATTGCTAAGCTACATCCCAAGCCCTTCCCTAATTATGTTGTGACAAATTACAAAATATTGTTGATTGTCTACCTCCAAGTTTATATTGAGAAAAAGTTCTTTATTGTTGTATTTACATTATTATACGAAATAATTTATAGCTTTTTAAGTAGTTGCTTACTCTTAAATACAAAATGTAGCGGTTTTATGTTGGCAGCGTAAGCTGCCTACTGAAAACATAAAAAGCATAATCATCTCCCCAGCAAAGAAAACATCTGACACTGTGGTAAGTTGTTAGAGCTGATAATAAAGTAACGGCACTCCAGAGTTACAATTGCCAATGCATCTTCACAAATATTAGATTATAAAATAAGAATATAGCCAGTGGCTACAAGTCAGCAACTCACCCATTATCGACTTCCTCCTTTCTTCCGTAAAGGAAAAAAAGAGATTAATAAATCTAAAATGCAAGAGGCTGGTGTTGCTGTGTTAATGTTTAAATTTCCTATCTTAGTGTTCAAATCAGATACCTAGCTTCTCAAAATATTTTAATATATTTATACTTCTAATCAAAGACTGAAAATCTTGAATAATTAATTGTACACTGTGCTAGATACAATTTTTAAATGAGAGAATATTTTATTTCAAGGAGCTCTGTTACCAGAAAAGAAAGAAAGCCACACTTCTAAAAGATAATAAGTAACAGCCTTAAAAAGTTTGGTTTAAATTTGACCTCCATGTAGTCACCTATTATTATATGAAATACAAACTCATGTATATTTTACATGAGAAACATATTTCTTTTTCTTTTTTTCTAAGTGAGACTATTCACAATCCGTTATATTCTGTGAAAATATCTTTCTCGGGGGGGGGGGTCAAAACCAACAGACATTTATTGCATACTTGATATGAGCTCCTGCGTGGTGATGAATGTTTTATATAGATTATTTTATTTAATCCCAAACAATCTCTGAGGGAGTTCCTGTTCTTCATCCCATTTTATAGACAAAAAATATGAAATACAGAGGAGCTACACTACATGCTTAAAATCATGCAGTTAATGAAGAGTGAAACTGTGATTCAAACCCAGAGTCTTATCACAGGCTTACTTTTCTCAACCCCCCAGGTTGCATGAGAACATCTGTTAGGAAGGGTCATTTATAAAACAATGAAGCATGCACAAATGTAGCCCTTACTATACACCCAACATTACTCTAACCCTGAGTATCCCACTCGGAGCACTATTGAGATTTTAGGTAAGAATTCTCTTTTGTGGAGAACTGTCCTACACATTCTAGAATGTTCAGTGTAAAATGACAATGGTAGTCCTCTCCATCTCAGTTTTAGCAGCAATAGCAAAACCAGTCTCCAAACATGGCGTGAACATCCAGTGGGACCAAAATGGCTCCCAGTTGAAAACCACTGTGGTAAACACATCACTTACATTAAGTGACTTCATCTCTGGAACAACCCTATTAGAATCCTCACTGTCATTATTTCCATCCTACTCACCTCAGGCCAGTTCTATTTTGGGTAATCTAATCACCCAGAAAGCAAATCTAAAAGACAATTCATAACCTGGATCAGCCGAATTACTTCTAATCGTATTACTCACAGATAACCATCTACTTTGGCATCAGAACAATACCTAGATGAATACATTTGGTAGGGGAAATAATTTCCGTGTAAGGAGGTTTGCCTGAGTACAGAGAGAGCTCTGGGAGTTTCCCACCTCTTCATGCTTTGGGGGGTTCACTCAACAAATATTTACTGAGCACTTTATAAAATGTCAGGTGGCTTCCTGAACCCTGGAGACCCGGCAACAAACCGACAAAATCTTCCTCCCCACATTCCAATGGGAGTGAACATTCAAATAAAGACGATAATTAAGTAAGTAATGAAAATCATTTGTTTTCAGGCAAGGTGTGAAGCATTCTGGAAAAAAAAAAAAACAGGCAAAGCCTGATGGTAAATGTGCTGGCAGAGCGTGGGGCTGGGCATAGGTTGGTTTAAATAAGGATGTTAATAAAGGCCTTGGATGATTTCATTTATATGACACTGGGGAAAAGACTAAACCACAGGGACAGAAAACAGATCAGTGGTTGCTAGAGGCTGGCGGTACAGGGAGGGGTTGACAACAAAGGGACACAAGGGAATTTTTAGGGTTATGGAAATGTTTCATATCTTCATTGTGTGGGTAATTATGCAGCTGTATGTTAGTTGAGAGTCTAGAATTCTACACTAGAAAAGGTAAGCTTTATTATATGTAAATTGTAACCCAATAAGCCTCTGTCTTTCTCTCTCTTCTCCTCTCTCTCTCTCCCTTTCCACTCTGATACAGCCTCCTTGTTGTTTTAGAAATGGAGATTATTAAGAAAGGAGTGGTAGTGTTGTTTCTAACACTGGCAGCTCTCCTCTGGGCTTGAACTTCATTAAGAAGAACCCCAGAGAGATCCTCAGAGCAGGCGAGCGGGAGACAACAGAGATGCCCTGTTCATTCCCTTCCCTGGCTTTGGTGAGACTGTTACGGAAAAAAAAAAAAAAAACCAGGGCTTTAGGGCTCAAGGAAGGTCCCCCCTTCAGCAGCCAGATGGAGTCACCCAGGTGAACCAGGGAAAAGCAGCCAGCCTGTCAGAGACTAGAAGATTCTCGGCGTTGCTCAGACCAGGAGCTGTGGTTCAGTCGCTGCGCTTCGTCCCTGGAAGCAAAACTCTAGTTGTGTCCGCACAGCGATATTGAGAATGCTCAGAGCTGGGCAGAGACACCACAGGCCTTTACACTCAGGCGTCCCTCAAGGCGGCTGGCCTTCATATAAACCCATCCCACGCCTGGCTGCTTTGCAGACAATGTCCCCACCTCAAGCGTCTATGGCTGGGAGGCTGTTTTCCACTATCAGATCCCTCTGCACCGAGATGAGATGGCAGCTTATACAGGAAAGATCCTGTTGGGGCCACTTTCCTTAAGAGGACTGTGACTCAGGCTGACCTGTCCCGCTAGGGAAATCTGTGTTGCAACGGATTTCTGGGACAAATGTAATAGTCCAGCTTCCGGCAGTGAAGTTTCTAGCACCTAATTTGATATTGAA
The DNA here is from genome assembly GCA_004027205.1 of Ctenodactylus gundi. Lineage (NCBI taxonomy): Eukaryota > Metazoa > Chordata > Mammalia > Rodentia > Ctenodactylidae > Ctenodactylus > Ctenodactylus gundi. Next base: position 464,715 of record PVKB01000920.1, on the reverse strand, counting down.
ATGCATTAACTTATTAATCACATGCATAAAGTGAAAAGCACAACCAAGATGATCTTCATGATAATGGAATAATATAACAACTTTTGACCCTTCAATAAAATCAATTACTCAGAATCTGAAAGTTATCAGGTCCTGCAGGCTTGATTAAAAAAAAAAAAACAGGCTGTCACAAGAGATCCTTTCTGAATCTAAATGATACCCTTTCTTGGTTTGGGGGCCATAGAGAGAGGGGAATAAAAAGCTTGTTTTCTTTTCTCTTGTGTTGCTTATGATACTGATTCTGGATGCTTTCCAATGTGTGTACTGCGTGCCACCTCCTAGTCACCTGCTGTTTTTGTATCTCAGGTCAGCTGCTTGTTACTCAGCCAGAATCTTTCCTCAAGAATTCTGTGCTAAGTATAGTCACTGAATATAGAACGCAAGTGTGAACTCAGATGAGGTGTGTGTCAGAGAAGATGAGCAAAATGGATGCAAAAGAGGAAGAGTAAAGGTAGCGAAGACCATTCGGTTTACGTGTCTGCAGGACTCATGGCTGCTCTTTCTCTCGCTCAAACACAGCCAGATACTGATTGCTGAGGAGGTGACATTGGAGATGAGTCTTGAAGTCCAGCATATATTAGAAAGGGTGGTATTTTACTTGGAAGAAGTAGATTTAAAGGCATAATCTACTTTAAATCTACATCTTCCCCGTGATACATCCTGATCACTGCAAATAGTTCACAGTGGGCACAGTACCAGAGAGGTGGACAAGGGTTAGATTATAAAGGACCTTACACCATGCTAAGGTTGCCTTGAAAGCAACAGGTGATCACTACAGCATATTTCACAGGGTTCTGGGGAATGAATAGAACTTGGCTTAGATTTTATACTTTTTTTCTAGCTAGCCAGTGTGGTCTGACTGTAGGAGAGCAACATGTGAATGGAAATACATATGTGAGAAAATGCACATTCTTTCTCACACCACTGACACTGCAAGACACAGCTTTTATGTGAATGCTCCGGGGACTGTCGCAAGTGACTTGATAGTGGGCTTGGAAGAACCTTCCCGTCATATAAAGAGTTAGTAGAAGAAGCAGCTCATAGATTGCCTGAGTCAGCACGGTCCTAAAATTTGACTAGGACCATGCCACGTCCCTCTGACCAGAAGAGGAATGGAGCAGGAGAACAAGTGGGCCTTTTAACCTTGGCCGTGGTTGGGACAACTTGATGGCTTTCACATGCAAGGCAGAAAAATGACCCTATTATGTGGAGAAAGAGCGCAGAGCAAAGGACACTAGACAGATTACCTGTAAATTTATACCCACACTCTATGGATGGAAGTTTGCTCCTGGAAGAATGGAAACTATAATAAAAAAGCTGAGCAAATAAATGAAGTTGTTGGTGTTGCTTACATTTTCTTGATTTCATTTTTACTCCCCTTTAGATCTCAGTAAAAAGCCAAGTACTTGTGTGTGTTTGTGTCTTTGGATCTGTGTGTGTGTCTATGTCTGTGGTGTTTGGGCTGTTGATAGAGAAGAAAATTACTCTGGGGAACCAAGATAAATGAAGTTCAAGGAGAAAAGGTTTTGGTTCGATTCACCTGGCTACTTGGGTTTCTCTTTCTAGGAATATGATCTGGTCACAGTTTACACATCTCTATGCCTTCCTGCTTTGCTTTGTTTTGCTTTCTCCTCTCTCTTTCTCTCTCTCTCTCTCTCTCTCTCTTTCTCTATTCTTTCTCTTTCTCTTTTTCTCTCTCTATGGATAGAACCCATGGTTGGCAAAGTACTCTGCCACTGAGCCTCACTGCAGCTCTGTGTCTTATAGGACTCTTTTGACATGAGGCCTTTCAGCAGATAATATTGCTAAAGAAATCTAAATAAATCTTAAATCTACTAAATTAGATTCCATTCTTAGGGTTTGGATTTTGAACATATATGCTGTATATAATCATAGTTTAATCTTTTAAACCTCCCCCATCCACACCCAGTAATCAGAGCAGAAAATGAAAAGTCAAACCATTTATTTATTAAGGGTACCTGCATGTTGATATTACTGTAGGCCAGCACACTTTACTCAGATTAAAACATTAATTATGTAAGGGTGGGAAGGAGGGTAATCCATTTTCTGTCCATTATTTGGGTCATGGCTGATCTCTGTCAATCAAATGAGAGATGAACAAAATGAAATAATAAATTGATTTCACTATTTGCCTTAGTTACTTTTTCATTGCTGTGACTCAACATCCTGCATCCACAAATTTAGGGGAGGAAAGCTTATTTTTGCTCACAGTCTAGTCATAATCCACTCAGGGGCAGCCAGCAGCAATGGAAGTACATGGCAGAGGTAGAGGTGAAGGTAGCTCCTCATGACATCACAAACAGGAAGCCAAGTTCCATCAAGTCCAGTCTCTCCCCAGACAAAAAAAAGCTGTAACAGTCTTTCTTCTTCCTTCCTTTTATACAGTTTGAGTTCCCAGTTGAGCCTCCCAAATCAGGCTGGGTGTTCTTTCCTCATTTGCTGGCCCACAGATCACTCACACTCTAATCCAGGCTCATTCCTAACTGCCTAATTCAGCTGATTCCTAATTGCCTAATCTAGGCGTGGTTCCTGATTGCCTCAAATTGACAAAATCTCTTCAACAGACACCATTTTTCCTTGTAACGGGAGCCTTCAGATTGAAGGCTCAGAGAGGAAACTAGGTCTTTTTTATGGTTCGATTTAATGAAGCAGGGACAACCATGTAGAAATGTGACTGGACAGAGTCTGAGCTAACAAAGGGATTAAACCCAGAAAGGCTGATCTGTTTGGATCCTGCCTGACCCCTCACTTGTAGCATTTATTCCTACTAGATGTGAGATCCCTGCAGAATGAGGGTTCACATCTTACAATCAAACGAGGGAGGTCTGAGACTTTACTTAATTCTTACACAGAAAGATAACGGCAGTAATGATTTTAGGTTTTATGACTGGCTTTATAGAAAGTGAATTCTAGTTTCCACAATCCTTTTTGTAATCAACTGAGGATTCCTTTGCTCAATACAGATGGAAATTGCAAATTGGCAAAGTGCTGCTCTGCCCATGGATCTGGGCTTGATCATTAGTGGCTCTCAGCCCTCCATATTATCACTTGGGAATGTCTTTGTTACAACTCTGGGGTTTTACCCGCTGCATTAGATACTCAGAAGCCAGTGATAACCCTTAACAGCTACCTTGAATACTTCCTAGCATTCCCCAGTGGTGTCCCCAAATTCCATCAAATGATCCCCAACAAAAGTCACTCATGGCTGCTGGTTGTTGCCAGATGTGGCACACTGACTACAGTCAGTGCTAGTTGCTGCTGCTGGTCTCTGTTGATCACTTTCACAGCCAGACCCTAGTCTCTACCACCAGTCTCTGCTGATCTCTATTTCTCCAGTGAGTTTCTGGAATTCACTAAGGGCTAAGAGCCTTTACTACGCATAGCTCTTTATACTATACTCCCTTATACTCCAGGAGATAAGAAGCCAAATAGATTTACAGGAACTTCTGAGCCCACACTACCCAAGAAATAATCACAAGCAACTTCACAGGACCACCAAAGTGAGGTTTTATTTAGATAGGTTTTGTGCTACATACAGCACAATTGAGCCAGTACTGCTGGAAACCCGACTAGATTAATCCCAAAACTATGAGAGAAATGGTGCTTACAGCGGAACAGCAGCAGACCTATGATTGGCCAAAATAGGAGCCTGCCCATAGGTTCAAATGTGGACCTATTAATTAGTCTGGAGTTCACTGATAGGTCCAAATTCAAGCCTGCTGACTCAGCCTACTAACTAGTCCAAATTCAAGCTTGGCTCAAATTCAGGCCTGCTGCGGTCAGGACAGACAGCTCTTAGAGCAGTTTTGGCATCCAGAACAGCCCAAGCTGTAGCTGTCAACCAGTGCATGTACGTGCCTTTTGGCTGGTAGGGAGAAGAGCAGACTTTGGCCTTTTCTGATCTGTCTCAATCTCAGTGGAGAAGGAGACTTCAGTTTATGTGGCTTGCCTTAGAGAGAGTGAGGTTCTGAGAGACAAGAGCGCCGATGCTGGAGAAGTTAGAAAATGCCTCCGAGGCTGCTTCTGAGACCTTCATTTCGGAATGCCTTTTTTATGAACCCCAATAATTGTTAACCTCCCTATCATCAACTAAAATCGTTAGAACACTTACAAAGACAACATATTGATATCATCTTTCAAGATATTAGAAGTAAAATTTTAGGTTCAATTTTTCCACTTCTGATCACTACTATATTATCTCAGGGACAAATATTAAGGCTTTCAGGGAATTTATTGATTATTTATTACTATCTGACTATGGCTCCATTTATAGCCCTAGTTGTAAGATCGCACCATAAATTCTTAGCTGTAACTACTTGTTCAAATGCTATTGCTCAGTATTGCTAGGATGAGAAATAAAACAGATTTTTTCTAATTTTAAAAAGAGTAAAAACTGGGTTATGCTTTAGAAATATGTCTGCACCTTATGGTTCAAGATAAATCACATGAAAGCCTTTGGTTATTATTTAAAAAGAACATAAGCGATCTCTACGATGTGAAGTCATTCATTCATTTCAAAAATATTTTTCAGGCATCTACTATACGACAGATACACTAAGCACTAAGACACTGAACATGTAATAGTGGATTAAACACAGCTCTGCTCTCATGGAGCTTACATTCCAGTGGGACAATCAGATACATGCCAAGAGTGCCAAGGGCTGAGAAAAGATGAAATGGGGGAAGGGTTGCCCGCTTCCACAGAATAGTCAGGAAAGGTGATATGAAGGAGAGGGAGCTATTTGTGGTTGAATAGTTGAGAGCTTGACACTGAGGGACATGCAGAGGCGTCACCAGTGAGTGCTTGGAGAGTAGGCAGAAGAGGAAGGCAGAAGAGGAATTAATCCAGGGTTTGGAGCAGCGTGAGAGACAGCAAGTGGTGGGGGTGGACACTAGCAACAGAAAGCCAAATCACCACAGGCGTTTTCTTTGCTTTTACTAGAGTAATGGAGCAAGTAAACTGAAAATCCAAGTACTAAAACTATGAAACTGAAGAAGAGCAGGTAAGATGGGAAACAATTGAACTATGAGAATATAATTTGCCACTTATGTTTACAAATGTTAACTCTGAAAAGTTGCACCAAATTCAAAAATTTCAGGCTGGGCATTTACACACTGTCTTTTTCACTTGAAGACAATGCTAGGGGGCGATTTTTATCTGTGCCTGTAAGTGGCATAGGGGGTGGTGTCTCCTCTATAAGCTCTGATAAAAACTGTATCTGGTACACTGTGGTTGAAGCGTGCTTTGGAAGAGTCTTTTATGTGAACAATATTTAATCATCTTTTCCCTTTGAACTAGCAGTCCATGGTTTTACATTATGTTGCTTTTCCTAAACATTTTCCCAAGAGGGAGGTCACCAAACAGCCCTAAACACATCTCCCAGCTACCGCAGACTGCTACACAATTTGGTTATGTTATTTGATTATCAGTCTTCTGGACCACTTGCTTTATACTAGGTTTTTATTATGGAGACATACTGAAGATCTCCTGAGCAAACAGCACATAGGGAAAATGGCCACGTTCAACCATCATGGACAGTATATTGCTAGGACAGAGTAGCAAACACCTAATTTGAAAAAAAACGTAATGAATTATTTTAAGAATCAAAAGTAGTTGGGCATTTCCTTTACACATCACTGAAAAAAGCGCGAAGCTCTTCCCTCCTTTACCCACCCCGGGCTCCCTGGGGCAGGGAACACACAGCAGCTATGAGGAGGTAAGGTACGTGCAGTGCTTTCAGGTCGTACTTGGCAGCAGGACGGTGGATAAACTATTCTTATAGACAGCACCGAGCATATTCAATGTACGTCTGCTAGAGGACTGAATAATGACATTTTTTCGATATTCCAACATTGGGAAATTATACGGTCAGTATTCGTGATCACAATCACGGGGCCCAAAGCCACACACTCTAGAACACATTATCAGATTATGGCGAGAGGAAAGGTGCCAGGGGCTGCAGAACAGATACAACTCTTGGTGAGCTCCCTCAAAGCTCTGGGAAAACACAATGCGGCTCTCCGGTGGCCTTCCAGCCTTAAAGAGGGGCCTCTTCCTGAACTTCCACCTCCAGAAATTCCCCTCGTCCCAGCTTCCCGGGACGGGGAATCCCGGCCAGGCCCGCCGCGCCGCGCCCCCTCCTCGCTGGAGCGCGTCCCCATCGGACGGTCGTCGCCCCAGAGCTCCCCTCGCCGCAGCTGGCGCGCCCACCCCTCTCCCTTCTTCCCCGTCTGCTAATCCTCCAGCTCGGGCCGGCGGCTCACGTCTCGCTGGGGGGAAAAAAGCCACCCACCAGGCGACAGAGACGGCCCCTTCCTAGGCCCCCGGTCCTCGAGGGGGCGCGGCCTGGCGGTGGGGTGGGGCCTGGAGGAGGGGCGGGGCTGGTGGCTGCGGGGCGGGGCTTGGCGAAGGGGCGGGCCTGATGGAGGGGAGGGGAGGGGAGCAGAGGGGCGGGGCGGGGCGGGCGGCCGCTCGCGCGGCGCCGGGACCGACTGGCGAGCGGGTGTCCGACCCCTGCCCGCGTCCGCCCGCCCGCCCCTCCCGGGCTGACGGGAGTTTCGCCTTGGCCTGGCGCGGTCTGACGGAGCGGAGTGGCTCGCTCCGGGCCGGCCGGCGCCGCGGGGGAGGCTGCTGGGCAGGGGCTGGGGGCGCGCGAGGGGCCGAGCATCCCTCTCCTCGGCCCTCCGGCCCCCGCCCTCCGCCTCCGCTCCGCTCCCTTCTCCCGCCTGGCCGCCCGGCCCCACCTTGACCCCGGGCCGCGGCCGGAGCCCGACTCGGTAAGTGCTACTTCCTCCTCGGCGTCGGGGAGCCCGGGCCCGCGCTGCGCCCCCTCGCCCTCGGCCTAGCTACGCGGGAGGGAGCCGCGGAGGCGCCCTGGCCCGGGGCCCGAGGGTCCCGAGGGGGCCTCCCGGGCCGGGCGCGGGGCTCGAACCCGGCCCCGCTGCGCGGGCGGCCCTCAAGTTGCGCAAAGTTGTCCGCGCGGCGCTGTGGCCCCCTGGTGAGGCGCGGACAGCACTGCGCGATCACTGCTGCCTTCCCGCACTGGTGGTATCAATAAAACAAACTGGAACCCATTTCGGATTTGCACGCCCTCGCCCTACTACCTGCGGGCAGTCGCAGCCTAAGTTTCCTTCTAGATAATGGCCTCGCCTCCGGAGGAGGAGGGAAACAGGAGAGAGAATCCCTCTCTTAATAGGATCCGGCATGCCGGGTCGGAACTTTCGCATTTAGGCATTTTTTGAAGTGCATAATCCAGAATCAGAAGTTGGAGGGAAAAGTTGGCTGTGGCAGAGAGTGAGGCAATACTGTCGTTTTTATGATCGTTTCTTTAAAAAATATTCCCGAGTAGTTGGAACATTCACAAAAATCTAAAAGGTGTAAAAGAGATACTCAAAGTTCCTTACCGCCGCCCCAGCCCCATAATGTTGCCATCTTTTGCATCCTTTCAGTTGCTATGTGCAGGTCGATATCCCCAGCTTCCTTTTAAAAATGGAACTACTGTTATTAAATGCCCAGCAGTTCTACTGTTGTCCGATAAATGTTAATTCTTCTTCCTCGTAGGAGGTAGGTTAGTCTTCTTTAGTCTTTTTTCCTCTTAGGAAACAGCTTAATAAATTTTTTTGGTTATTAGACCACTGAAGAAAAACAGCCTTTTCTCTGGTTTAAACACATACAGGTTTGACTGCTTGTGATGCTTGTGTTCTGTGGGTTTGTCAGAATTTAGTGTGAATGCTTTTACATAAAGTAGATTACACTGGGCCTGGGAACCTACGTCAGAGATTAGAGCACTTGCTTAGCAAACTCAAGGTGGTGGGTTTGATTCCCAGCACTGCATAAAAGCACTCCTGTAATCCCAGTTCTCAGGAGCCCGAGGCAGGAGGATTGCATTGTGTTTGAGGCTTGTTTGAGCTACATAATGAGTTCAGGGCCAATCTGTACTAGAGAGTGCGACCCTGCCTTAAAAAAAAAAAAAAAGGTAGTGTACACTGGCATTTTGACCAGTATGGGGAGGTTGAAATCACTTTGAAGTAAGAATTTATATATATATATATATATATAAAATATATATATATATTTCCAAAAATTATTTGAAATAATTCAATGACCATGTAGTGCAATAGAATAAAACAAACTAAATGAGAAAATTGAGACAAAGCAGGAAAATAAAAGGAATATACTCAAGGGTAAAGGTAATGCTAACTGTATGCCCTGAAGTCCTATGTTAAAGATTAATCATAATTTCAGCTTTGGGCCTTCTAGTAGCCAGGGGTGGGGAGGGGAGAGAAGGAAGATGTATTGCTAATTTCAGTTAAAATAAAAACAGCATGGTAGTTTACACCGGAAATCCCAGCACTATGGGAGACTGAGGCAGGAGGATCACAAGTTTATTCCCCACCTGAGTAATTTAGTGACTTCAGAGATCCTGTCTCGGAATTTAGGAAAAAAAAGAAAGAAAAGAAAGAAAGAAAGAAAGAAAGAAAAGGCTGGGACTGTAGCACTTAGCTTAGTGTGAAGGCCCTGAGTTCAATCCCTAGTACAAGGGGGTTAATAAAAGAAAAAGGCATTCCTGGAGGCTGAGGCAGTTTAGGTCTGCCAGGGCAACTTAGCAATTTAGTAAGGCCCTGTCTCAAAATCAAAAGTAAAAGATGGGTGTGGAATGTTTAGTATGAAGGTCCAGAGTGTGGAATGTCTAGTATTGAAAAACCATAAAAACAAAACCAGTTCTGCCTAAACAAGGCATTTTCTTATAATGAAGTGAAACATTTTCTCATGGGCCCTAATAAGAGTGGAAATCGTGGGGCTGGAGGAATGGCTTAGCGGTTAAAGCACTTGCCTAGCAAGCACTGATTCAAGTGCTGAATACCGAGTTAAGTTCCTGAGCACCACATGAGCCAGGCATGTTGGAAAAAGAAGAAGAAGGAGAAGGAGAAGAAGAGAAATTGTGATACAGTTGGCAATGTCTTAAAGCTATCCTAATCGAAAATAGTGAGCCTTGTGCAGAAATGTTCTTCAATGTAGAACAATAATAAAACTGTGAGGATAATTTCTCTAAAGGCTTCATTTGACCCATTATAACCTTCTAGACCAGTGTTTCCTAATCCATGGTTGAAGGAATAAGAAATTAACAGTGTATTTCTTTTTTTCCCATTTTATTGATATGTATACATGCAAAATTTAAGGTTTACAATGGAGTTCAGCTTTCCCACTCTCTTTTTGTCCCTCCCCCTACCCTCCTCCACCACCCTACACCCCTGTTTCACTTTGTTTTTTGTTTTAAGCTCCATAAGAGTTTATTTCTTGAAATAAGATTCTGAGCTCAAGTTTTGAGATGGCTGGGTTAAACAAATTTTTCATTTTATTTTCTTTTTGTTTTTGGGTCTCGTTTTGTAGTCCAGGCTGGTCCTAAACTCACTGTGTAACCCAGGATAGACTTGAAACCAAACAATCCTCCTACTTGAGCCTCTTGAGTACTGGGACTACAGGTATGTGCCACTATGCCCAGCTGTTACGTGGTGCTATATGTCCACTATGCCTGGTTATTATGTGGTGCTGGCTGGGGGTAATCAAATCCGGGATACCCTGTTTCCTAGGCAAGCAGTCTAATCACTGAGCTGTGCCTCTAGCCCTTCATTTTTTTTAACTACAGAATTTCATGGAAGTTCTACTAGTATCCAAATTAATTATAGATTGTCTATTCTCTGTGGAGTTCTTCATGAGTATTTCTTCAAACTTTGATAAGAATTGAGAGAGGCCAGAGGAATAACTCAGCAGTTGGAGTGTTTGCCTAACAGTTGAAAGATCCTAAGTTAAATTCCCCAACACCCAAAGCTGAGTATGGTGGCATACACCTATAATCTTAGCACTTGAGAAGCTGAGGCAGGAGGATTGGTGCGAGTTCAAGGCCAGTTTGGGCTACATAGTGAGTTCAGGACCAGCCTGGACTACAGAGTAAGACCCTATCTCAAAAAAATAAATAAATGAGAGAGAGAGAGAGAGAGAGAGAGAGAGAGAGAGAGAGAGCGAGAGAGAGAGAGAGAGAGAGCAAGCGAGAGAGCAGAAAGATTGAATTTAGTCAGTTTGGTAAAGACCAAAGTGAAGATAATCTAAAAGTCAGGATTTTTAATATGTATCGGAGGAAAAGGCTACTTCGTATGTTTTTTGTGAGTCTTCATTCTTCCTGTGCAAGTTGCATGTTGGGCTAAATGACCTGTAGAGCATCTTTCTTTTTAGTTTTCAGGATGCTTATTGTCTATTATAGTAGATTTTGGCAAGTATAAGTCCTTGTGGAATGACTTGAATTAATTATTCTTGGATGTGAACTTGTGATCAACGTGTTATTTTATCACAAACACTATTTGTACTATTAATTTGCTATCAGATCCTAAATTCTGTAGCTGTAAGACACCTTAGAACACATGATACATAGTAGAAAGAGCAAGAGATATAAAGCTTAAAAATCTGAGTTGTTCTCCTACAGTGCATGGTTTAACCGGCAAGTTTATGAACCTCTGAATCTTTTTCCATTTTTGGTATGACTAGAGTGATTACAGTATACCATTTAATCATGAAACAAATGCTGAGAATTGACTAGATACTGAGTGGTAGAAAGCTCAGCTCTGAGGCTTTCAATGAAATAGTGTATCAAGAATCCTTCACTGCCCAAATTAATTTCATTCCTGAGTACAGATGGCAAGATTTTGGAGGGCAAGTAATAGCATCTCACCCAAATGTTTGATTCTTCTGTTTCATGTGGCAGGTAGGGAGAGTTGAGAGGACGAGGTTTAAAAATTTATCTGAGTCTTGCAGAGTGGCACCACATACCTGCAGCACTTTGGGAGTCTTAGGAAAGAAGATCCCACATTTAGGCCCACCCCAAGCAACTTAGTTATTTATCCAAACCCATCTGAAAGTTAAAAAAACAAAAAGAGCAGAGGATGTATCTCAGTACAGAGACCCTGGGTTTATCTATCCCTCAGCACTGCAAAAGGAAAATACCACACCTGAATTCTTTTAAGTTCCAATGTTTGGATTATAAGAGTTTGGATAATATGTGACACTTGTACAAAAAAGCCGTTTCTGAACGATGCACTGCTGTACGGTGTTATCATTCAGAAAATAAATAGAGAATTAGAGATATTCAATTTATTCACACCACTTATGAGAAAGGTGTTTTGCTGGGTGTATCAGGCAGGTTAAGTTATGCTGTGGTAACAAAAGACCCTCACACCTAGTGCTTTAAAATAATGAAGGTTTATTTCTAGCAACATACGTGTCCAGGGAGGGCTGGTCCAGATTTTGAGCCCCAGGCTGTTAGAGGCTCATCTCAACACATTCTTCCACAGTTGTTAGGATATAGAAGGTGTGTTGAATGATTGTACATTGGTTACTAAAGGGTTCTACTGCCATCTCATTGGCTAGATAAGTCATGACTACACTCAGTTTCAAGAAGGTAAGAGAAATGCAGTTTGGGTATGCTCAGAAGGAGACCACGAATAACCTCTAAACAGTCTTACTACATTATGAATACTGCATTAAAAAAGCCTCAAAGTCCTAAGAGTTAACACAAAATTTAAATTAAGTTCAAATTATATTTTCAGTATTTGGTTTAAAAATAGAGAACAGCATTTCCCTGTGTGTGTAAACAGAATTATGCTAATGTGAGCTGTAAAGAATATACTTTCTTAGTATGAAATTAAGTGCTATTGAAACTCCAAAATTAGATGTATTGTTTTGGTCAAGTAAATTTCATTGTTTTTTTAATTGTATGCCCATTCAATAACATTTGTTAAATGTGTATAAAGCATTTTGTTAGGTCCTGTGAGGGTAAAAATATGAATGGAGACTTTACAACTCCAGTAGAAAAATCTGTAATTTGCTTTCTCTTTCCCTTCCTCTTTAAGGAAACATTAAACAGAATTTTTCTAGTTCTAGTTTTCCTTCCCCCTTTTTTGGTCTTAAGGATTATTTCCTGACAAGTTACATGAAATTGCTTAAGCTAGCTTAAGCCAAAAATTTTTTTGCTTAAGAATGTAACAATAAGAAGAGGAATATAGCTCTGTCAGAGTTCAAGGGCAAGAAATCCACCTGGGCCTCAGAGACAAATGATGTTAATAACAGCAAGTCAGGAGCTTGGGCTACTTTCTCTAGGTTTATATGATTTTTTGTCAGTCTTTCTCTGCACATATATTGTTAATCTTTTTTTCTCTGTTAACTATTTTTTCCTCTGTTTTACTGTTGTGTGGCTGTTTTAATCTAAAAGTTCACACACTTGAAACTAGAGCTTTTAGCAGTTACAGCAGATCTAAGATTTTTCTAGGTGCCATTACATGCTTTCAGAGTTTGGAAATAATGGCGTTGGGCCGAAAGTGTAACATGTTAGAGTAATTGGCAACTTTGTAATAGAAGAGGAGACAGTTCTAATAGTTTGCAATCGAAGAATCCTGAGATGTCGTGAAAAGTTTTACGCCCTTACCATCAGGTTGCAAATTCTAGTGAGACAGACTGATTATAATAATGTGGATAAGAAGGGAGGACTAGAGCTGACTTGGAGGTACTATATTCTCTTCCGAAAACTGACAAATACCATCTTCATCATAATTCTTTCATTCATCTCTTCTCCTCTTCTAGGGTATAAGTGAATTTAATTGAATTATCCAGCTCTTTTTTTTTTTTTTTTTGAGACAAGATCTCTCTCTAGCACAGACTGGTCCTCAACTCACTGTGGAGCCCAGGCTGACCTTGGACTCATGGCAGCCCTCCTGCTTCAGCCTCCTGAGTGCTGGGATTACAGGTGTGCACCACCATGCCCAGCTTATGTGGTGCTGGGGAATCAAACTCTGGTGGTTAGCATTTGATTTAGCGCTTGCTAGGCAAGTGCTTTAGCTGCTGAGCCATTCCTCCAGCCCCCCTCCTTCCATTTTAATACAGGCCTTTTTGCATCTTCTTATGGCTGATAATTCAGGAAGAAGGGAGCACTTACTATGCTGCTGTAGTAATTTTGATCTGAAATGCACCCTAAAAGCCTCTTGTATTTGGAAGGTGATTGAATCGTGGGGTTTAATTGCGTGAGTTCCTTAATCTTTGTATTTCACTTGCTGTTAAGAGGTGGGGCCTAGTTGGGAGGAGCAAATCACTGAGGTTATGACCTGGAAGAATATACTCTTACCTTGGCTTCTTCCCAACCCCTTTCTTTCCTTTGGGGATGCTATGAGCACTGTTTTCTGCCAGACCTTTCTGCTATACCACCATTGTCAGATGACAGTGAATAAGTTAGAACCTCTCAAATGTGAGCTAAAATAAACCTTCCCTCCTTCAGGTTGAGTCAGATATTCTGTTACAGAGACAAGAAAGTGACTTAGGATAGAAATTGGTACCAGAAAAGTAGGTTTGTTGCCGTGACTTTACCCGACAAAGTGGTTTAGAAACCTTTGGAGCTAGTTTGAGGGAAGAATTTGGTAAGATTAGGAAATGCCAACTAAAGATGCCTTGGAATGGCATAAGCCAAGCTTGATGAGAAATTCTTATTGAAGTTCAGAATACCAGCATATTATAAAGATTAAGCTTAAGAAGTTGTAGATGGGAAGGAGGGCTGTTGGCACTAAGACTGAAAACCATGTTTTTTTGCACTCAGGCAAATAATGTGTCTGCATTTACCGATGTCCTGAGACCGAAACTAAGATCAAAGGCAGTGAACTAATTAATCTAATGGAGGAAATGTCAAGCCCTCCCAGCATTCAGGCAGGCACATGGGTACGTACGCTTGCTGCTTTAAGCCTGCTCTACACTGAAGGTCAGGAGAAGACAACAGGGCAAAAAAGATGTGGAAAGTTTCCAATTTTTCCTGAGTGAAGGAGCCTGCAGAGTTGTGACAAAAGAGAGCATGGTTGCTGAAAAGATTGTTATTAGAAAGAGCTGAGCTGCTGCATCTGGATATTAGGAGGGATGCATTGAGGGAATCTCAGAAATCACTAAGACTCCACCCCTTACCATTTCAGATGTAGAAAGACAAAAGAGATGTGGCCCTGACCTCCATCTTTCTCTTCTGGTGCAGCCATTCCCCTCCTGTCAGCTTCAGGTCTGTGGTCTTGTAGAGACCAAACACCATGCCCTCGATTAAGTTGCAGAATTCCGATGGAGAGATATTTGAAGGTGATGTAGAAATTGCCAAGCAATCTGTGACAGTCAAGACCATGTTGGAAGATTTGGGAATGGATGGTGAAGGAGATGATGACCCAGTTCCTCTAGCAAATGTTAATGCAGCAGTTCTGAAAAAGGTCATTCAGTGGTGCATCCACCATAAGAGTGATCCTCCTCTTCCTGAGGATAATGAGAACAAAGAAAAGCAAACAGATGTTATTCTTATTGGGGACCAGGAATTCCTGGAAGTTGATCAAGGAATCCTTTTTACACTTAACTCTGGCAGCAAATTACTTAGACATCAGAGGTATGCTTGATATTACATGCAAGACTTTTGCCAGTATACTCTTGAGGAGATCTGCAAGACCTTCAATATAAAAAAAAATGACTTTACTGAAGAGGAGAAAGGCAAGGTATCAAAGAGAACCAGTGATGTGAAGACAAGTGAAATATTGTGCCTGACACTGTAACACTATAAGGATTGTTCCAAATACTAGTTGCACTGCTCTGTTTATAATTGTTAATATTAGACAAACAATAGACAAATATAGCAGCAAATCAATTGTATTACTGTAACATTGTCCTCATTGCGTGTGTAATTTTGAGTGTAGATTCCAAGCCAGTGGCTGAATTTCTTCTAGTATGAGCAAAAGTTGCTGGTTTCCTTTACTCTGAATAAAACTAAACTGTGGGTTCTCTGCAGAAGATGACATTTTGTGCTTTCCCTCTTAATTTCTACTTAGGTTTGCCTAGCTAACTTTAGCGAGCTTTTAAAGCTAACGTTGTAAATAAAACATGTTGCAAAAATCTTTCTGAAATAGAATTAACAAAATATTATCTTATTCACAAGTTGGAAACTGGAAAAGGTTACTACTTGAAGTAACTATTCTAAGTGGAGTCATTAGGATGTCTTCCAGCCTTGAAAAGTAGTTCCACTGATACTGATTAGCCTGAGTGTAGCAGGGCTCCCTTAATTCAACCTGAGGACTTGTTTTTCTCTCTGCCTTCCTCCCTTTTTCCCCCCTTCTCCTAGCTTTGAATTTGTTGCCTAGTGACTTAGTAACTACCCAATATGTGTTTTATGAGATAACTAGACTCTTCACTTTTCAGTTAAAAAAGGCACAATTTGTGTGGTATGTCATCTTTTTATAATCAGTGTTCCCTGTAGGGAAAACTATTCACACTACTTGCATGTAAAAAAAAATTTAACCTTTAATATTAAAATACGTGGCAAAACTCAAAAAAGAAAGACAAAAGACTTTGCTTTGAAAAGAGAGCACCAAGACAACCTGCAGGGACACCTAGGAAGGTGAACCCAAGAAGTTCAGCCATTTAAGAACTCAGAGGCTACTGTGACCATATTCCAAGGAGCCGGACTACAAACCATAGGCAGATCTTGATGTCACCCGTGTGCTAGTTGTATGGGCATGCAGAATGCAAGGATTGTGGTGTCCTGAAGGCTTCAACTCAGATTTCAAAGGAAGGCCTTGGAAGCCAGGCAGTGTGCCTATGAGAGGATAACATGTGAAGCAGTAAGGATGGAGCCAGAAGTTGAGTAGAGACTCCTGCTGTTTGGAAACCAGGAACATGAGAAGCCTGCTGAGGAAAGCCACAGGCAGTGAGTGGAATCACACCATTTTATCATGTTTTCATAAAGCATAGGAACAGGGCCTCCCAAAACCTTTGAAGCTCTCATCTTGCCACTGCCTGCCCTAGGTGTTAGACCCAGGATTTAGCAGAAGTACATAATTTAATGTTTGCCTTGCTGGATTTCATTCTTGCTTTGATCTGGTTGCTTTCCTCCCTCCATGTTTTTTTCCCTTTTGGAATATGAATGTTTCCCCTGTGCCATTGTATATTGTAAGTGTTTAACTTTTCTTTGAAGGGGCTCATAGCAAAGAGTTTGCCTTGAGTCTCAAAGGAGACTTTCCTTTGAAGCTTTTAGCAGTGCTAGAACCATTAAGATTTTGGTAACTCTTAGAGATGGACTGACTGCATTTTGCAGAAGGAGGTAGGCATGAGTCTTTTGGAGGTCAGGAACAGAATGTTATGGTTTGGATCTCAGATGTCCTCCAGAAGCATCATGTATTTGGAAGATGATTGGATTTGGGGGGGAGGGGTGGTGAATGAATCAAGTGGATTCTTCTATGGATTTCATATGCTTTGAAGAGGTGGGACTTGGTCAGGAAGGTCAGATCACTGAGGGTGTGGCCTAAAAGGATGCATTACTACTCCAGCTTTTCCCCAGTCACTTTCCTTCATCTTGCAATGTCATGAACAGTTGTTCTCTGCCAGACCCTTCTTTCGTGCCACCATTGCCAGCCAGTCCTCAACAGACTGAGACCTCTGAGATCTCTGAAGTATAAGCTAAAATAAACCTTTCCTCCTTTACATTGTGGGTATCAGATCTTGTATCCCAGCAATGAGAAAGTAACTAAGACAGCTGTATTGCTTTGGTCTTTTACCATCAAGCCAATCTCCAAGATACTCTTTGTCTGGATATTTTACATTTGAACATGCTACTATATGTCTTCACCAACTTACTCCATTTTTATTCTCAATGAATTTTCATTAGTTTTCTATTAACGGTGTGTATTTAGCTTCTCTAGAAAAGTTCACTTGCCTTCTTTTCTTACACAATTTCTTTGTTCTTAGTTGAAAAATAATGATAGCTTTGTCTCAGCAAATAGCTGAAAGAATGAAGAAGATAGTGAATGATACCTGGAAGAATAGAACCCAAGAAAAATAACAACAGAGAAAGGTGAATAAAAACTGTTTATGAGATTAAGTATTATTTATCTGGGATAGACAAGGTGTGATTGAAAAATACTGTGATTTTTTTTACAGTAAAAGACACATTATCATAATCCCTCTCAAAATATTCCCACTCTCTTTGAGCACACTCTGTTCTTGCCATTTTCTGAAGTGATGAAGTTCTCTTTTGAGAGTGTTCTTATTTGCACTATCATTGCTGTCTTGATATCCTGGACTGATTCAAAACATTTCCCTTTCATGATTTTGACTTCTGTGAAGAGCCAGTCATATGGTGCCAGATCTGGTGGACAAAGACAAACCATGGTTTTACAAACCTTCCTTTTTGTTGGATGGCACTCAGCAGCAGCAGTTACCATACTTTATCATACTTAGTGAACAGATGCTTATCTTTACTTCCAGACTTGCTTCAGGAAATGGAAGAATGCTGGAATAAGTGAGTTGAAAGTGATATTTTGAGGGGGATTAATGGCAGTGTATTTTTTACTCTAATAAATATTTTGATTTAAACATTTACTGTATATTTTGATCATTGCATATGTTATACTAAAGAAGCAGACAAAGGAGAAGGGGTTTAATTTCACATAGTACAAGATCTGAAATGTCATTCTAAGACATTCTTATATTGTTATGCAAATGAAGAAATCTTAGGTTCAGCTAAACACATGGACTCAGAAGTTTCAACTAAACATGTTAAGAGGTGGGACCTGGTCAGGAAGGACAGATTTACTTGTGCAGAAAGTTGTCACAGGCTTATTTACTCAGAAAGTTATCAGACAGCAATCACAGCTTTCCAGGAAGGTAGCATCAGTGTTTCTTATCAGTGAGAGCCACAGCAGCTCATGTACCATGTGGACAACATTTCAGAGGAGGCATGCATCACTTTAATAACAGAATTACCTGGGCTGGAAAAACAACAACAACAACAACAAAAAGCCGTGTTCCACAATATTCAATATATCTTATACATTTCCGTAGACTTAGTTTCCAGGATTCCTAAAAGGGATGTGTCCATTAAGAAGGTCATCACAGGGAAGTCAAAGCTATCATTTCTTTATGAGTTGTTTGTAGTTCTGAGTGCAATGCAGATTACTAATCAGGGAGATCATTTTTACTAGAAGCAATGTTACCTAGTAACACAGTTGTCACACCTAATTCTACAGATTAGGAGCAGAACTGAAAGAGGGTTAACTGAAGGTTAATTGTGGATAAGTTTTGTTAACTTTACTCACACTTGTATTATCCACAGGGCATTTCATTTACAAACTATTCAATATTTACGTTGCCTATTTTGATGTTTTCAGTTTTCATCATGAATAAAGTATGAAATACTCAGAGACAAAGGTAAAGTTTGAAAAATAAACAGACTATTGAATCATTAAAAACCCTGAATACCATACTAAAGATCTTGGCTTTTGTTATCGTGTAGGAGATTGAAAACAAAGAATAAAATTTGTAGGTAGAATAATATTTGAGAATCCCACTCTAAAAGGTTACTTTGGCTGTCCTGTGGAGGTTGCATAAGAGAAGATTTAGACCTAAGGCTAGTTGATTTATTTCCACCTAATATTTGCCTTTTTATGAGAACGAACCCTGTACATAAACAGAAGGAAAGACTACTCATTTCTGTGCTCTTCCAGAATTTATAGTTGCTGAACATGGTCAGGTAGGTTCAGCATGGTCCTTGGAATGGTCTGAATCAGTTTGTCTTTTCTAAATTTAACATTCCATTCCCTTCTTTCATTGGAAATTGATGGGATTACACTGAAGGACTACTTCAAGAGCATGGGACTTAACCTAATGTGTACTATTAAACTCAAAAGTTCATTAATTTCCACCTTACTCACTAGCTTGTCCCATTTTGCTTTTCGCTGGAGTTAAATTATGAAAACAGTTTACTTGCAGCTTATTTTTTTAGATTGTGAAAAGAACATTTTATTGGGAAAATTACAAAAGGAGAAAGTAAGAGGGTAAAGCTTCTGCTAGTCAGAAAGGGGACCCAGAAATGGGGGTTTCCCCCCGGCTCCTGGCTCCATGTCTAAGGGTTTTTATTCTTGAGCAGTTTAAGGGGCTCTCCTGTGTTAAGCAGTTTCGTTGCTAAGGCAGGCTGCTGGGTACTCTTCCCTTAAATTCTTTTACCTTATTGCCCTTCTAACTACTTTAATATTTTCCCATTTAGTAGATCTAGGGAGTGGGCAGCTACAAACTGTCATAGACTGCTGCTTTTTCTATAATCATGCTTTACAGTAGATTCTCCATTTCTGGCGACCCCGTATCCCTCACTGCCTATTACCGCACGGTGTGCTGTCAGAATCCCCTTTTGGAATGTTTGACTGTAAGTGCCATTGGGGAATTGGGATAATGACCACTCTGGCTTCTTCAAGCTGGATGGGGGTGCTGTTGTGTTGGCAGTCAGAGTTTTTACTCCAAAGGGGTGATCTAAGGGTCATTGGTAGAAGTCAGGAGAGTGGCCTTGCTGCATTTCAGTGCAACATGCTTCTTAGCTTGGTGACTTGTGGTCTAGGGGACAGAAACGGACAGTTTGTTAGACAAAGCCCAAACTGTAATATTACAAAGGTAATGGTCCCTATAATTAAAAGATTTTTATACCTAGTAAGTGACAAAAAACGATTCCAAAATGGGATTTCAAAGTATGAGTTAAATTCTGACATGACATTAACTTGTTGGTTTGATTCCAGGAGCACATAAGAGATATTACCAAAATTATGCCACTCTACCTTCATAATGGCATATGTTCTCCCTTGGGTAATTGTTAAGGCCATCATATTTTGGAGAATAGCTTCTCTCACTAGGTTAGAGTCAGTATTTGTCCCTCCTGAGGTGCTTGTGGCCATACAAGAGAAAATTAGAATCAGAAAATATGATCCCATCCTTGCAAAAGTTAAAAAGTTAGCTGAAGCCATTGGATTACTTATCTGAAGTGATGCTTGATGGCTGTTTCTTGAATAGAAGTTTGAGTCCTTCTAGTCACTCCACTGAGTGTGGAGGCTCAGGAGTTGAATTCTTGATAACAAGTGGTCCTTCCAAAGCTTCAGACGTGAGTGATGAATCCAGGTCTTGTGTACAGTAACTTTGGCTGCAGTGGGAGAAGACAAGATTACAGTATAGCGTCTCTCCCAAATGGGCTCAGGGGACAGGGATCACACCAACACTAGGTCCCCTGGCTGGAAGAGTGGTGGTCCTTCCACTATGATGTGGCCTCTGTTCTTTCAATTAGAGCTTTTTGAAACTGAGAAAGTGAGGTGATATGTTTAACTTAAGCCTCCGTTTCAGGATCTAATAAGTCATGTTAGAAATATCCTTCCATGTAAGATCTCATAGGAACTTAGCCCAGACTTTTGGGCAAGTTTCTTATTCTCACCAGAGTAAAGGGTAATAATGTTACCTAGTAAAGTCCTGTTTCCTGTGAGACTGCATTCATTCTCTCTGCCTTTCCTGAGGACTGAGGCCTCCAGGCACAGTCAGGGTGGTACTGGATGCCCAGAGCCTCAGACACTCCGTGTGTTACTGTTCGTTGGAAAGAAGAGCCACTGTCACTCTGTATTCTTCTAGGCAATCCAAATTTAGGAACAATTTCTTGCATCATAACTCAGAACATTTCCTTGGCCTTTTGTGTTTTGCACAGAAATGCTTCTATCCATCTGTGAAAGAAGCTACCCACACTAATAGATATTCGGTGCCCTTACTTGAGGCATGTGAATAAAATCTACCTGATAGTCTTCTCCAGGATAGTTTTGTATTCGATGAGTTTCCTTAGGCGCCTGCTTATACATAAAAAGGGTTGTTTCACTGGCAGATTTCACAGCCCTTGACTATATGACAGCTGATTTAAGATTTTCTCCTATAAATAAATAACCTGCCATCTGGTGGGTAAAATCGTTACCTACATGGAAAGACTGATGGAGGGTTGGTTTAAGAATAATTAAGTTTCATTGTGGAGCAATTTTAATAGTTAACTTTTCTTTGTTTTGTTTCATTTTTTTAAAGACAGAGTCTCTCTCTGCAGTCCAGGCTGGTTCTGAACTCACTGTGTAGCCCACGCTGGCCTTGGACACATAGCAATCCTCCTGCCTCAGCTTCCTGAGTACTTGGATTACAGCAGTGTACCACCACCCCTGGCTTTATGTGGTGCTGGTGAATCGAACTCAGGGCCTTGCGCTTGTAATCACTGTGGCATTCCTGCAGCCCCAATTAATGTTTAATTAACATACATAGAGGTTAGCCATTTTATATTTTTAGTAGCTGAGAAATAGTCTTCATATTTTTCTCCTCTCTACTGCTTACATTGTCTGTCCTTTTACTATTTCCTTACCAAGCTTATGGTGTTCCAACATAAATATATATAAAATATGATTGATCTGTAGCAGATCAAGTTGATGTGTGATTTTGTTCATTATATGTCAGAGACCTCAGGCAACTTTTTTATATTTGTGCCTAGAGAGTATGATTGATTGCCTTTTCTACCTCCATCACCATAAAGCTATATGAAAGACAGAAATACTTCTGGAATTGGTTCAGGTCAGTAAAATACAAAATCACAGTTATGTGGACTGTTACTTTTTATGGCACATAAAATAGTTGGATGTCTTTGCACATGCCAAAGATAATGGACCACACAAAAAGTTAGCAATGATTTCCCATTATCTTTCCGGTTTCCAACCTTGTGCAACAGCAGATGTGTATTTATATTCACAAAGTTTAAGAAGTGGATGGCAAGGAAACCTTTCTTTTTTGCTTCTCATCAAGTAAAAGAGCTATTTTTCTTTTTTGGTGCTGAAGATTGAACCCAGGAACTCACATGTGCTCAGTGTGTGCCTTACCCTGAGCTACATCCCCAGCAGTAAAAGACTACTTTCAAAGCAAATGCTTTTGTTACAGTCATGCTGTAGTTGTTATAATATCAACTGTTACGGTTTATAGATGAGCTTGAAAAATACACATAATATTTTTAACCAATTTTTATAAACATTTTTTTTCCTTTTAAACTGGGCATGGTGGCACAATTCTGTAGTCTCAGCACACTGTGAATCTCGAGACAGGGATATCATGAACTTAGGCTCCCCTGTGGGCCGTTTAGTAACCCTGTCTCAAAGTAACAGAGCCTGAGAATGTAGAAGGTCTTGGATTTTATCTGTAGTACCACAAAAACAAAAAGTTTCTGTTTGCTACCAGATTGTACAGGTAGGTAGTTGAGAGAGGAGAAAGTACTTTTGGTGTGGTTTGCTTTATAGGAAACAGTGACAAGAATTGGGAGGGAGCCGTGTAGGGAGAAATACGTGAGGCCCTTGTATTTGGTGAATAAATGCCATTTTAATAGTTAACTGAAACTATGAGGACCTTAACAGAATTTTTTATATAAGAAATGATGATTTTGGGGCTAGAGGAATGGCACAGTGGCATAAGGCCCTGAGTTTGATTCACTAGCACCACATAAAAAGCCAGGCATGGTGGCGCATGCCTGTAATCCCAGCAATCAGGAGGTTGAGGTAGGAGGATCGTCCAGAGTCCAAGGCCAGCCTAGGCTACACCAGTGAGTTCAGGACCTTGGCTGTAGAGCAAAACCCTGTCTCAAAAAAAGAATTTTTTTTTAAAAAAAAACAAAGAAATAACAATTTCTTAAAATATTTTTTCATGCCTTGTTTACTATTAGTTTGGTCAGATATTAGTAGCAAAGAATTTCTGTTCACTTGTTAGTAGATGTTGCTGCTAGTCATCTAACCTTGTAAAGGTCAACAAAACTTTGAATCTTCTTCCTCATTTGTAGAGTGGGGTTAATAACTACCTGCCTCATAAGGTAGTTATGAAAAGCAAGTAAGAATGTTTGTAAAATAGAGGCAGTGTGGAATCCTTGAAAGTGTGTGGTCTTTAGAGTCAGTCAAGACTCTGAAGATTTCAAATGGAACTCTGCTGCTGCACCAGCTGGTGATGTTAAGGCAAGGGAGTTCATCTTACTGTAATTCAGTGTCCTTGGCTGTAAGGTACAGGGGAATGACTTGTTTGCCAGAGATTTTCCGACAACAAATGTCCCATTCACTGTAAAATATTATACATAGCATTGTCTACATTAAGGCACTTAGGAAATATGAATTGGTGTTAATAAATTCAGACCCTTAATACTTACACATGACAGTTACTAATCTTACTTCACTGAAGAGAAAACTGAAGATCAAGGAAATGAAGTGATTTGCCTATATTTTATAGGAAGCTGGTGAGTGGCTTAGCTGTTGATTCAAGCTCTTTCTACTGTGTCACTTAGCCTACCATTAATAAGTGATAATGTGGGAAAAATAATAAAAAGACTCCCAGCCAACTACCACTGAATAACTCCTAGGCCTAATTTGAGCCCTCTTTTTTCTCTGTGAAGTATATATACTAGTCCAAGGGCATTAACCCTATCTGAGAAGATTTATGAATCAGCTTGCATTTAAATATATTCATGATAAAATAACATCTTTAATAGTATGTGAATATCCTTTTTAATGACTGCTAACTTTCTCATTAAATGGACCAAATATATATGTAGGTTTGATCTGACAAGGGGTCTTTCACTGTACTCAGGAGCTCCAGGTTGACTGGAAAAATATTTTTGACTTCTGCAGCTACCTTAGCTTGTGTCTTTGTCAGCTTATCCTGTGTAGATCTTGTATATCCTTATCATACTGTATTGAAAATTTTAAATATGAGTTCCTGTATTATAAGTGTCTCAAGCCATGTTCACCTTGGTACCCTTAATAAAGAAGATATTAAATAAGTAATTCTGATAAAAATTGAGTGGTATGAGCATGTAAGTTGGTATGATCATATGGTAAGTGGACTTGATTTAGTCTAAAGGTTAAAATTTACATACATTTTTAACATTAATGTTAAAAGTATGTATCACAGTGCTTTTATTTAGGGTGTGCTTTAATTCAAGTTATGCAAAGAAATGTCTTTAGTAGATAGTTTTTACTGTGAAATTATACTTTAGTTCTCAGCATATATCAGAGTTCTTGACTGTTGGTTTCTAGTCTGCCATGAGACTTGCAAGCCAAATCAATTACCTTGTAGCTAATTTAAATTTGATACTAATATTTAATTTTAATTTTCAATTTTTATTACATATGTTGCTTTAGATTGAACCCACAGCCTTTGTGTGATAGGCATGCATCCTACCAGTTGAGCTACATCTTCAGCCACTCTGAATTACTTCAGCCATTCTGAATTATTTTTAACAAATAGATTTAATATTGTGATAGAAATAACTAATTTTGGATTTCAAAATGCATTCCAAGTTTTTCTAATTACAAAAAAATTTTGGCTCCAAGTGCCATGTAATGACATTGAAATTTTGCAAAGATGACCAGTATTAACAGCCCAGTATTCACCTTTTCATACTTTTCTGTTTTTTTATTTTTTTATTTTATTTTATTTTTTCTGGTGAAACAAGGTCTCACTCTGTGGCCCAGGCTGGTCCTGAACTCACTATGGAGCCCAAGCTAGCCTTGGACTCACCACAGTCCTCCTGTCTCAGCCTCCCGAGTACTGGGGTAACAGGTGTGCGCCATCATGCCTGGTATATGTGATGCTGGAGAGTCAAACTCAGGTACTTAGAGCTTGGCTTAGTGCTTGCTAGGTGAGTGCTTTAACTGCTGAGCCATTCCTCCAGCCCCTCTGATTTTTTAAATACATTGATTTTTAGGTCTAAGTTAGGTTCTGCTCAGATCCCTATTCTTAGGCTGCTAGAGATACAAGTAAAACCATACTTGCCCACAGTGGTAGTCAACCCTTTTGGTCTGATGTTGTGACCATAGGTCATAATTGTAATTTATTACATATTATACCATAATTTACTATGTCTTTGCTTCCTAATTTATTATATCTTTGCTTTATTATCTGTGTCATTCTTGTCTTAGTCACTCAGGTTTGACTTCTTCTTCTTCGTTTGCCACAGACATTGTCTGTATCTGAAATATTTTTAACACTCATCTCCCTTTCAGATTTTGTTTTTTTCCAACCAAGTTTAAACGACTTCTCACACTGCTGAATTTTCTAACTGGTTTTCTTATTGATGATATCTTCCCCCAAGCCTGTTCTTACTATTTTCACATTATCTTCTTGAGGTTCATGTCTTAAGTCCTCATCTCATGGACCTCCTCCTCATCAAAGTGAAGGGTATGCTCAGCCCTGGATAATTCAGTAGATATTTTGTTCAATGCCTTCTACTCAACTTTAAGATCTTTTCAGTCAAGATCTTTGCCATTAATTTACTCATTATTTAAATTTTTTAATTCAGTACATATTTGAGTGCCATATATTATACAAAGTGTCAGCGGTGTAGTGAAACCTGCCATGATAGGTTGGTTTGTTTGTTTTGGTACAGAGAATTAAGCCCAGGGCCTTCACACTGAGCTATATCCCCAATCCATTTTTTATTTTTGATTTTGAGACAGGGTCTCACTAAGTTGCAGAGTTGTCCAGGCAACTTGTGTTCCTACTGCCTCAAGCTCCGAGAGTGCTAAGGTTATAGGCCTGTGCCACTAGTCCTCGTTCCAGATGAATTTTATAGTCTGTTTTTTTATCTTTGTATTCTGTTCTGTATACAAAATGAATACTTGTCAAGCTTACCTACAGGATTTTTTCTTTTATAATAATACCTTTATGAAATGGAAGAAGTACAGAATATTTGTATATTTCTGTATTTAAAGTCAAAGTTTAAAAATCTCAAATCTCAAATCTTGATAGCCTGGCATTTTCTATCATCATACATTTTCAAGTGTTAAATTGAATCTAAGTGATATCATAATTATACTAATATTTAAAAATCAGAACTAAGCCAAATTTGGATAGAAAACTGCTTTGACAAAGTTTTTAAAAGTCTCAGAATTACTAAATTTTGGAGGACTCTTTAAAATTATGTAACTCATTATTTTTGTACCTGAGGAAAAATTTAGGGAGGTAAATGTTTGTTAGTTCTTAATGCTTTTATTATATATTTTTATTATATATAAAATATTTAATATATTTTACACATTTAAAACTATGGGAAAAATCCTATTAAAATTTATGATTATTCCTCATAAACTAGTTACCAAATAGCTGTGATTTAAATTGCTGAGTGTAGTCATAGCTTTTTTTTTTCTTTTGCTACTCGTGACGGAGCCCAAGGCATTCATATTAAGCTACATCTACCTCCCTTTCTTATTTTTTATTTTGAGACAATGTTTCACTAAATTGCTAAGTTACCCTCTCTGGACTCAGACTTGCAATCATACTGCCTCAGTCTTCCAGACATAGTTTGTTGTTGTTGTTGTTGTTGTTGTTTTTAAACATGGAAGACAGCACACAAAATGTATTACGTACCTGAAGCATGAGAGCACTAGCAGGAACACTGCTGAAGTGTGTTCATCTGCACTCTACCTTAATAACGTCGTTGCTTCTGTTGCAATACTGAGTGGCATTATGTTTTAAATTCACAGACTAACATTTGAACAGATCTGAAGCAGAAATTGCAGGTGTGTTTCTTAATTACTTTTTTGAAAAATGTATTTATAATTGACATTATCTGTTTTAAATTATGTATTAACTTTTGTATCAAGTTTAACTTCAACTAAAGCAAGATTATTAAGGCAAAAGAAAGTGCTGCAGAATATAATTTTACAGTCAATTAGAACAAAGTGTATGTCAGCTTAAAAGGACAATTGCTGCTTAGGCATTAGATTTAAAAGTGGTTTGGGGGCTGGAGGAATGGCTCAGCAGTTAAAGCGCTTGCGCTAAGTACCCGAGTTCAATTCCCCAGCACCACATAAGCTGAGCATGGTGGCGCACGCCTGTAATCCCAGCATTTGGGAGGCTGAGGCAGGATTGTCATGAGTCCAAGGCCAGCCTGGGCTCCACAGTGAGTTCAGGACCAGCCTGGACTACAGAGCAAGACCCTGTCTCAAAAAAAAGGAAAGTGGTAAGAATTTTATGCCTTAAGAATGAGATAGGAAAAAAAGAATGAAATAGAAAAAGTTCTTAGAATAACTAATTTTTTTCTCCTAAAGTGATAAACCATTGAAAAGATTTTGTCACCAGAGGTAAATTTTTCTAATATTTTTATATATTAGGTTTTTATTTATTTTATAATTTTAAAAATACACAATAAAATACATGCTTCTGCTATTTCTCTTATGATTATTGGATGCAGTATTAGAGAAGTGTTTAATGAGCACTGCTATTTGCAGGATATAATTCTGAGTACATGGTTATAGTGAGGAACTAAAATAAGTTCTGTGGGAACATACTTGGTAATTGAGGTTGAAAGCAATTAAGTTCAGGAGAGTAGAGAATGCTAAGAGCTCTAATTTGTACAGATTAGTTAGTGGAGACCATTCTAATAATTTAACAATGTAATAATTTCTTGTTTATATTGATCTTTTATAAATGGGTGTCCTACTTCGCATTTGCTGCTGGATAAATATTAATATTTGGCTAAAGTAATTTTACATTGTTTAGCACAAGTTGGTGGGATGGAAGAAAAAGTGTTATTAAAAATGCTGAATTTCAACCATAAATTGTGGTACATAGCTATAATTCCAGCTTTCTCTTGGAGAATAAAGATAATATAAAAGATACAGGAACTCTTATAAGTCAAGAAGATAAAGACAGACAAAATAGAAAAACAGATAAAGAGACCTAAATATCTATTTCAGAGGACTTCTAACTAATAAACATAAAAGTTATTCATAACAATTATCAAGGAAATATACAGGGAAACCAAATAAGATACGACTGCATATCCAGCAAAATAAGACTAAAAATACTGACAGCACCAGTATTAGTCACATGTGGAGTGACTAGAATTCTCAAGTGCTGCTTGTATGATTGTTAATTATTAACAGCAATTATAATTGAATACATGGATACCTTATGACTAGAAATTTCCCTTCTGGACACACATATACACACAACCAACCATAATGCATATCTATATGCACCAGACTATATGTACACAGATTTTTATAAAAATGTTAAAACTAGAGGCAACTCAGATATCTCTTAGCAGTAGAATGGATTTTAATGGTTGTGCATTTATGCAGTAGAATACTTAAAAACTAACCGTGAGCAGCTACAGACAAGTGATCTTTTTTCTTTTTAGGGGAGAAAAAGGTGCTGGGAATTGAACTCAGGACCTCGGCACAGATTAGACAAGCACTCTACTACTCAGGTACACCCCTAACCTCAGGCACCAAATAAATGTAAGACTAATAGTGAACAAAAGAACAAATTGAATGAAGTTCAAAATCTGATAAAGGTAATTTATGCTAAGAATGATGGTTACCCTTCAGAAGGGGTATGAGACAGACTTCTTGAGTGCCAGTAATCATAATCTTTGTTTCTGAGCCCAGGTGAAAATTACATGGTTGGCTCAAAATTTCTTGACTTCGCTAGTTGTGATTCCCACCCTTTCCTATTTTATGGCAAACTTCAGTTTTAAAATGCTTTTAAAGGCACAGGTATTAGTTGTTATCCCCCTAGAAAATAGGTTAGAAAAAATGTTTCCAAAACAAGAAAAATACAGAGCAAATGTATATAATACACAAAAAAATTTATACATGTCAATAAGGAAACAACAAATAGCCACAGACAGAAATAGGGGGGAAAAGTAGCTCAGAAATAACCAATAAATTCATAAAAATATGTTCAAAGTTAGTAGTCATCCACAGTTATAAAAATTGTAGTATTTATTGTTAACTGTCAGGTCTTTGAAAAGGGTACACTCACTTTGTGTTTGCAGTGTGAATTGTTGGAAAATTAAAGCATTCAAATTTAAAGAACATACATACATCTTCAACCCACCTCTTCTCCTGGGTGTAAGTTTATACATGCAAGTCTCACAAGGATGCTTATGTCAACATTATTTTAATAGCAGACAGAAACTGGAAATTAACCCAAGTGCTGATTAACAAGAAGATAGTTTAATGAATTGTTTTACAAATGTGAATATCATGCAATTATAAAAAGATTATTAATTTGTATTTTCATGTATATATAACATTCGGTGAGAAAAAACAAAGTGCTAAATGATATATACTATGTAATTTCCCTTATTGCAATATCCAAAACTTCTGTGAATATATGGAAATGTTAGTACATGATTTTATAAATATTAGAAAATGGCTACACCCTAATCTGTTTACATTTATTACAGGAGGAGTGAGTGGAAGAGCACTGATAAAATAAAAGATACCAGTAAAAAAGCATGTGATGAGTTGACACATATAAAAGGCCCGTGTGTGTGTGTGTGTGTGTGTGTGTGTGTGTGTGTGTGTGTGTCTACCCATATAGTGAAGCCCATGGCTGTGACAGTGGTGGTTAAATGCCTCACTTGCCTTTCTGTACCCTAAGATTAGCTGGTACCCTTTTAAAGTAAGGGAGCTTCTTTCAGTGGCTGACCTCCCACCTGTGGTCCTCTTAGAACTATTGGTAATATATTAAAGAGGTATATGTTCAATGTATATATCAAAAGTGCTGGTTGAAAGGTTACATGGACCATTTTGAGAGTAGGGGCACGCTTAAACATTTTAACATTCACTAATCCTTAAGTCTTTAAGTTTCTTAGAAGTAATAAAGGTTACTAATACGTTAAGGCTTTAATCAATCTACCAAACAGTTAAAATCATTTCCATTTATTGTAATTGAAATCTCTGGTAAATGCTCATATATTGATCATTTGGGTCCAATTCAAAAGTTTATTTATATGACGTTATATCATTTATAAAAATGTATTCATTTAATTATCCTGCCCTTAGAATGTAAGATTTTATTTCATTTTATTTTTGGCCCTGACGGTTGAATGCAGTGAGTGCCAAGCTATATCCCCAGCTCTTTGTATTTTATTTTGAGACAGGATCTCATTAAATTGCCCTTGCTGGTCTCAGATTTACAATCCTCCTGCCTCCGCCTCCTGAATAGTTGGGGATAATAGGCATGGGCCTGTTAAAATTTCATGAAAGTGGGGCAGGAGAAATGGCTCAGCGGTTAAAGTGCTTGTCTAGCAAGTGCTTAGGCAAGTGCTAAGTACTGAGTTTGATTCCCCAGCACCACGTAAGCCAGGTGTGGTGGCACGTACCTTTAATCCCAGCACTCAGGAAGCTGAGACAGGAGGATTACTGTGAGTCCAAGGCCAGCCTGGGCTATAGATTGAGACCCTGTCTCAAAAAAAAAAAAAAATCATAAAAGCAGGATATATTGGTGATGCATTCATCTCTGTGTCTTATACATAAATAGTCAGTACTTATTGGAGTGAGATGAGTAATAATGGCCACATCACTATGAGCTTTATTACATTAACCATTTTTAATTGGGTCCATCTATCCTTTGCATGGCAAGATGTTTACCATTTCTGGAGCCTGCCCAGTCAATACCTAGAGCATTTTGATCATTCTAATTACAAATCTACTTCCCCAGTTTTCAGATGCTTTTGTTGTGGGAGTGGGGGATTGATACCACTGTTAAGAACCACAAGGCTAGGGCAATTAGTTGGAACTGTTTGTTGAGGCTGGCAGTACCTGAACTATACCTTGAAGGATCAGTAGATTTTATTTTATTTTATTTCATTTCATTTCATTTCATTTTTGTAGTGCAGGGGTTGAACCAGGGAGCACTGCTCTACATCCCCAGACCTTTTTATTTTATTTTTAATTTGGAACAGGGTCTTGCTAAATTGCCCACATTGGCCTCAAGTAGTAATCTGCCTGCCTTAATCTCCTGTGTAGCTGGGATTATTGAATGTGCCACCACACCTACCTATGAGTAGGGTTTTAAAACTAGAGAAGTTGGGAGAAAAACAGTGCTGTAAAAGAGGAAGGAACATAATGTAGACTGTCTTGACAGGTGAAGCAGTGTATGTGCTGGAAAGTAGTTAGACATAAAGTTACATAGAGTGGAATTAGAATGGTATCGATAGACAGGAGTATGCCTAGATGAGAGGACGTGGGGGAACTGTCATTTTGCTTTCTAATGCATTCTGCTTAATGCCAGAAAATTAATTTTCTAAAACCCTACTCAACAGCCTACTTAATACTTTTACTTTATGCTCAAGGCATTTTATCTCATCAGATTCATCTAACTTTATCTCCTATTAATTAGGTAATAGCTGGTCAAACAGGCATTTCTCCCTCCCTTCTTGTCAATATGCTCACTTCATGCTTTCATTCATCATTGTCACTTTAAATAGATCTGGTATCTTTCTCCCTAAACAACTTCTTACTATTTTTAGTAGCCTTGTGCCTAATGAAACTGGCCTGTAAGACTCCACACCATCCTGATCTCTCTTCCCTTACAGTTTTATGATTTCCCTCACAGTATTTAGCACAGAATTCTACATGACCTTTCGTGTTTCTCATTCTTATTTTTCTGAATCATTTTTATTCTCTAAAAAAGCTGTGTGAGAGGTTATGACCTGTGCCTCAATATTTTTGTAAGCCTCCAAAGCAGCTCTTTTTTTGTTGTTCATTGATACAAGTTTTGCCTTTTGTGTGGAATTATTTGACATAGAAGTGGTGAGCACCCTGAAAACAAATTCTGCATTTACAAGTCACAAAGTGTTAAATTGTAGCATTATAATATTTCCTATTTTAGCTTGTTAAATATATTTTAATAACTGTATTTAATTATTTGGGATGTTAGAAGCTAAGGTGTATTCCTGTGTCCCCCACAATGCCTCTTAGAACACAGTGCTACAATAACTACTCAGTATTCAAATTTTGATTGGCTTTGATGCTCTCAATTTCTCTTAATTGTATCCATGTTCACACTGTTGCTTTGTTTTGCTAACAATAGAGGGCACCTTGAGGGTACTGTACATCCAAGAAATAGTCCTATCTCTGGATTTGGTATATTTCTTAAGCCACACTTTTCCTTTTCCTAAGTCGTGTCATAGGAATTTAAACATTATACTGAATGGAAGTGGCCCTGTTACTTATAAGGCAATATTAGGCTTCAGGTTATTTATTTGAAGAAGAGTTAATTACTATCATATTTGACCCTTTGTAAGATTTCAAACTTTTTATCCTAATTTTTCTCATTTTTCTTCATTCAAGTGAAATCTGACCCAGAACCTTACTGTATTAATGAAGTACACTCCTTTTCTGAACGGAGATCATAGAGGCAGAAGGTAACAGCTGAGAGCCCTGCCTTTGTATTCCTTCCTTCTTACCCCTCCAAAGAGCACGGCTTAAAAATCATCTCATTAAAAATGCTTTCTTAAAAGCTTGATTTTTATATCTCACTTAGAAAGTTTGTTTAAAAATAGAAACCTTTTAGTGGTAAAGTGATTAAGTACAAAGGAAAATGCTCTGGAATGTGTTTTTTGGTTCAGCATTAAAAGAGTTAATATACTAAGCTGTGGAGACTGAAACACGGCTCTAGGATGGTGCTTTCTGCCTCTGTCATTTGTGGTTTAAGAAAAAGGGGTGGTGTTCTGCATTTGAAAGGACTTTAATGAATGCTGTCAGTGTTTGTGAGAGCTAATGGTCAGTATGGGAGAGGAGAGCAGGGAAAGTGGTCTAGCTGCTTCAGGATAGGTGGATGAGAGTTTGCTCTGATTGAACGGAATGTTCCACCGCGTTTCATCTTTATTCATTATCCTTTGTTCTTTAAAAGCTGATATATTAGCATAAAAGTAAATGTAGACATATATATATATATATATATGAATGTGATTTATTTTTCTTTAAATCTGTTGTGTACAGCAAGGCATACACTTCTCTTGTCTTGGTTGGATGCACAAATCTGTGTGCAGTGCTTTTTGCCCGTTGCCTAGACGATCACTTGGTTTCTCTGAGGATGTCTGGTTCTCGTAAAGAGTTTGATGTGAAACAGATTTTGAAAATCAGATGGAGGTGGTTTGGCCATCAAGCATCATCTCCTAATTCTACGGTTGACAGCCAGCAGGGAGAATTTTGGAATCGAGGACAGACTGGAGCAAACGGTGGGAGAAAGTTTTTAGATCCATGTAGCCTGCAGTTGCCTTTGGCTTCAATTGGTTACCAAAGGTCCAGCCAACTGGATTTTCAGAATTCACCTTCTTGGCCAATGGCATCCACCTCTGAAGTCCCTGCATTTGAGTTTACAGCAGAAGATTGTGGCGGTGCACATTGGCTGGATAGACCAGAAGTGGATGATGGCACTAGTGAAGAAGAAAATGAATCTGATTCCAGTTCATGCAGGTTGATTATTTTCTTACTGTTAGAAGTGGGGTTAGTGGGTCTTTGTAATGTTTTAAAATAATTTAATGTGTTTTAGAATCTATGATTAAATGTACATCTACATCTACATAATGTGAACATATAGTACTTTTGCTAGGATGTTTAAAAATATTCTAACATTAATTCTGAAAAATTATGACAAATACATTCATTTTGAAATATCTTGTGTTCTATATATAGCTCTGACTCTGCTTTGAAAAAAACATATAGAAATAGTTTCATGCATTATTGTCTAGTAGTTTGCTTTATTCAGTTACCTTCTATGTTTATAGTGAAAGTAAAGGCATTGTATAGTATAAAATTTTGTGACAGTTTATAATAGGTTATAGTCAATTTTTAGATTAATAAAAATGAAAGGTTTTACAGAGAAATACATATTATAGTTGCCAATTTTGATACCATTTTAGTTGTCAATACTATTTTTTGGTGCTTTACTTCTTTGTCCTGTCTATATTGCAGTTCCTTGACTAATACAGAGAATACTAAGTAACGTGTCTCTTTCTAAGATGACAGCTCCTAATTCCTGTTTACCTTCACTGCCACTGAAATTCATGATACATAGAGAAATGAAGGACATTCTTTCAAAACAGTTTAGGGGAACATAGAGGAGCTAGGTGTGGGAACTAGTGAAATGGGAGCAAGAAGAATGAGTTAGAAGAAAGAAGATAAAGAAAAAAATTGATAATGATAATGACTTTATTCGTCTTCATCCTTGGAGTCTGGATGTATCTTTGAAATACATTTTCTCATTTACTAGTTTAAAGCACTGTAATGTACCATATAACAAATTAGAACCTAATAATATATTTCAGAAAATATTTACTCAAAAATATTTATAAATAGTTAAAGGCACAAATAGCTTATCATCTGGCAGTTTGATTAGCCTATTTTTTTCTTTCAATATTTCTTTGTAGGTTTTGCTTACACTTAAAATTTGAAAATTGGTTATTGTTAATGTAGACATCATAGGGACTGAGATAAGATGAATTCATATATTCAAGTATCTCTTACTTGGAAATATTTACCTTTTCCTCTTTTAACCTTCAGAATTCTGAGCTGTGGTGCTGGAAAGATAAAAAATGTAGACCAGTCATCTATAATCACTTACATATAGGAGAGAGGGGACTATCTTTATATGAGTAAATGAAACGTTTTTAACTTAAAAATTTTAAAATTAGTTCCTGACTCAGCATTATCTTAAGGGAATAGGAGGCACTAAAAATTTTAATATGGAATATCAGTTGAGCTAATGCAGTTTCATAGTTTTTGTATTTTATTTGGAGACTTGTTGCCATAAAGAGAATAACTTATATAGTAAAAGATGCATGGTTTATCATTTTTTGGGAAAACTAGTAATCATCATGTCATTTGAAAATTAGTATATCAAGAATATTTTATCAAAATTAGAAGAAAAATAAAGCATTTATTCCTTTACCAGCACAGGTTACATAAAACTCTTAACGTGTGTCTACTATTTGGAGAAGTGGAAGCATAGACACAGAATTTATATACATGTGGAATCTTGGAAAAATTTTACATACAATGGTTGCTATAATTTACGTAAAACAAAAGGTAGTTTGCATAGCAAATAACTACTGAAGTTTAGTTAATCTGTTCTTTGGTATGCATACTCAAATACTATGCTAATGGGCTATTCATACTGAAAGAAAATTTTTATTTTGACTGAGAAGATTGCTATGTGCACACTTCAAGAATTCAAAACTGATGTTTTGAAATGTTTTGAAATGAAAACTGATGTTTTCATTTATAGAATATAAAAATAAAGTATTTTAAAAACTAAAACAAACATAGATAATTATATACAAAGTGCCAATTAAGAAGATTGGCCAGGATAAGATGGGAATAAACATTTCACATCTTCAGGAACCAAACTTTTCCTAAAATATTCAAAAATGAAAAGTATTGACAAAAAATCTCTTAACTCTTAGATATAAAGGAAATACATTA
The DNA here is from genome assembly GCA_004027205.1 of Ctenodactylus gundi. Classification (NCBI taxonomy): domain Eukaryota; kingdom Metazoa; phylum Chordata; class Mammalia; order Rodentia; family Ctenodactylidae; genus Ctenodactylus; species Ctenodactylus gundi. The sequence continues at coordinate 429,528 of PVKB01000920.1, read as the reverse complement.
AAGGAATATTCTATTTCTGATGGTTTGATATATCAGTCTTAACATCTTATTGACCAGAAGAAAAACATTCTAGATTTTAGAATATCCTTTGTATGAATACTTTCATTTCTTCATTTTTTTGAGATTAAATATAACTAAGTATTACATCTTTCTTAACCCTTCTCGCCCCAAGTCTTTGCCCTTTGTTATAAGAATACATTTATTTGCCCTCTGCTTTTTGGCTAAGTGAGCAGTCAGACTTCCCTAAGTGATTATTCTTCTGTTAAAAACAGATTAAAGCCTATCACTGTTGATGTCAAAAGAGATTACAATGACAGTTGTCAAATTTTTGTATATAACTTAGAAAGTTTCTTATGAAATATTTGCAAGTGATCTTGAATCTGTTATGGATTGATATCTTAAAATATTAGAGGAGGTAGAGGAATGGCTCAGCAGTTAAAGCACTTGCCTAGCAAGCACTGAGGTAAGTGCTAAGTACCTAAGTTCAGTTCCCCAGCACCACGTAAGTCTGGTGTGGTGGCACCCGTCTGTAATCCCAAGCACTTATGAGGCTGAGGCAGGAGGATCATCGTGGGTCCATGGCCAGCCTGTGCTCCGTAGGGAGTTCAGAACCAGCCTGGGCTACAGAGTGAGACCCTGTCCCAAAAGTAAAACAAGACAAAAATAAATAAATAAAAAATAAAATATTGGAGACATAATACTGATTTCTTCTTTAAACAGTCATAATATTTACATATATCTCAGAACTTAAACCGATATTTTGAGTTAATAGAAAAGGGAAAAACAGCTGAGTTGTTTTGCATATTTAGAATCGCAACACCACCTGTGGATCTGGACAGTTTAACACAGGAGTTAAGAAGCATCATATGTGGATTGTATGTTCTGCCAGCTGTATTCTAGATAAGATAAATGTCTCCCTAAGCATTGATTCCTATTAATTTTCTCTGTTATCCATGTAAGTAATTTAAAGTTTCTCACCTTTTAACTTTGATCATGTTTCTGTAGCATAGCCACCCTTTCTCTTGTGAGTGATCTAAGACATTGCATTGGTCTTAAAATATAAACTTTGGTTTTTATACCATGAGTATTTTAATCTAAGTAAGAGTTGTTACATTTTACTTAATGTTTTTTTAAGACCTTAGTTCTAAGCGAAATCTTATCAGGAATACCAAGATTTATTTGATGATCCACCATGAAACCCTAGTCACAAATAGTTTGCACTTTGTTTGATTTATTCATTTTAGAATTATGCAATTATGCCATCTTTTAAATGGTGGGATTTCATTATTTAAATTTTTAAAGTATAACATTTTAGATTTTTGGGCTCAGGACAATTTGCATAAAATGTTGTTGCAGCACTTAAAAGATAATCATAGCTAATACTCAACTGGATGCTTCTTTTGATGCACACAGGATGTCTTAATGCATTTTATCAGTTAACTCATTTTATCTTTGTAACATTTTTTCAGTCAAGTTGCTGCAGTTTTCAGCCTAACTTATTTGTAATTTTACAGTGAGATAAATGAGGCACAGAAAGGCCATGTAACTTACTCAATGTTAGTATAATTTAAATAGCTTCATTTAAAAAATACTTTTAGAACAGTTTAAGATTTGTAGAAAAAATTGCCAAGATAGTACAGTGAGTTCCTGCATATGCCATACTCAGGTTTTTTCTATTGTTTATCTTTAATAAGGAACATCAGTTACTATTAGTAAACCAATGTTGATACATAATTTTAGCTGAAGTTCATACTATATTCAGATACCCTTAATTTCTCACCTAATCCCTTTTTCTGTTCCAGGATCTTATCCAAGATACTACATTACATTAGGTCATAATGTTTTGATAGGCTTCTCTCAGTTGTGACAGCTTCTCAGGCTTCCCTGGTTTTTTTATGACCTTGATGGTTTTGAGTACTGGTCAGGTGTTTTATAGAACAGCTTACTCAGTTTCAATTTGATGTTTTTCTCATGACTAGACTGGGGTTATAGGTTGGGAGGATAAATACTGTTTTCTCATATCAAGAGTATACACTATTCACTTGATTTATCACTGCAGATACTGACCTTGATCACTTGCAAGTAACTGACTTTAGAGTCCAAACAGTTCAGCAGTAGAGACTTCATGCTCCTAACCAGGCACTACTGCTTCCATATAGTACTGCTACTCACTTACTCATAGAGTTCACTGTGGATGGACGTATAGCTGACTACTCAATCTCATCAGTTTCACCTTCTTTCCCCAGTTATTTTTCTTCACCTAGTTCTTGAGAATGCTAACTACTGTTGATTACAGGTACAGTCAGTCTCATAACCCAGCCACAACTCTATTTCAGTGGATGTTGTATACTTTGTTTCAACACTAGATATCCTGAATTTTTATTTCCTGATCCCTTGCTTTACTCCCCTTCACCTTCACCTCATCTTGAAGTCATTTAAGTTCAATTCTGTCTTTATTTGTCCTCTTTCCCACACATGCCCACATCATCTGGAGTTCCTTGAGAATCTGAGATAAGCTGTCCCCAGAAAATACTCTTTAGTACTTAGTCCAGGGTATTCATGGACACCCTGAAGCTTATCTGTGTGTTATATCAATTAGGATTCTTAGTTTTAAATTAATGAAATTAACTACATGATTTAAACTAAGTATTTATTGAATTCATTTAGGTCCCCAGAACTGCTGAGGAGAACTGAAGAATCACCTTGGGAAAAGGATAAGCATTACATCAGCAGTCACACACAGGCCTTTTTAACTCCAGGAAGAACCTGCCTATGCCATGTATTGCTCACACATTATTTTATTTGTTTTTCTATCAAAACTGGATAATGAAGTTTTAGATTTTCAGATATATTAAACATGGAAATAATGGTGCATGTGTATATGAACATGCACACGCATGCATATACATAATCATGTAATATAATTTAATCATTTCACTTTAGTACATATATTAGTAGAGCATAAGCTAAGATGATAAAACAGAAAGATTTGGAAACACAATGGAAGTTCATTTCACTTTCTCCAGACAGGTGGTCAAATAGCCCAGGGCATTCAGAGACCTAGACCCCTTTCATACTGTTACTCCATCTTGGAGGGTGTTATCCTTTGTGCCTGGTCAGGATTACTCCTTTTTCCTCTGCATTCCAGCCTGTGGTAAAGACCAAAGACACAAAGGAAGACATTAAGCAAATAACAAAATTTGCATATCGATGCTACTAATATTCCATTGATAAAAATTTAGTCACATGACCACAGTTAGTTAGGAGGGAAGCTCTGAAACATAGTCACTCCTGGACAATCATGTGTCCAGCCAAAACTAACTGTTGTGGTAGAAATAAAAAAAAAATGGACTTGAGATTACAATCAACAAGGTATAAGAAGTGAAGACAAAACTCAAAAGTTTTTTGGATCTCATTTTAGATGATTTTTTCTAATATTACATAATATATTTTTGTCATAGAATGTTATAATTGAGCGACACTGTCACACAGGAGAAGCACCACTTGTAGAGGAAAATTTAGGAGTCCTTTATTTAGCCGAATTTTCAGTGCAGAGGCAGGGAGCGATCAGGTGGGATTTATAAAGGCAAAAGCCACAGTAATGGGAAGAAATTACAAGAACAAAAGGGAAGGGATGAAGAATTAAAAGCAGATTTACATAAAATAAACTGACAATGGCAAGAATCTAGCAGTGATTTTAATTTCAGTTGATGCCTTGTGCCTGACTGGGGGGAGAGAGCAGGAGATTTTCAGTAGCAGTCTTGGGGCAGTGTATCAAGAGAGTGAGTCACCAGGTCACAGAGACAGCTACATAGGAAAGAGGGCAGAGCAAAGAAGACATGGGGAAAAATCTAAAATGGCAGAGGTCTCATTACTTCAAGGCCATTGGATGATAGAAAGCAAAAATAGAAAAGTAAAAAGTGATTGTTCAGCCACTCTCAAATAGTAGCTGTTAATTTAGGGAAGTATTCTTTGATATTTTTATATATGTATGATAATATGTATTCCTAAAAATCTCAACCTTCTTGTACATACTGTTTGATAACCTACTTTTTACCATAAAACGTTGTGGTTCCAAAAGGCAAGTCCAGGTTTAACTGAAAGAAAAACTAGAAATGTTTGATTCATGTAAGTAAATAAATCTAAAGGTAAAGGCTAGCTTTGGATACCAGAGACTGGATGTAAGTACTTGAATAATACCAGTAATCTAATTTTTCTTCTCTCTAGATTCTAGTGTTGTGATGGCCTTGTGTCAGGCAGACTGTCAGCATGGTCGCACAAAGCCATTAGCTGCTACAAGTTTATTTTTATCAGCCTAGAATCTCAGTGGAAAGAGACTGACTCTTTTCAAAGAGTGCGAATAAACATGAAATTGACTCAGATTGGCCCTGTTGACTTGTGTGCCCACCAGAACAGTCCTTACTGCTAACAGATGAAATACTCATTAGCCAGGCCTCAGTTGTTTGGTCATCTCTAACCTAAGCCCAGTGTTCTTAATGTGTATTCTCAGATTCATTCCTGGAAGCTACTATTTTAATTCTCATCAGCACTGTATGAGAGTGTTTGTTGGCCCTTCACCTTCGTACTGGTTATTACTTGAGAAAATACAGCTCTTAGGAACATTTAACTCTACCACAGATACGCTGACCATAGTGTTGGGGGAGGAGGGACCTATAAATTCCCAAATGAAAACATATTGTTCTTGAGTAAGGAAGAAAACAGTCCTTTCATGAGGTGTGGAGATCAGACTGAGGGCCTTATACATGGTATGCATGTGCTCTACCACTGAGCTACATCCCCAGCCCTTGAAGAGAATCTTTTTCCTTAGCCTTTGTCATTTCTCTATGTAATTGACTAGTTCTCTACTTAGAAAGGACTACCTCTTTAAAGGAACAATTCCAATTCCTCCACTTTCTTAACTATCAAAACTATATTAGAGGTTTTACCTACTGTTTGATGCCTTCCCAGGTACTAAACCACCTGGGTCTTTTCCTTCTCTCTATTCCAGTGGTAGTTATACTCCTGTTGAGAAATTGGGAATACACAAGATATTAAAAGTGAGTTTGAGCATTGAAGAAGTCCATTGGATGATAGAAAGCAAAAGTGGAAAATTACAAAATCTAAAATTCAATCCTGAAAGTCACTAGGACAAGAATTTTATCACTGAGATGAGAAGAGAGATGAGGTAGATAAAGATGATAGTCACTAAAGGTTGGTTTAGCCAAGGCCTGGGCAGAACAATCTCAAAAAATAAAGCAGCCTTTAGTTTCTTAGTTTGAGACTACCACTGGAAAGACCCATAGAGCCAGTGAAAATCACTAGAGTATAGTGAGATGGGTCGATAATCAGTTAGTTGGGCTGATTGTGGAGTTATGGGTAGGCAAGAAATCCTTTAACCAACACTAAAGGTCAGTGCTTTGCATGTCCTGTAAATGACTCCCAGCAGCAGTTTCTGGGGTTTTGAGATTTGTTACTCTGTGACATTTTCTCCTCAAAAGAAGTGAAGGTGGAGAGATGAGACCCCTGCAGCAGAACCTCTCCCATGGGAAGGCTGGGAGAGAGTCAGATGGCTTCTTGCAGCACACAGCCGCTTCCGCATCTGCCAATGTCATGCAAGAGTGTATAGATGCCCAGAAGGACTTTGCATTTGAGATAAGAGTGTTTGTGTCCTGTAAGGTGTCCACAAAGAAGGGAAAAGAGCAGCACCTGCCATGTATCCCAGCAGGCCCAGCTGCTGCGGAAGAGCCACATGAGGGCATCAACATTATAAGACAGCAAAGTCACAATTACCTTTTTTTCTGGGAAAACAGCATATCTGAACTGGGCAGTCAAGAAAGGAGATGGGCAGCTGCACATAGCTGGTGTGCACACCAGTTGTGTTGGCACTGAAAGAGGCACTGGCTGGTTATAATGTGAAAGATTCATGCTCTTCCCAAGCCAGCTAGTTACAAGCCCTGTGGCCAGCTTGGCATAGGGCCAGAGGTGTTGAGCAGTAACTGTTAACTTCCCTTTATAGGATGGATACATTTGGCAGAGGAAGGCCTGCCAGCTGCCTTTTAGGATCCTAGAACCTCCATTTTACGGCCTCCCACACCTTCACTCAGGCTGGGAGTTGTGTAGTCTTCGTGTGGGTGTGGGAGGAGGAAGCCTACCTATATTCTCATTTTGAAAATAAATATTCCTTTATATTCTTCTAGTTCATTTAAAATATTTAATTCAATAAAATTCCATTTGCATGCAGTTGAAATAAAGTATCCATTGCATAAATTCATGTGTTGAGCTGTAATTTCATCACACGTTGATTTTTGTAACATGTCTGTCTCTCTCTGTAGTGCACACCAGTGATCTTCAGCCACTGACAGGATGTTGGAATCATTTGTAGGGCTTTTGAAAAAATGGAATATTCAAGTCTTAACTGAGGCCTAATGAGTCAGAGCAGAGAGTGAGGTCCTGAATACAAATGCTTCCCCGCTTAACCTGATTTGTTTCAAGATCCGCACCCAAACACTGAAGATTTTTTGTAAGGAAAAAAGATGTTTTATCAATTAGGAGTGTACCAATATTGAAGGAAGTTAGCCTGTAATAACTCAGTGATGATAGTATCTATAAGGTTTTGTTCTTTCAAAATTTAACATTAGTATTTACATTTGGATGGTGTCATTTCACGTGAACATTTTAACTAGCTCATTCTTTAATCATTACTGATAATTTGAAGTATAAGAACCACAATAAAAATATAGAAATTTTTAAAGAAGTCCTTTATTTGTTCTTGATATTATTTATGTCTTAAAAGATTAGACATTGTCTTTCTGACATCACTCAATTTCCCAGCACCACCTAAGGTACATAGTGAGTCCAAGACCAGCCTGATTACAGAGTGAGAACCTGTCTCAAGATAAAATAATATAGTAAAATAAAGTGTGATGGCCATGAGTTCAATCCCCATTACCAGTGAAACAAAATGATTGTATCTACCTTCAGAAAAGTCTGGAAGATAAAGTTTAGCTGTATTCCCAGGAGAAGAAAAAAGGGCGGGGCGGGGACAGTAAACATACAGCAGTCTGTCACAGCCTTGTCTCTGCCATGAACAAAACTTTTAACTCTTGGCAAAACAATATCCTTGACTTTATTGTTTTTAATGAAAAAGATCTCATTACTTTTTTTCTTCTTGAAAAGGTTATTAGATAAATATAAAATTATTTTAAGATACAGTGAGGCTTGATTTAACAAAGCATCAGAACTATAATATCTTTAACATCGATGAGAAATGAAAACTAAATTATGGCACAGTTGGTGGCTTTTGGTCAATTGCATATACAGTGGTTGCTGATTACCTGATTTTAAAGATCCTCTAGAGGAAATGGAAGCAGTATATGTGGACTCAGGGTTTCATTTTAGTCCTAACCATTTCACTGCCCATCAGTAAACTGGATAAAAACAGAATTCATATGCTTCAGATTATAATTTGGGAATTTTAAATCTTTATCCCCACCACTTTTATTGACATACATATATGATACATAAGGTTTACAGTGAACTTGAGTATTTTGTGCACATATATATCATACCAACTTTACAAACTCTTCCCATTTTTGGCACTCCCGCACCCTCTCCATCCTCCCTATCTCCCACTATCACACCCATTTGGTTCTGTAGAATGCCTGTATTATGGTTTTCCCAAATCAGAGAAACCATACAATACTTAACGTATTTAATCTTCTGCATCTGACTCATTTCACTCAAATTTCCTTTTTTTTTTTTTTTTTGAGACAGGTTCTCACTCTATGGCCCAGGCTGGTTCTGAACTCACTGGTGTAGCCCAGGCTTGCCTTGGACTCAGGACAGTCTGCCGGCCTCAACCTCCTGAGTGCTGAGGTTACAGGCGTGCACCACCACACCCAGCTTTATGTGGTGCTGGGGAATTGAACAAGCTCTTTAACTGCTGTGCCATTCCTCCAATCCCTCAAATCACCACTCTTTAGCTCAGCTTCCCACCCCTAGAATGGGCTGCAGTGGCCAAATCTTGATACCTCTTCTCTGAGTCCAGCAGAGCCCTTTATTGGGATACTTGCCACAAGTTCGTTTTTTTTTTTTTTCTATATCTTTGTTGAGATTCTTTTTTGAAACAGGGTCTTGCTCTGTAACCCTGGCTACTCCTGAACTCACTGTGGAGCCCAGGTTGACCTTGGACTCAAGGCAATCCTCCTGCCTCAGCTTTCCAAGTGCTAGGATTACAGGTGTGCACCACCATGCCCAGCTTATGTGGTGCTAGGGAATAGAACTTGGGTTCTTGGCACTTAGTGCTTGTTAGGCAAGCACTTTAACCCCTGAGCCATTCCTCCAGCTTTGTTGAGATTCCTGAGCATGGCCTCACCCACAAGTCCACATTAAAAATACCCATAATGATGTAATGCATAAGGCTAGAAAATATGAGAAAGAAAAAGAGAAAAGTTAAATTTCAAGTGCCTTGGCTGAGTACTGAAAGGTAAATGTTTGTACATTCAGAAGACATTCAGGTTATCATTACATAAATCAGTTTCCTTAGGATCAGCTTGCATCAAAGACCAAATAAGTGAATTGCTACAATAAATGAATTTAAGTCTGTATTGAATTGCTACATTAAATGAACTTAAGTTTAAATCACATAAGCATATTATACTTAAAACAATAGATATAATGGCATACTTAGTTGGAAATTTTTAACTTTAATAAATTAATTACTCACATTTCATTGATTACTAACATTTTGCCAGGTTTGGTTTATCATTCATCTACCTATCCATCCATAAATTCATGCATACATATTTTTAAAATGTTATACCAATTCCCTATGTTGAATATTATGTTTTGCAAACTACTATTAAAAACAGTAATTATATGGGGAAATTTCACAAATTTTATGAAACAACTGGTACTGTTTTAGAAGTTTTACCAAATGATTGAAATACCAATCTATTTTGTTGTTACACTTTGTCCTTAGATGTTTCCTTTCCTTCATGTGTTTTGGGGCTGCTTGTCTCCACCTCTCTGAAAGATTACTTCAAGTATTTTCTGCACTGCTAAGCTAGTGGTCACAAATTTCCTAAGGGATTCTTGGTCGTGAAAATTTTTTACTTCTCCTGCAATTTTCTAGGATAATTTTGCTGGATACAACAACCTGGGTTGACACTTGCTGCCTTTCAAAGCTGGAAAGATCTTGCTCGAGGCTCTCCTGGCCTTTAAAGTTTGCATTGAGAAATGAGCAGTAATTCAAAGGGGTTTGCCTTAGTAGAATAATGTCTGTTTTTCTCTTGCTGCTTTTAGTATTTTCTCTTGCTGTTGTATTTCTGAGGTTTTTATTATGATATGTTGTGGCGAGTGTCATTGCTGGTTGGGGGTTATTTGGTGTTCTATAAACTTTTTGTACCTGAAAATTAATTAATTTTTCTGTATTTGGGAAATTTGTTTGCATGATTTCAATGAATAAATTCTTTATACCTTCTGCTCTTTCTCCCACACCCATAATTTTGAGATTGGTTCTCTTTGAACCATCTGCCATCCATTGTACCCAGCTACTTTGCTCATTTCTGATTTTGGAGTCGTGCCTAATTACAGCATTTGTTTCCTATTGTTGTATTCAAGGTTTGAAATTTTGACCTCACAATGCTTAAGTTGACTTCTCCTGCTTTCAAATGAGTTTTTCATATCCTGAAATTCAGCTAGATTTCTTTTCAAAATTTCCACTTCTGTTTTTAAATATTCCTTCATATCTTGCATTTCTTTGTTTACTCCAGCCAGCTTTTTATTTGTGGCTTCCGTGTGCTTAGTAAGCTTTGTCTCTGTTAGGGCTATTTGTTTAGTAAGTTTCTCTTTAAGTCCACTAATCAGTGCTTGCATTTCTTTGAGAATATTTTGTTTGAACTGGTTGTTCAACTCATTTATTTCCTTTTTGACTTCCTTACCTATGAGTTCCACTATATCAGGGCCCATGACATTAGTTTCTGGGGTCTTAAGCGTGTCTGTTGATGTCCTATTGCCTTGTTTTCTTCCCATGTTTCTGAAAGGCCCAGATGAGAGGTTTCTTAGAATGAGTATGAGGGTGTTTGTGGAGAGCCTAAATTCCTCCGCATTCTATGCTGGAAGCAGGTAGTGAGGGAGGACCTAACAGCCTGATGGCCTCCTAGGTATCATGATCTCTCAGCCCCCTCAGCAAAGCTCTCCCACCTGTCCTGGCATTCCTCCTCTGAGTGTGAGGTTCTCCACCCTCAGAGGTGCTCCTGCTGCAGCCAAGCCATTCACGAGGTCTGCAGCCTTTCTTTCCTCTTCACAGCTGTCTCTTGTGTCAGTTTTTTCCTAGGCACTGTTTAAGAGTGACCCCCAAAAAACCCTGATGCACTCTACTGAGTTTTCTTTTACTTCAATTATTTCAGTCTCTGGCTCTTTAAAAAAAAAAAAAAAAGGCTCCTTCTCACATCATTGACTGTTGACTGCTGAGTGCTGCTTCTGATCCAGACTTCAAGAGGCTCACAGTACATTTGTCGTATGCTCTACCTGTAGGCTTGTTTTGGAGGCTGGGGCTGCAGGCTGCTGTCAGTTCCCATTTCTCCCGGATACGTGCTTACCTTGGCCTGAGGTTCCGGTCTTCACGCTTCCCTCTGCCTGTGGATGCTGGCAGTGCAGGGCCACACTCAGTTGGCTACTATTTTCCTCCACTTCTGATATTTCTTCAGGATTTCTAACCTTCCCGTGGTTTTCTTTCAGTTGTTGGGGCCCTCCTTGCTCTCCTAGCTCAGTCAGAGGTTCTGGACTTCAAGCCAGCTTTTCTCTGTATGCAGATGCTGGCAGCTCCCAGCTGTTTGCAGTTGGCCTGAAGCAGCTTCCTGGGCTGCTGTTTGTCCCCCCCACTTCCAGTGTTCCTTCGGGATTTCTGATTTTCTCCTGGCCTTATTTTAGTTGGGGCACACCTTCCTCTCCTGGCTACATTTAACAGGCAGTTTTTGACTATATTCTCAACTTTCTAAGTTTTTCCAGGAGGAGACATTGTGCAGCTCTGTTGCTCAGCTGCCATCTTGACCAGAAGTGGGAACTTTAAATCTTTGTTGGACATCTGTATTCATGCCTTCAAATTGCTTAATCTTTATACATTGTAGGGTACCTGGGCTTGTGAGGATTGGCCAAAGAATCAAAAGGATTATTTTTAAAGTAATTTATTGGTATGTTTATGATACATAATAATCACATTCATTATGGATCCTGATTCATTCCTCTGCATATAGATAACCAGTTTTCCCAGCACCATTCGTTAAAGACACTATCTTTTCTCCAGTGTGTAGGCCACTTTGTCAAAAATCAGGTGGCAGCCGATGTCTGGGACTTTTTTTTCCTGCACCTTCAGTTCTGTTCCATTGATCAACGTGACTGTTTTTGCGGCAGAGCTATGCCGTTTCTGTTGTCACTGTAGTTTTGTAGTGTCTCCTGAAGTCTGAGATCACATTGCCTCTTGCTTTGCCTTTGTTGCTTAAGACTACCTTGACTATTCTGATTCCATATGAATTTTAAAAGTGTCTAGAAAGGATATATATAAAAACATTGCTACAATGTTTTTATGATAGTATGATTTATAAATGAACTGTGGAATATAACCTATTTTAATTTTAAAAATGACTAATTTATATCTTCAAAATAGTTTAATTACCTTATCTTCAAAGATAAGAATATAACCATTTCTTATACCATAAAATGTAATGTTGGGAGGCATAGCTATCAGTATGAATATAGCTAAGCTATTTTTCAACAGAGATATTGCATTTACCAAAGAGACCTTAAAAATAGATACTACATAAACATGAAGCTATTAGCTAACATGTAGGTGTCACATGCAGTCTGTTCATAAGATAGACATATGACTTGAGCCATCATTATTTTTAAAAAATAATGAGGAATATACATTAATATTGATAGGCAGCATTGATATTGTCTACTATAGTTAGAGGCTTTAAAAGAACTTAGTAGAAAAGATCTTTTAAAATGGTAGTGATATTTTATAATGCGTATTTTCTTTCTTTTCAGGACTTCTAATAGTAGTCAGACACTATCATCTTGCCATACTATGGAGCCATGTTCATCAGATGAATTCTTTCAAGCTCTTAATCATGCTGAGCAAACATTTAAAAAAATGGAAAATTATTTGAGACACAAACAATTATGTGATGTAATTTTAGTTGCTGGTGATCGCAGAATTCCAGCTCACAGGTAAATGTGTTCTAAGTTTCTGTATGTATTAAATATTTCCTGGGTAATTCAGCTACACATGATGATGTAAATTACTTTCATTGACTGCTGTGCTTTTGGAAAGGGATATATCTTGTGGAATTTCCACAAAGAATACAGTGCACATGAAATTATTAAACTTCAAATGATTCTAAAAGGATCTTCTTCCTTTTTCAGAAACACAAAAACTGAAAATCCTAGCCTCAAGGAAGTCAACATTTTTTATTAAGGCTTTAGCTACTGTAACCAGTTTTCATGCCACATCCTACCTCCTAAATATTTTAAGCAAACTCGATGGAAATAACTAGTATGGATAGTTAGAAGCAAAACAGAAAAGCTGGTGAAGTTGCCAAAAGTCTTAGCAGTTTTTAGATTCTTTGTTTTGTTTTGGTACTAAGGTTGAACCCAGGCACTCACACATGCTAAGCGTGTTCCCCACCGTTGAGCTACATCCTTAAGACCCTTATCAGGTTTTGGTTTTTTGTTGTTGCTTTGTAGCACTGAGGCTTGAGCCCAGAGCTTTCACACTGAGCTACATCCCAGTGCCCCCCTTTAAAAAATGATTAAAGTATATCTCTGTAAGTGTGCTGACATAGAAATATCTCAAGACATATAACCAAATGAAAAGTGCATGTTCCCATGTTTCAAAAACCTGTATTTTTAGCTATTTATATGTGATTATCAAGAAGTCTGCAGAGACAGCAGTATATTATAATGTGTTACAATAAAGTGTTATAGTTTTACAACAAATTAATTTTACAACAAAATATGTAATATACTATTATAAAATGTTTCAAAAGTTAAAAGTAACTTGATAACAATTTTTAAATGTCTCCTGTATATTCATTATTTTTTATGAGGAGGAGGAGGGAAGAAAAATTTTGAATAACTTAGGTTATTTTCAGACATAATAAACAGAAAGTAACCTTTGTGTGTTTTTTCTTTTTTAACATAATATATTTAATGCTGTGAGCTTATAGCTTGTTTTCTGAATGGTATAAAGTAGTATTTGAGTAATGAGCAGGTAGATGATCCACCTCAGCGGAAAATTTTTCAGTAATGGTAATTTATTATTCAAAGGAAGGAAGTAGAACATAAAGCAATTTGTCAAATTTAAAATGCATTTCCCAATACCATGTACTTTCTATGGGTAATGAATTTTTTAAAAAAGAAGATAAAGCATTTATTAATGAGCATCAACTTGAATGTGATCACTGATTTTTCCCTCATGTGCTCTCAGATTGGTGCTCTCCTCTGTCTCAGATTATTTTGCTGCCATGTTTACTAATGATGTCAGAGAAGCAAGACAGGAAGAAATAAAAATGGAAGGTGTAGAGCCAAACTCCTTGTGGTCCTTGATTCAGTATGCATATACAGGTAATAGGGCTGAAAATGTAAGTTAAAGCCTCTTAGATTTATGTTATATTATTAAAGATTTCTTATAATAGAACATGTCATAGTTAATTCTGCTGTTGTCATTACCACCCAATGATTCCTTGAATATGGTAAATCTTCATATTACAACCTTTAAAATAATTATCATAGCAAGGCTTTGCATGATGCTTTAAAATATTAATATTATATTAGATTGTGTTATATAGTCAAATTTTTGCATTTAAAATTGAAGTTATATATAGTAGATTAAGTTTCTAGTAGTTAATGTATCACTTAAAAATTCTTAAAATGATGTTAGTTTTTTAATTTTAGTAGAGGTCATAAAGAACTAAAATCATTTTTCCATATTTCATGGGGATTTTCTGAATATCTTAAACACTAGGTTTACAGTATATGTAATGAGCTCTTACTTAGAAATATTACTGTTAACATGAGTTATTTTGTAAAATAAGGTTCATGTAGTTCCCTAAGTTAATGGAATTTCTCTTTATCATTAAGGCCGCCTTGAATTAAAAGAAGATAATATTGAGTGCCTGTTATCTACAGCCTGCCTTCTTCAGCTTTCACAGGTTGTGGAAGCATGCTGTAAGTTTTTAATGAAACAGCTTCACCCATCCAACTGTCTTGGAATCCGTTCTTTTGCTGATGCCCAAGGTTGTACGGATTTGCATAAGGTGGCTCACAATTACACCATGGTATGTATTTGAAAAGCAGGAAGGCGTATCCTCTTTGCCTGATTCCTTATTGTTAAAGGCTCATCTACATGTTGCTCTTTCACTTGGCTTTCCACGGGTTTAACGTTCAGGTTCATAGTCTAGCATGAGTTATGAGGGGAAAACACCAAGTAATATTTTTCCTGGGTGGATGAGTTAAGCTCTAAGTTATTACAGTCACTAAAAAGCAGAGCAGTGGCCTAGGACCGTTCATCAGGATTTTCACAGTTGCCACATTGTAAAGCAAAGCTTCCCTAGGCATTTTACTTTGTAGTATATTAATTAATTTCATAATCACCCACATATTCACTGATGGAAATTGGTGATAGTTCACGGTGTATTGGTGCAGTGCTAATACAAATGATAAGAAGATGCATAGAAATTTTATTAAGGATGAATCTGATTATGTGCAAGATGTAGAACAATGTGCTTATTAATTGTAGCAAATTATGTGCTCAAAATAAATCATAGAGGAGGTTCTGAATCAGTACCTGAAGGATAATGGGATGTGAATTGATCTAGGATAGCAAGAAAGTAAGGGCATAGTGAGGGCATATTGTTAAGACTTCATGGTCTCAACAGGTAAGGGAAAGGTGTGGGAAAGGGAGATTATGTAGATTTTTCAAAAAATGACCATCTTGCCATACTATATTTGGGTAAGCATGTACACTGTTGCTCTAAATGCTTCTGTTAAGACAGTACAGCTTGTTTTATTTTGTTTTGTTTTGTTTGAGATGGGGTCTCAGTAGTCCAGGCTCTGGTCCCAAACCTACTGTGTAGGCCAGGCTGGACACAAACCCATAGCAATCCTCCAGCTTCAGGCTCCCCAGTGCTGGGATTAGTGGTGTGCACCACCACATCTGGCTTAGTGTTGCTGGGGCATTGAACTCAAGGCCTGACTCTTGTTACGTAAGTGCTGTAACTGCTGTGCTATTCCTCTAGCCCTGAAAGCACAGCTTCTAAGAAAAAAAATCATGTAAATGTGTATTGTTAGATCTGCATTACTAATTTTACCAACATTTAAGAGATGTTATTCTTAATACTTCTGTTGAGCTGATTTTTCTGTGAAGAGATTTGTCACCTTACTTTAGGAATCTTTCATTAGAGAAATAGGGATTTGGAACTGAGAAAAGTGGCATAGGCTGATATTCTCTACACTGGGAAGCTGAAGCACAGGATCACAAATTGAAATCCAGCCTGGGCAACTTAACAAGACCCTGTCTTGAAATCAAAATGAAAAAAAATGGGCTGAGAATATAGCTCAGTGGCCCTGGGTTCAATTCCCAGTATCATAAAGAGAGACAGAAGGAAAAAAAAGATTTTGAAAAGTCCTAAGAGATTAAATGTTGACAGAAGTCAACACCAAAACAGTGACTGGCACATCATGTACCCAGTCAACAATAATATCATCTTCACGTGGTCATCATCACATCAGCAGATTTATTCTGTCCCACACAGTAGGATTTATTTGATGAGACAAAAGCACTCATAGAAAACTACAACCTTTACGATTGGTTTCTCTCCCTGTGGTATAATCACTTCATGAGGCCTCAAGTGAAAAAAAAAAGAGAGAGAGATTGAACAATAGGATGATAACACACAGACTTAGCAGTATGTTAGGCTAATATTTGAAAAATTAAATCCTTTGAAAATCTCCCCCCCCCCAGTCTTTATCTTTCTTTATAGATTTCTCATTTTAAGCTTTACACCTGCAGCTTCAAGTATCTTTTGAAATATGTGGATATATATAAGTAAAATAAAGCTAGATTTTTTTTCTTGCTGGTGAGTTTATAATTTAAGTAATATCTCTTTCCTAGGCAGGAATTTTATTCATGTGAAAATATTTGTATGCATTTAGGTCACCCCTGTTGTTTACATAAGAGGCATTATTGCTGCTTTTAAGGCTTATATGTAAATTAAATTTAAATTAGCTGGGTGTTTTTAAAGCTATTTTCGTAGTCAGTTGTGGCAGATTTTTTTCCTCAAGGTCACTATTTAATAGTACTTTCAGCAAAGATGTAAAATGAAATTCTAGTAACAATAAGTAATTTATAGGCAAATTGTTTGGTTTGAATTGTTACTATGGGAACTGAATAAAAAAGTGTAACAAAATTCAATCTTCAATTTAAGTAAATCCCTGAGTAATTTCACTTGCTTAAAAACTATTCCAAAGAGGGAAGAGACACAAAGTTAGCAAGTGTTTGGTAGCATGATGTTTGTATCATAAAATGGATTTAAAATGAGAAGTAAGCATTATGCCATGCCATTGAATTCAGTCAATAAATGATGCATGTTGTGAGATTGTTTATTGAACAGTAGAAATAGGAAAGGATGAAAAATCTATTCTTGGGATCCTGAAATCTGAAAACTTTTGGTCTAGTTCTGACTGCCACTGAAGATGACCTGGAACAAATCACTTAACCTCTAAAATATAGTGTCAGATATTTCATTGTAACTATTGACTGTCATTATGAATTTCGGAAACAACTATAACCATCTAAAATTTTAAATAGTTTTTTCAAAATAGAAAATGATAACATTGAATTTTACTGAAATAACTGCTTTAAAACCAAGTTAACACTTTTTGAAAACACTCTATCTAAATATGAACTTAGTAATATTTTCTAATTTGTCGAAAAACTCTTTTTTCCTTAATATAAGTGCTAGTAGACTGAAATGGACATTGTTCTGAAATAGACCCATCAATAGTTCATCAAATCTTTGCATACTAGTCTTTTTCTTTCTGAATAATACAATTAATGGTAGTGGAAAGGATAGCAATTGCTATACTGGTGTTGTATAAATATGTTGATTATACTCTATGTCATACCTTTAAACAACTACAAATGTACTTTTATTTCTTCAGAATCTCTCCTAACATTATATTTTTACATATACATATATTGTTTTAAAGGTTTATAACCTGTTTATTGATCCATTGAGATACAACTTTTGTGGGTAGATATTCAGTCTATTTCCCATGTTTAACTATCACAAATAGTAATACAAAGAAGCCCAGTCAGGTGCTCAGCTTTGTTTTCCATTTTTTTAAGGATTAAACCTCAAATGGAATAGCAGAGTTTAGAGTGTTGACATTTTTAGAGTTGCTCTTGCTTTGTGTTACCACATTTTTTATAATGCCAGTATACAGTTGAGTGGAACAATTTGCTTGAAGTCATTTCAGCTTTGTCATTTTATTAAAATATATTTCTGAAGATGATAATCAGTCATTTAAAATAGATTCATTTGAGTGCCTTTTAACAAATCATGATAAATTGGAGCAATTGAATTTAGTTAATTATTCATGAATGGTTTTCTTTTTAGAGAATTTCTACCGAAAGGAATGTCAACTCAATGTATATTTTAGATCATAACTTCACTGGGTTACCACAGGCTAAATAGAAAATATAATTCTTACTTTAATATGGAGGATAGTTATTGATAGACTTTATCTTAACTTTAATTTAAACAGCCATAAATATTTTACTAAAATTCTGCATGCTGAGACAGGGATTAGAACATTAAGATGTATAAGAAAAATTAAGGGACAGTATATCTAGCATTCTCATTTGTATTTAATGATGAAAATTATCCATGCATTAAGGCCTGTCACTTTCAAATCAGAGGATGAGTTTTTCTTCTCTCTAGATTATTGAGCACAGGCTGGAGGAATAGCTCAGCAGTTAAAGTACTTGCCTAGCAAGCTCAAGGCCCTAAGTTTGATTCCCCAGCACCACATCGGCGGTGGTGGTGCACACCTGTAATCTATTGCCCTCAGTTCAAGGCCAGACTGGGCTACATAGTGCTTTTGGGACCAGCCTTGACTACAGAAGAAGACCCTATCTCAAAAAAAAAAAAAAGATTATTGAGCACAATAACCTGTAATAGTCATCTCACATTTACCTCCCATTTCAAATTATAGGGAGCTTGATTCTAGTTTTGGCCAGGATTTAAGTCATCCTGTATGTTCTATATAGCACTTTTTTTTTCTATGAATCCAAAATAATTTGCACATACATTAGATTAGAGCATATTTAAATTTTTAAAACAGATCTAAAGTCCTAGATGTTCTTATAAATAACATTAAAACAATTTTAAAGGCCAGTTTGGTTTTTTAATAACGCTGAGGACAAATAATCTTCCCAAGTGAGGTATGAGAAGACTTTGTAGTCTAGAATAGTCTTGGGAAATCTGACTGTCCTGGAAATCATTTCTGGATAATAAAAATAACTTGTATCTCATCCACATAATTTGATTTCACTGCTCCCTAAATTCTTTAGCAACAACAAATTCAAACCTCTGTTGTTCAAGTATCATACTTCTCAGTATCTAATTCATTTTTCTATATGACTTCAAAAACAATTCCCTAACTTGGGCAGAGCATTTAAATGTCATAGATCCATTTTTAAAATGTGGTGACATATAACACTTTAACTCTGTTTAAGTGTACTTAGTGGCATAATTGCAGTTTAAATGTTTCTGATGTTTCTTTCCAAGTAAATGGTAATATATAGTAAAGTATAAAGTATAGATTATATTTGGGTATCTAATAGAAAAAAAACCTTTTAGCTTCTCTTAATTAAGTTATGAAGTTTAAAAGAAATAATATTCTTTGCCCTTTTTTTCCTTCTTAGGAGCATTTCATGGAAGTAATCAGGAACCAGGAGTTTGTACTACTGCCTGCTAGTGAAATTGCAAAGCTCTTGGCCAGTGATGACATGAACATTCCTAATGAAGAGACAATACTGAACGCACTTCTCACTTGGGTCCGTCATGATTTGGAGCAAAGACGGAAAGAGCTCAGTAAACTTTTAGCTTATATTAGGCTACCTCTTCTTGCACCCCAGGTAATTAATAAGTATTGTGTATAGGATTTCTTTTTTGCCTATTGTATCAAAGTAATTTTTACATATATTCCTATAAAACGTATAGTTGAAAAATAGTAAGCTAACAAAATTCTGCTTTATGTTTTTAGTCCATAGGGATCTGACTTCCTAAATTTCATCATTTAAGTTATATTCTTGATTTTGAATTTGTAATTTTTATTTGACTCACCTACAAACCCATCCTGCCAGTTGGAAGAAAAGTAGTATAAAAAAAGAACTAGAAAATTTGGATTAATTCATTTCCACACACTTATTAATAATCCATTAACTACTGGAGATTCTGGTGATGTGTAAATTAATAAGATTTTATGGTCGCTCTAGCTCTGGCATTCAATTTTATTTTTTCAAAGCATTCCCCCCATTTTATTGACACACACACATACATATATGCAATACATAATTTTACATTGAACTTGAGTATTTTGTGCACATATATATTGTGTCAAAATTACACTTCCTTCCCCTCCCCCGTTTTGACCCTCCTGTCACCCCTATTTGGTTCTTTTTTTTTTTACATATCATCTCCCTTTCTCCTTGCTACCCTCTCACCACCCCCTTTCTCTTTCTGTCTCTGTAAAGTCTGTCTCACTTTCTTTCATGTTTCTTCCTTTTTTTATGGTTTGGTTTTCCCATATTAGAGAAACCATATAATAGCTCTAACATTTTACACTCTTGTGACCTGGCATATCACACACCTCAGTTTCTTCATCTGTCAAGTAAAGATCACCTCCTCTTTTAGCAGTCTCACAGGACTGTTGCGTGGGTCAGAAATGTGCTCTGTGAAATAAAATGTGCTATAAGTAATATTATATCATTGTATTAAGAATTAAGAGATAGCCAGTCAGCACATCCAAAGCAATCAATAATATTTACATTCATATTTCCACTTTTTACAATTTTTTGTGCAGTACAAAGAAATCTTCCCTGCCTTTCTTGCTGCCTATCTCAAGGATCTGGATGAAGAGACCTTGAAAGCAGAGAAAGAATGGCCTGTTATATTCGTTTGAGGCCAGGCTTTGTTTTCTTTCTTTCTTTTTCAATTTAAAAATGATACTCTTTTCTACATGAAAGTAAAATACAATTTAAAAATTCTATTAGAAATTGAAAAGAATTGTGCAATTAAGTAATCTGAGAGTTTACTGAGACTCTAGAAATGTTCATATTATTATTCTGTGGCTGTTCCCACACCTCCCTAAGTAACTGGAGTGCTATGAAAAATTGATTCCAAGCTGAAGAAGGAATAAAGGGTTAACATCATCATACAGAAAAGACAAAAGATAAAGGAGAGAAAATTCTCTTACATTGAGTCTAGGAGTTCTCACAGTGCAACAGCTACAACACTTGGGAACTTATTTGAAATGCAGGTTTTTAGACTTTACCCCACAACCACTGAATCAGAAACTCTGAGAAAGGGCTAGCAAATTGTAATCAGGGTAAGCCTTCCAGTGGCTCTGATGCACGTTTACCGGTTAGTGGTGATGAATGTAGTGTGGTAATGCTTTGAGATACTGGCAGTGTTTTGTTTCCTTTGTTTTTTTCCTTGTTAAAATTGAAGGACTTGATTGAATAGTTAGTTACCAACTAAAATTTTTGTAGCTACTGAAATCATGAAGAAAATGTTGGATTTTGTTCTGTGTTTCATTTTAAAAGGCCGGAAAGTATGACATGTTAAAATTGCCCAATGCCTATAAAGTAACTAATATCTAGTAATTTTTAAATTGAGGTTGGCTCTGGCTACCTAGAGAATTCACTTTGGTGAAATAGGTGGTTTTTGTTTCAGTGAAACCAACTAAATGAGGTTTTGCCCTCCTCTGTTATTATGAGCTTTCTATTTAGCCTAGCTATACATAGGAATTTTACTGCAGTGTGTTCAGCAGTAGGTTTTGAAATGATAAAGTAATGTGTTCAATTATAATCCTTTGCCAAATGATCATTTTAGTGGAGTTTTTTAATAACTGAGTAATTGAAAAGACAAATGTTTATGATAATTTTATTTTTTATTTTACTTCTGCCTAAAGATTCAAAATTGATTCCAAGTTAAAGAATGATGAAATACTATCATTAGCAGGTACTACAAGAAAAGACAAACTTTTCGGCTTGATCAGATTTTAAACAGTGTAGATAAAATACTAGAACTAATACTGAATTACAACTGTTTTGTTCTCAGTTCTCATTATTTTCTACTGAAAATAAGAAGCATAAAGTAAATCAGTATTTATCTCTAGAACTCTTAGTTTACATGTTTTGATGCCAAAATGTTTTTTAAATGAAAATTGTGTCATATGTAGGAACATGGATAGAACTGAAGACAATTACATTAAGTGAAATAAACCAGACTGAGAATGACAGTTATCAGATACTTTCTCTCAAATGTAAGAGAGAGAAAGATGAAAGTGGAAAGGAGACTGTTAGAGAAACAAAAGGGAACAGGGGGAGTGGATGGGAATGGTAAGAATGGTAATGGGTTGAAAAGGGTATATACATATATATGCATATGCCAAAATGAAACCTGTTAATCTGTGGAACTAATATGTGATAAGAGAAAATATAAATTTGCATCACTGTATCCCAAGTACTCTGAACACAGGCAGGAGGATCACAAGTTCAAGGCCAGCCCAGGCAACTTACAGACTCTACCTCAAACAAAATTTCTTTTTTATGTTTGTGTGTTACTGGGGATCAAGTCTGGGGCCTTCACACTCTGACCCATTTATTTTTTTATTTCAAAACAAGGTCTCACTAAGTCACTGAAGTTACAAAGTAAAAATAGGGAGAAAAGGAATGGATATATATTATACCTAGATGTAATGAAGATGAGTTTCCCAGTACTACCACAACTATTACCCTGAATAGTGAAACACTAATACCATGTATCAACTCAAACCAGAAAGGGGGCTACTCTTTACTGCTGTAATTATTTAACATTGTTTTGATGGTTTTAGCAGTGCAATGAAAACTTAAGATAATTGGTGTACACATAGAAAAAGATGTCAGACTATCTCTGTTTGGTGATAATTGTGACTGTATGCCTAACTATGAAAGTGAACATAATAAAGTAAGATAGGTTAAAGTAGAAGTGTGCAGTAATCAGAAGATTTTTCTTGCCTCCAGCAATAAATTACAAATAAGAATTAAAAAACCCATTTTAATAGCAATGAAAATAAAATGTTTAAGAATGTATTAATAAATGAAAGGAATAAGATTTATGTGAAGAAAGCCATAAAAGTAGAAAGGTTTCTTGAACAGTGTCATAAAATGTAAGTTTTTTCAAAATTAATAAATTTAATGCAGCTCATATTAGAATGTCAAGAAAATCAGTAAGAGGAAAGGAAATTGAATGAATTTGTCTTACGGTTTATATGGAAAGCAAAGACTCAAAAATAGCCAAGAAAGCTATGAAAATGAGCAATGACGGGAGACTTACCAAAAAGTGACTCCACAGTGTGATGTAGAGACACTGGAATAGAATAGCATTCATATAGAAATGGGCAAACAGATCAAAAGAACAGAATAAAGAACCAGAAAATAATCTTACACGCCTCAAGATGTATTTATGATAATAAAATATGTGACCAAAGTTCAATTCATTTGGAAATGGAAATTGTTTAGAAAGTGGTGTTGATACAGAATTGGCCACTTATCTGGAAGACAATGAAATTGCTCCTCTCCTCATACTTTATTTAAAAATTAGCTTCACAAAAACTAATTTCACATGGCTCAATGGCCTAAATGAAATAAAGCAATAAAGTCTTGCCAGCTAATCTGAGAGACTGTATCCATTAGCTAGAGCAAAAAGACTTGCTAGTCAGGACTGGAAATTCTGAAAGACACATATTTGATGACCTAAAAATGAAAATTGTTTGCACATAAAAGTATTGTGAAACAACCTCAATATTTAAATGTTAAACCTAGGATACTCCATTGAAAAATAAAGGGCTAGTGTGTACGTGTGTGAACTCTTCAGTTTTTTTAATCAGGATAAAGGAACAAGAAGAATTACCAGTGGCTAACATATGAGAAATGCATACACCACACATTTAGAAAATTCAGACTGAGGAGAACATGTATCACCACTGGCAAAATATAAGAACTAATACAGTTATTCCTGATAGCAGTGTTGTGCTCTTACACATACTGCTGGAAAGGTTAATAATTATAACCTCTCTGGAAAGCAATCTAATGCTTTTATATCGTTTATATTTATATACATTCTTTGTCCTACCCAGGGCCAGTTTGATTCCGAGAAATCTATTTCATAAAGCTAAAACTGATACATAAAGATTTCTGCAGAAGATGTGTTTTTAGAACCCCCCCAAGTAAAAAATACTATATATCTATATATCCACACACATAATTATATGTATTATTAATACTGTTATATATACATATATTAGTATATATGTATATAATATATAAATATATACACACATATATGTTGTGTATATGAGTGTATGTACATACATACTGGAAAAGTAATGTTCATAAAATAGCTAGAGATATATACTATAGAATGTTCATTTTAAAAAAAGAATTGTATGTTTCCAGGAGGACTTAAAATATTTTCATACGATATTCTTAAATAGAAATGGTAAGATGTAGGAAAACCTGTAATAAAGCAAACACCAGGTAAAAGAAAAAACTGTACACCCGTTATGGTGTGTGTGTGTGTGTGTGTGTGTGTGTGTGTGTGTGTGTGTGTGTGTGTCTGTGTGTGTGTGTCTGAGAGAGAGAGAGAGAGAGAGAGAGAGAGAGAGTTTTGGCAGCAGAGAGTTGCATAAGCATGAAGAAAAATAACAAAGACATAACACCATGCTATTGACGAGGCCGTGAAGGTTGTGTGATAGGAAAGTGTAATGAAGAACCAAGTACAAAGGGAAAAGACTATTTAAGAAAGTCATGTCATATTTATGCACTTATAAAAAAAATCAAATAGGATTCAGTGAAATTGAAATTCTTTGCCCCTTGAGTTATGTTTCGATGGTGGTATTTGAACACTGTTTAAAGAAGTTGCTAAGTGCAGTCTGTTTAGCCAATTCCCACTTATTATTGTCACTATTGTTGATCAGCTAAAATTGTTATGAAAGTATATTTTAAGAAATCTGGAAATTATGGAAAAGTATTAATAGTAAAAAGATTATCAAAAATGCACCATTATTTTTATTTCACCACAGGTAAGCAGTGTAAGATTTTAGATTAATATGTATATTTCTCAGCAAAATGTAAATTATGTCACATTTTTAATATATGTAAGTCTTGAATTTTTTTTTAATAAGGAAATTTCCACTTGTAACTACATCACTTATTATTCATTAACCTTACTGTTTTCTTAGTCACTCCGTATACGTGCTTATATTCTTTTCCAGTTCCTGGCAGACATGGAAAATAATGTACTTTTTCGGGATGACATAGAATGTCAGAAACTCATTATGGAAGCAATGAAGTATCATTTATTACCAGAGAGACGACCCCTGTTACAGAGTCCTCGGACAAAACCTAGAAAGTCAACTGTTGGTACATTATTTGCAGTTGGAGGAATGGATTCAACAAAAGGTATTGAAAAGTCTTTTATTTGGAGGGACCGGAAAAAAATAAATTTTAATAAGTAATATAATCAACTAAAGAGCTCTTCTGAGATATGGCTAGTTTCAGGAACAAGCACAAGGTCAAGTATAGGTGAGCCTGGAGTATAACTCTAATGTCAGAAAATAAGAAGATGCTCAAGGAATTATGGAGACAGGTCAGAGGACAACAGAAAGCAGCTTGTAAGGGCCACTGTCTAAATTTAGGGTAATTTGGGCATCAAAATAATAATATTTTGTTTTACAAATTATGTTTAGAATTAGCAAAATAACACTATGATACTATGTGAACTAGAGCTAAAAATTTTTTCAAAAAATTAAACTCAGTGAGAAGAGATGATTAGATGATTATCTTTTCATTTGATAAAAGTTTGTATTTAGTTAATTGATAGAAGGAGGATTTTTAAGACTATTTGGAGTAATGAATTAAGTGTGCTTTTATATCAAATAGTCTGAGTATATGAATAAAATTTCATTACAGCTAGAATATTAGAATATCATAAAGCAAAAAACTTGAGGAGGAGCAGTAGCAGGAATTGAACCAAGGGCTTTGGCTACATCTCAAGGCCGAGGCCTTTTATTTATTTATTTATTTTTTTTTTTAACTCAGGGCCTCCCTAAGTTACAAACGTTGTTCAGGCTGGGCTTAAATTTGCAGTCCTCCTGCCTTAGCCGTGCAGAGTGCAAGGGTTTCAGGCATGTGCCACCAGTTCATGCTCAAAGACATTTTTTAACAGCTCCTATATAGAAGGGATTCTATTTGGCACCACGAAGAATACAGGGATGGAAAGAGACTTGCTGTCAATCCCAAATAACTTAGAATTTTGTAGAGTAAATAAAAATAATGAACTGTGGCATGTTAGAAAATATATCTGCATGTAAAAAATGCTTCCAAATTTTAGAAGATTATCAATATTACTGATAGTCTGTTGACCTAGTATAACTAATACCTTAAAATAAATGTTCATTGTAATCATAATTCTACAAGGCTATCATTGTTACATTTTAATTAGGACTCTTCTTAATTAGAGGCTGGGTTTTTAGAGGTTTCTCTTTTTTTTCCTTCACTATTCTCAGTTCATAAAGAAAACTTTAAAAGTTCTGGACTTGTCCAGGTTCTTTGTTTTTGTTTGTTTGTTTGTTTGTTTGTTTGTTTGTTTTTGTTTTTCTTTATGTAGACACTGTCAGCCAGAATCTCCCTAATCTTCTTAAACTCATTTCCCAAAGCACGTGACCTTTTGTCCTTCCTCCGCATAGTAGATGGTGGTTCCCTCCTGTTCCTATGAAAGCCAGCACCTCTATTTGTGGCCTGTGCTGCAGATGCTTACCTTTCTTGTCTCCTCAGGAACCACAGACTACTATTAATTTTTTTGTTTGGTTGCTTTGTTGTTGTTGTTATTGTTATGTGTGTGTATGTGTGCATGTGTGATACTGGAAATTATGCCCAAGGCCTTCACACTGAGCAACATCCCAGCCTTTTTTTTTTTTTTAATCTTTAATTTTGAGACAGGGTTTCAGTAAGTTGCTGAGTTGCCCAGACAGGATTTCAATTTATGATCCACCTGCCTCAGCTACTTCTTTACTCTCAACTAGATCCTTCCTGTTAGCATTTATACCAAGTCATTGTTTTCCTGTTTGAAAAGCAAAACAAAACCAAATCTTCCTCAACCCATCTTTGTAGCAAAACTTCTCTGAAGAATCCTGTCAAGCTCATTATCCCCATTTCCTTACCTCCCAGTCAGTCATCAGCCACTCAAATAAGGAATTCTCATTAAAGTCATCACTGAATTCAGTAACACTGTTTAGTCTTCATCTTGCTTGATCCTCTCAGTAGCATTGATACACTTAGCAGACTTACCTACTGTGAACACTCCACCTTTGGCTTCCTGGCCCATCAACTCACCTGCTTTTCCTCCCACTTGGGGTGTTGTCTCTCAGCCTCCTTTGATAGATAGTCCTTGCCTACTTGGCCTTTTAATACTGTGACCTGGTATGTGTTCTGGAGAATGGCAGGAAGTGATGTAATAGGGGGCAGATAATGCAGGGATTTAATGGGATATAATAAACGTATTATTGTCAGTGCATAAAAAGTTTATACTTTTATATGTATAATTTCATAAACACATCAGTCAGAAAGGAATTTTTGTTTATATAACTCCTGTATATTACAATAAGGAGCAACAAGCATTGAAAAGTATGATCTGCGTACAAATATGTGGACTCCTGTAGCAAATATGAATGGAAGGAGACTTCAGTTTGGAGTTGCAGTGTTAGATGACAAACTGTATGTGGTTGGAGGACGAGATGGCCTGAAGACATTGAATACTGTAGAGTGCTACAACCCCAAAACAAAAACTTGGAGTGTGATGCCTCCTATGTCCACCCATAGACATGGCCTTGGTAAGTATTCCTATGCAGACTTGTTCCTAACATCATACACTCAACTCCTACAGTATTTTACATTCTGTACCAGACAGAAGACCATTGTGGCATCTCTCATGCCTTCTTACCTGAGAAGCAGAAGCAGAGAAAACAAGCATATGTACAAGAGAGGCAGCAACATGGACAGCTCAGGGCTTCAGAGTACATGATAGCTTGACAAGCCCATTTTCACATATGTGTCATGTTGGTATTACCTAACCTAATTAACATGCTTGTTTAAAAATCTCTCATACCTTGTAGATATATATATATATAGATAGATAGATATATTAAATATATATTCACTGTATACATTTATATATACATATATACTGTATATAAATGTATAATATAGAATACAATTATATATAGTGTGTATTCACTATATGTATGTATAGATAGAAGATAGATATGATATTTTGGATATATACTATATGTTAAATGTGTATTCACTGTAAATACTTGTATATACATATACCCCATTTATTTCTGCTTAAAATATATTATTTCTGCTTAAATGTACATATGTACATCATATGATATATCTATGAGTCATATATCTATAAAGAAAAATTCTGGTTATTAAGCAGAAATAAAAATACAGAAAAGTTTTGAAGTATCAAAAATGTAGTAATAGAGATTTCATTCTTTCTCTAAGTAATGATCATCAGCATGTACAAGGTGCCCTTCTCTTTGTTCTGTAGCTTACATGGATGAAGAACCTTAAAGAACTGGTAGCACTTTCTAAGATGCACAGAAGAGAATTTGGGGACCTCTCTTTTCTCAGTGAAATAGAAGAATAAATTATTTGATGAGAGTCAAGATGTCAGAAATAAAATGAGATGGGACTTGAAATGTATGTGGGTTGAGCAGTATAACAAACCAATCCAAAACTAAGCTTAAAGTAATAACTGTGCATCTGGCTCATGGGCCTTTCTCTCAGGCCTGGCCACCTTGGATGATCCAGGCATTTATGAATGGTGGAATGAGAGATTGCTAGGTGATCTAGGCTGGCCTCATTCACATGTCTCGTGACAAGCAACAGAAGCAACTAAGCCCTAGGCCTGTAAGCAGTTAACAGTGTAACCCAGTCTTCTTCATATGGTGGCATCAGGGTTTCACAGCAGCAGAAAAGGCAAGTCTGAGTGCCCAAACTCTCAAGTCTCTGCTTGCCCCATGTTTGCTAACATCTCCCTGGCAAGAACAAGTCTCAGTGGCAAGCCCAGATTCAAAAGGTAGAGAAACAGTTTCCTGCTCTTCATGGAAAGAGTTGCAGAGTCATATTGCAAAAAGGTATAAATTCAGAGAAGGAAGAATTTGTGGTTGTACTATCAATTTATCCCAACTCAGGAAATATTTAAATACATACAATTAAGAATTTGATAGGTCATCATAAAAGATGGCTGACTACACAAGTGAGTTCAGGACCAGCCTGGGCCACAGAGCAAGATCCTATCTCAAAAATAAAATAAAGTCTGTGTAGCAAGGAAAGGATAGATTAGTGAAGCTAACATAGTTTGGTTGTATCAGTTTACTAATACTGAGCACCAAAGTAAAGGATGCCCAATAAAACCTAGTAGCCAGAAATGAAACTTCTTTAGGAGTAAAGATGGGTATAATAGTGGATACAGCTCAAGATCAGAGACAAGGGATTCTGCTAGTTGTAATCAGGTCTTAGTGAGAGATGATCTTACCTGTTAAGCTTGCTAACATTACACCAAGGTTCTGAGGGGCAGGCTAAAAATTGACCGTGGAAATGTAGCACTGAATGCCATTACTCTGGAGCATTGAGACCAACGGTTCCACAAGCAGAGAATGAGAAGATGTATCTTGAGGGTGAACAAGACTTGCAGAGAGGTTCACCCTAAAACCAGGGTTGACTGTATAATTCAGCTGTGTACTTCCCCTCCCCAAGCATAGGAAAAGAAACTTTATCCTAACTCAGGGCAAACCTTTATAATATAGCACTTTATCACTCAATGAGCCAGCTATGTTTTGTGCAAACTAGACTGTACATGAAATACTATCGTTAGTTTTCATTGACATATGAAAAACGTTATTGAACTGTACCAAGTTCAGGGGAGAATGATCAGTAGTTCAAACTGTGTTTGCTAAGCCCTAATTTTTTTTGTTTTATTCGTTCAAAACAGCCTTGCTTTTTTACCTTATAATTTAGGAGTAGATAAATGTTATGAATTCGAACTTAAATATACATACATAAGTATATGTGCATATGTACTATGTAAAATTGGTAATATCTGCATATTTACATATTGCCACAGAGAGAGAGATTACACAGCTTCCAATGGAAAGTACTAGTGGGGCACAATAGATAACAAATGAATGAAATAATAGTTGGTTTGTATTATGCTTGTGTGATGAATATTTTTAATTATATGACTGATTTCTAAAGCAAAAACTGGTGATTGCTTACATTTTGTGTATTTAACCTATATTGTACTTTTATTTCTGTTAAAATGTAAGTGCTGGAACTTAGCAACAAATCTTAAGTCATTGTGCCTTTCCTGTCTCCTTGTAAGGGGTGGCTGTGTTGGAAGGCCCCATGTATGCAGTAGGAGGGCATGATGGCTGGAGTTACCTGAATACCGTGGAAAGATGGGACCCACAGGCTCGCCAGTGGAATTTTGTGGCCACTATGTCCACCCCCAGGAGCACAGTAGGTGTGGCAGTACTAAGTGGAAAGTAAGGAAATTCTTAAATTTTCATTTAAAATGTGATAAACCAGTGATTATTGCATAGAGTAGTACTTTCAGCAATCTGATTAAACTTTTAAAATAACATCTTTTTATAATAATTCTAAATATAAATAGCTCATTCTTGCTAGGTTTTCATCCTAATATAAAGATAATATATGTTTCTGTTAAAATTTTGAGCAAAAAATTTTATATAAATACCTAATATTAAATTTCACATGGCTGGAGGAATGGCACATAAAGTGCTTGGCTGCCATGTGCACAGCCCTGGATTCAGTTCCTCAGCACCACATAAGCTGGGATGGTTGCAAATGCGGGACCTGTCGTCTTAGCACTCGGGAGTCTGAGGCAGGAGGATTGCCATGAGTCGAAGGCCGGCCTGGGCTACATAGTGAGTTCAGGACCAGCCTGGGCTACAGAATGAAACCCTGTCTCAAAAAAAAAAAAAAAAAATACATCTCACAGTAAAAATCAATTTGCTTACGAAGTTTTCAAAGTGTATGGTCCTAGGGCTAAGGAATAGCATAGCAGTCAGAGCACTTGTCTCTTGCCTGGCAAACACAAGACTCTGGATTTTATTTCCCAGAACCACATAAACCAGGTGTGATGGCACATGCCTGTAATCTCAGTACTCAGGAGGCAGAGGCAGGAGGCTTGACTTGAGTTCAAGGCCAGCATAGGCACCATAGTGTGTTAGGACCACCCTGGACTGCAGAACTAGACCCTGTCTCTCAATCAGTCAATCGATCAATAAATAAAAGTGTATAGACCTTTTAAAAGTAATACAGTCTTTCTCATGATTCCTTAAAAATTCCACCCATCTTTTTTCACGTTTTTTTTTTTTTGTTGTTTATGTTGGTGAACTGGGGAATACAGAATAGATTTAGAAAGAGGTACTCTCTTGCCTCCTGTCTGTTCTGAACGCACACATTTAGCTAGAGCCTTACTCAGAAACTGAACATGAATCTTTTAAATTCTTCATGACCTAAGGTTGTATTTCCTCAGGATATACCTGTTAAGTTACAGTTAGGTTAGGTTAGGTTACAGTTTTTAAAAAATTGAACACTGTCACACATGGTAAGATAGATAAGGAGAAACCATCTCATAGATGTTTCTGCTCTCAGGAGACCTCCCCTCGTTTGTTTTAGCTAAAGAACTTAAAAATTTAACTTTAGTTTATTTATCTGTGATAGAAGAGGCAGCCATTTAAGAATCTGAAACTAAGGAAAAAGAAAGAAAACTAGTTTTCTTCTCTGATTTCCTTTTGATTTCCTAGATCCACGTAAACTAGGCATGGTGACACACACCTGTAATCCCAGCACTCAGGAGGCAGAGACAGGAGGATTGCTGTGAGTCCAAGGCCACAGCAACTTTACAGATTAATTCACTGATCTAATTTTCGCTCAGGCACAGATTTCTTAACCCTGTTCTCTAATAGAGAACAACAATAACAAAAACCTGCTTTCTTCAAATCCTGATCTCCAGACCTATGGCAGCAAGGACTTCTAGACATAGAAACTTATTAGTAGCTTATCTTTCCTTACTCTCAGGTTAGACGTAATTATTTTCTTTCTAACCTATCTAAAGTTGAATTAATTGGACATTATTCTTAGACAACCTAATAAGCATATCAGAAGCTGATACTCTATAATCTGTTAAATCTTAAGAAATTTGATTTTGAAAAAATTTTGACTTTGAAAATACAATGTATCTACAGAGTTTGAAAAAATAGAATTACATTGTTCATTAAAAACTAATATGCAGTTATTTTTTTAAATTTAGTTATTCATCCCTCCACTATTCTGTGATTTAGAACAAATCATTTTTCAATGCTACAAACATACTTCTGAAGAGCTTAAATACTTTTTTGTTATTTTAACTTACAATGCTTCCTGGAGCAAAATATAGTTGTGTTTATGTTTTATGAGTTAACATGCTGTATCTTAATATTTCCAATGTGTTAAATTTTTTTATCATGTTTAACAGAAGAAACTTGACCTAGATTTTCAATTGCTCAGGCTTCCTTTAGGCTACCACTTGAAAAATATTTTAAACAGAATTTCTCTTTTAAACAGTATCTTACATCATTATTTTAAACAAAGGGAAGTCCAAGTTTATTCTAAACTTTATTTATTTGTTTAAATTTATTTATTTTGAAGACAGATTCTCTCTCTGTAGTTCAGATCCTGAACTCACTTTGTGGCCCCAGCTAGTCTAGAACTCACTGCAGTCCTGCCTCAGCCTCCAGAGTGCTGAGATACAGACATGTGCCACACACTCAGCTAGTATATGGTGCTGGGGGATAGAACCTGGGACCTTGTGTTCCCTAGGCAAGTGCTCTAATCACTGAGCTATGCCCCCAAGCCCTTAAAATATTAATATAGAAGGTTAAATCAGTTTTAAAGAATACTCAACTTATTTCTATTTTCTGTTGGTTGTCCAGTATGAAGAAAATCTTGATTCCCTAGTAAGAGTCTGAAATAATAACATTTTAACTTCCAGTGCAGTTTAATTGGAGTCTTAGGAAATTCTTCAGTTAAATTGCTCCAGTAGTTTGATGGGAGTATGAAAAACTAAGTTGAATCTAAAATGTTTATCACCCAACAATGTGCATTCTTGAATATAATTTTAAGTATCAGTGAAGACCTAAGTTTATTCTAAAATATGTCCTATAATTAGTACAATACTATCAAAATTTGACATAATGTATCTATTTTATTGTAGTAGATACTGTCATAAAGAAGAAACTGACTTTTGAATTTTGTCCAGCATTTAATTGAGTATATTAGCTTTTATATTGCTGGACACAACCCCTGAACCCCCATACCTTAAAGGAGAAGAGGTTTATTTGACTCACTGTTCAGAGAATTTAATCCATAGACAACAAGCTCCAAGACAGGAAGATTGTGGCAGAAGGGTCTGGTGGCACTAAGCTGCTTGATTCTTTGTGGCCAGGAACCAGCACAGTCTTGGAGAGGCACAGGCTAGAGACCATAATACTACCTAGGGTCGTGCTTCCATGACCCAGCAGGCACACCCAGACGCCCACATCAGCTAGGCACTTCTTAATCCAGTGAAGTTAACAAATCAGGACTGATGGTCACAATACTGCAGGTAAGGTTTTTGAAAATTAAAAATAATTTCAAAAACCTGAATTTCATATGAACCATTTTTTGAAAACCCTCAATTCCTCTAAAGAATCCTGTTTTTAGAACACATTTCAGGAATGACTACTAGACATAATTATTCTTCAAGACATGTTACCAGCACATATGAACTCAGTATAAATGTTTGTGTACTTTAAGATGTTCTACAAGTGCTCTTTTCTAAGAGAACATAAATACAGAATTAATGTTTCACTGTAAACAATTTATTCCATACTTATCATGTGTTAAACATTGTTCACAGTATTTTAATTTTCATAATTCTATGAGATAATGTTTATGGATGATGAAAGTCAAGCAAATGAAAGTTAAATAACTTGGTCCATAGTCAGAGACAGTGAGTGGTGTATCCTGTGGAAACCCAGAGAGCCTGGCTCAGGAGCTCAAGCTCTTAGTCACTCTGCTGTACCATGTTTTACACTGAAGACCCATGTTAAGAGGGCAGGGCGAATCATAATCCCAACTACTGAGAGGCTAGAGAAAGAAGGTTACAAGTTTGATGCCATTGAAACTAAGCAAGACCCTTGCTTAGTAATCACAGAATGAAACATAAAAAGGGGTGGGCTACAGCTCAACAGTGGGGTCCTTGCCTAGCATAGATGAGGCCCTGTGTTCAATCCCATTACAAAAAAAGGAGCAGGGAAGAAAGATGCCTTGAAACCTTTTGGTGTGTGCATATGTGTGCGTGTGCAGGTATACATGCACATTTGCTCACCATCTGTGTATGTATGTCTTATTCTAAGGCACGTTTTAAAATTTCTAAAATTGCAGTGCATCTTCTATCCAGTGGTAATTTATCAAGTGGGTGGCAGCTGTTCATTGTCACTGCCTTCATGTGCAGTCTGTGCTTTTTTTCATGTGAACACAGTGACATGTACACATGAGCATACAGTGGGTAGCACATCATCTTTCTTTGTGGCACATAAATTGATAGTGCTCTTTATAATGAATGGAACCTTAAATTAATTGAAGTACCATCAGAATAACTTTGTTGTCCTAAGCTTAATAGTAGTGCACCTTCTTATCATTTCATTTGTTCTCTTTACAGACTTTATGCAGTTGGGGGTCGTGATGGAAGTTCTTGTCTCAAATCAGTAGAATGCTTTGATCCTCATACTAATAAATGGACCCTGTGTGCACAGATGTCCAAAAGGAGAGGTGGTGTAGGAGTAACAACCTGGAATGGACTACTATACGCAATTGGCGGACATGATGCCCCAGCATCCAACCTGACTTCTAGACTCTCCGACTGTGTGGAGAGGTAATTTCCTGTGAAGAAAAGCTATGAGACAAAGAGCAAATCTAAGTCTCCAGTGCTTCCAGACAAATTAGTTGCCCTTCATTAAGTATCCATCACACGCAGAGCAGTTCTGCAGGGTCTGTGTCAACATCGGGTTGTCTGCACTGGCCTTCTCTGCATTCCCCAACATTCACTAGAGCCTTTTGTCATCATTACTGCTCACCTATTAAAATTTACCTTTGAAGAGATAACATAATTTATTAATTGAATCCTAGTACAAATATTTATCCTCTACCTATTTTGTACTGGATATTTCATTCAATAAGAGAAAAAAAGCTTGATAAATTTCAGGAAGAATGAATTAGAGGCTGGAACCTAAATGGGAAATGAAAAGGATAGAGACCTAACACCCATTTTGATATAAAATGAAATGAAATAAAATATAAGGTTAATGATGTGTCATGAAAGAAACTCAACATTGGAGCCAGCAAGTAGAGAGCCTAACAACAATGGAAGATTTGAATGGTATATCAGGTTCCTATCTAATGTGTTCAATCCTAAACACAGGGAACAGAGAGAATTTAATGCCTCTTGGAGGTAAAACCTGTAGAAGTACAGCTGAACACTGCAGATTTAACAAGAATATGGTTGACGTGGAAACTGAAAGGCAGCCTCTGTGGCCATAAACTTAGCGATGGAGAATATGGCAGGAAAGGAGGTAGAGTGGGGGTGGGAGGAGGCAGGTAATATAGTCTGAAAATATCGTTAAGGTGTTGGGTTTTAAAGAGCAGTAGGAAGTTAATGAGTGCAAAAGAGAGATTTGGATATGACTGGCTTTTGTAAAAATTAGTGTGAATTTATTTAATAAGTTATAAGTGACAATAAGGATGAAAAATCAGAGCTTATTGATAATAAGTGTTCCCTACAGTGGTGGTTTTCTCAGAAAAGAAGTAAGTTTACACTTGTATTTCTCTGTATAAGACAAAGTGATTAGACTATGCTTGTCACGTGTTACAATCCAGAAAGGGAATGTGGAAGTCTTTATACACTTTGTCTCACAAGTTGTGAATTCACTGTAGTCCTGCATCCGTGAAAAGCTGAGCACCGATGCAAGAGGCATCTGAAGCAAAAGTATGTAGCACACCACTGCACATAGCTGTATCATTACATATCATCATAGCCCAAAGTGTCTACTCTTAGCTAGCTTTGGACAGTTTTAGTTAAGAAACCTCATGAAAGAAACACGAAAGTCAAAATGGACAGCTACAGTAATTGAAGCTGTAAGTCATCCTGTGTAGAGCTAAATTTATTATTTTCTCTCATCCTCAATAGGCAATCAAAATCTTAAAGTAATTCTCAATATTGTATTTATATCAGCTCCTTAAAGTGTTGTACATCTGTCATATGAGTCTATAATGCTGAAAGTTTTCTCTAAAATATGTTCAACTATATTTTATTGAGCTAACAAATTTTAAAAATGGATTTGAAAAACAACGTGAACTCCCCCTCTAAAATTTTCTTTCAGATATGATCCCAAAACAGATATGTGGACAGCAGTGGCATCTATGAGCATCAGCAGAGATGCGGTGGGGGTTTGCTTACTTGGAGATAAGTTGTATGCTGTTGGGGGTTATGATGGACAGACTTACCTTAACACAGTAGAGGCTTATGATCCCCAGACAAATGAGTGGACCCAGGTATGGCATTTCATTTTTGATTACCAGCCTTACTCTTTTTCTGACAACAATTCTTTTGATAAAGAAGAATCTTTCAACTTTATCTCATATCAATGTGAATCACATAACTGTGATAAAGTCACCTCTTGACTAAATACAAGAAAACGAGACATTTTAAAATTTCATAATAAAATTAAAATCAGAGGTTACTTTTGAAGTACAAATTAATGATCAGAGAAATCAGCAGTAGATCTGCTACCATTTGCTTAATGAAATGCTCCGACATTGATAAAGCTGGTGAGACCACGGAACAACGGTAATGATGGAAGGAAAATTATGGAAAGTAAGAAGCAGGGATAATAGAAACAACTCGGCAGTTTATCCACGTGTGAGCAATGATTTTTAAATACTCAAGCCACTCATATTTGGAAGCAGATTAAATTTCTGGTTATAATCTAGAGTAGATGGCATCTCTAAATTACATTAACAAATAAAAACCTTGAACTGACAAGCTTATTTATTCCTGGGATGGCTGTCATAGTTATTTTTTCATTGCTGAGACAAAATACCTGACATCCACAACTTAAAGGAGGAAAGATTTATTTAGCTCACAGTTCCAGAAGATCCCACTCCATTCATGGGCAGCTGACAGTAGTGGAAGCACATGGCAGAGGCCCATCACGAGGAAAGCTGTTCATGATATGGCAGACAGGAGGCCACATACGAAGGGTAGAGCTAGCATACATTCTTCCAGGCCATGTCCCAGTGATCCACTCCTTCCTGGGCAAGCCTCAGTATTGTTCCCCTTCCAACAAGGCTCCACCTCTTAACAGCACATTGTTCCATAGGTGTTCCACAATATCTAAACACATGAGGCTTTTGGGGGACGATCTGGAATGTCCTCTGATAGTCATGTATTTGATTGTATTGGGGTGCCTATGGAACGGTAGGCTGTTAAGAGGTTGGCCTGGTCAGGAGGGGAACGTTATAGGCATGTGGTGGATTATGGGCATGTGGCACATTCCTAAGCATGTAACCTAAAAGGACTGGATCCCTGGGGCCTAACCAGGAAGGGACAGATTACTGGGACAGGATCTGGAAGAGTATACGCTAGTTCCTCCCTTTCTCCCTCACTTGACTTCTGTCAGCCATGCTGTGAACGGCTTCTTTCCTGCTAGGCCTGTGCCATGTGTTTTAACCATTGCCAGCTGTGCACGAATGGACTGAGACTTTCTGAAACTGAGCTAAAATAAGTCTTTCCTCCCTTAATTTGTGGATGTCAGATATTATGTCATAGCAATGAAAAAGTTAACAAGGACACAAACCATAACAATGGCCCAGCACATTTAAGAATGATCTTTTGAGATCTTTGCTTCTGTTATCATCAAGACCAAAGGCAGGAATTTTGTGTTTATACCCAATATAATATCTGGTGTAAAAGACAATACATACTTAGCTGAGACAAGATTTTTTACATACAAAGAGCAGTGGTAAATATTTTCAGAAAAAAACTTTAAAATATATCTGATATCACAAAATTTCTTAGGTGAATAAGTTGTATATGTGCCCACAAGATAAGGCAGTTGGTATTAAATGTCTCTTCAAAAAGAAAGGAGAAAGTAGTTGTTGGAGGGCTTTAGTGAAAAAGAAGTAGAATTTAAGCTAAGCCTAGTGAAAGATTGAAGTCTTGAATTCAGCTGTAGGATTTTATTAGAAAGTACATGCTTATCTAGCATGAGTTTCCC
The DNA here is from genome assembly GCA_004027205.1 of Ctenodactylus gundi. Lineage (NCBI taxonomy): Eukaryota > Metazoa > Chordata > Mammalia > Rodentia > Ctenodactylidae > Ctenodactylus > Ctenodactylus gundi. The sequence goes on along the minus strand of PVKB01000920.1, from coordinate 391,746 downwards.
ACCATGGCAGAAATAGTCGTGATGGAGCCCAAACCAGAGTGAAAGAATCTCTTTTTTGAATTGTGTTTGATTTAAGCCATTAGGCCAGCAATAAGAAACTATTGGCCAGTATTTGAAGCTTGTTGTTACAGATACTACTTTTTACTAAATCACTCATTATCAAAATCATTAATCTTTGACTACATAGGTACTTTGTTTATATGCCACCCTAATTACTATTTTAAAACATTGTGTAAATGATTTATAATATCTGAAAAAGAAAATGTTTTCCTTTCTATATTCTAACATATAAACAAGTGGGCATTTGTGTAGGAGCTGAAATGAGGTTATGAAGTCGTAAGCCACCTACCAGCCCTGACCCAAAGCAGGAGGTGACTGTGCTGTATTTAGCATAGTCTCTGAGCTAAACATTCTAGCTGGTGGTCATGCCCGTGTCACCTAGTCACAGTGTAGAGACATGGCTACTTAGAGAAAAGATAATTACAAACTGACATTTGATTTAAATGACTGAAATAAGAGTTATTACTTCTACAATACCATAAATAGATATAGTTTTAAAACAGCGAACAATTATTTTACAGTGATCAGAATAACTGATTCAGATAGGAAGTAGCTGAGAATTATCTTGCAGTTGAAGCCTGCTTTGTTCTTAAAATCAGCTCATTAGTGCAGAGGTTAGGAGTAGGGGCAGACTGATTACAAAGTATTTTGCTATTGTGGATCTGATAGAAATCGTTTCTTACAAACCTTAATATTTGTAAGTACAAAACAGACTTTCTTGATATTTTGCATTAGTCACTTCCACTCCCAGATGCTAACGTTTTAACTTTCTTGGGTCAAGTGGAGAAATTCCTGTGTTCATGGTAGTTCTTCAAAAACTATTCTGGTTCACACTTTTATTTCAACTATGAATGCCCAAAGCCTAGGGTATATTTTTTTCAAAAAATAGTAAGTAAAATATTTAAGACTTGTTCTTTATCTGTAAATGAAGATTGTAATCTTTCCCCTAGCACCCATCCCCCATCTTGCTCAGAGACCTTATTCATTAGGGTTTGTTTCACTTCTAGGGAATTGGATGGGTGATATGTTTTATTCATTTACTCTGCTAGAAAGTAGTGGAATGGATTTAGTGTTCCATCCACAGAGAAGTCAATAAATGTAAAGTTTGTCAAGATTTGCAGGCATTTGGCATAGTTTGCGTACTCTTTCTGAGATGTCATGGCCGTCAGAGGGCTGTTAGAGCTGATAGTTTCTCCATACTGGACACAGAGTTACTTTAAATAACTTTTAAGTATTTTTTGTTTATATTGTGCATTGTTTTGGTTGAAATTCAGTGTTTCATATAGTCTAGCTCTTAAGCTATTATAAAAAACCTTAGCATTAAAGAGAAGTGACTTACATAGTCACACAATATATACAGAGCAACTTAGTGTATGAAAACTTGACATTAAAAGTAGGGATTGGAGAAGGGAATCAGGTGAACAGTAGTGCTAGGGTAACAGGTCAGAGAAGGTTTTTGTCAACAGTACAGACTGTTTCGTTATTTCCTCGACTGGTGTAGTCTTGATATTTTAACTTCCAAAATCAATATATGTCTCTTTTTGTTTCTTTTTAGGTTGCTCCACTGTGCCTAGGAAGAGCTGGAGCTTGTGTTGTGACTGTAAAATTATAATTTAGTGCATTGTTTTCTAAATGACGATATCCTGTTCCTCCACTAATTCAGTACAGTTGTTCTACTATCAATGGATACATTTTTAGTAAAAGTGCAATCCCACATTCCTAGGCACAAAGTGCCTCATCTTAAAGTGAAGATGGTAAACCAAGAGAGGAAAGAGTGGACTGACCAGGATTAAATGCTTTCATTACTTAATAAATCAAAACCACAGCTGTTGAATTGTGAGTATATGTACCTGTTACAGAATGAGGACAGATTCCCCTTCTCCACTGCATAGTCTGGTGCTAACTGGGAATTTTGTTCATTCATGGCCAAGCACATTTTATTCTTACTACCCAGATTTATTTTTATTACAGTGTGAACATATCAGATCAAACATCTAAAATATTGTTCTGTAAGTTTGCCAAACATTACTTGCATTAATTTCTGTTTGTTTCATCATAGCCATTATTTTAATGACACACTCAAATTAGCCTGTTGAGTTTTTCAGAGACAGCTATGTTACATATGCTTTGGCTGTGGATTTTATTTCTAAAATGGCATAGTTCAGTGAATAAAGAAAAACACTACTGGATTAAAACAGTGGTGGCCAGATGAAAACTTGAGATGTTCTATGTGGCCTATGTAAAGGTTCATTTCACTATGCACAGTCGCCAAGAACTCTGTGTATGATGATCTTCGATTGAAATTGAAACATGGCATTTTAAATCAAATTTAACATATACAAATATGTGCAGAAAAATAAATATGCTCTGTAATATTCTTTTACCTAATGTTACACGAATTTCTTTTCTTTTGTATCACAAAAGCTTGTTTGAAGTCATCATTTAAGATAGAATGATTTGGATAATCATTTTGTTCTCAAGACTGTTTGCCTCCCCTGCCTTTTCTTAGTTTGCCGTCATGAGAAACCCATCGTGCTTCTTACAATGAAGTACTTTTGGGGGTATGGGCTAATTGAATGTTTGAAAGATATGTCGAAAGTGTTTGTTACACAAAGTTTTGTACATTTGTAAATTCTAATTACTTACGTGAATGTTAATATTCTTAGTGAATTGTTAAGATTGTCTTCAAAACATGCACTGGGCAGTAACATTTTGTGAAAAATCCTTTATGGTGTAAGTCATTAACTTATATCTTAACATAAAATGCTATAAACTAAATGACCATCTTTTAAAATATGGTGTTATAATTAATGTGTTAAAATTTTATATCATTGCAATCTTTTAGTTGCTCTTTTTAAATTAAAATACTATTCCTTTTTTTAATGAAGTGATTTTAAATACACATGAAATATTTCTACCTTGGAACCTAAGACAGTATGTCTAGTCCTAGGACAAGTCCTGTAGCCATTTCAAGGGTGTGGTCATTAAAAAAACAATGCAGAGACTGATTTATTGTATATTAGTATTTTATATGTTCATTATTTTGTAAATATGAATTTGATTATTTTTCTGACAGGGAAAGAGCAACTGTGCAGTCCTTTTACATATGTAGGGGAAGGGGGTAATAAGAGGAAAAGTGTTAGAAACAATAAGAATTTTAAACTGCAGAATCCCCAATACACTATCACCTTCAGGAGGCTGAAACCTGGGATCATTCCTTGGAATATTTATGATCTGCTGTAGTTCACTGTGGCCCTCAGTGGAAAACAAGCTCATGTTAAAGTAAATGAGGGTGTTCTCCTCTCCAGGAATTACTTCCTTTAAGGGTTTTTCTACTCTGATAAAGGGCTTCTCTGGTGCAGGGTTGTGGGCAATAGCATTTGGTCTGCTCTCCTGGGTGCTACTGTTCAGTAGACCCATTTCTTTCAAGTGGCAAAGCTTTTGACCAGAGTTTCATTTCGGTAGCCCAGAAACTTATAAATCTAGAAAAAAATGTGGCTTTTCTTTGATGCCTTTCCCTTTACTGTTATCCTGTTCATTGAGATGTCTAGATGTTCTTCTAACCTCAACTAATGACCAATTTATAAAAAATAAACCTCAACTAATGACTAATTTATAAAAAATAAGATTTGCTCAACTAATGACCACTTTATAAAAAATAAGATTTGCTGATAATTATTCAGTGATTACTATGAACAGGAGCCAAGTATTTTGTATGATTAATGCACTAACCAGCACAATAACCTTACAAGGTAGATTCTATCATTATTCTCTTTATTATATTTAATGATAGTGGAGACTGGGACATAGCTCAGAAGTTAAAGAACTTGCCTAGCATTCACAAGACCCTAGGTTCAATTCCCCAATACTACATAAATATTAGCTAACTGTAATGGTGCATGACTGAAATCCCAGCACTCAGGAGACTGAGGCAGGTAGATTGCTGTGAGTTGAAAGCCAGCCTGGGCTACCACAGTGAGTTCAGGACGAATCTGGATTACAGAGAGTGACTCTCTCAAAATAAAAAAGGCAGTTGATGATTTGGGGGAACAGAGGTTAACCCCAAAGTTATACATACAGCACAAATAATGGACAGAGGAGATCAGATACAGGCATTCTGACTCAGGAATCTTCACTCTTACCATTCCTGATTCTAGATAACAAAGAGATGCTTTGTTTATATGAAGAATCATTTGTTTTATAAAAGGAAAAGTTAAGAGTTCTTATATGCTATAGTGATAAAATTTATACTAATTATACCCCACCAGAATATTTCAGTTTTTTAGTGTTTGGGGAAAAGTTTCCTCGTGTGTGTGTGTGTGTGTGTGTGTGTACACATATATATGTTTTATTTATATAAATATATGTGTTTTGCTTTAGAAAAGTAAATACAATAAGATAAACATTCAAGTTTCGTAGGTATTAGATCCTATATGATAGTTTGACTACTTAAACTCCAAAAGAATTATTAGTAAAAAATGAGCAAAATGGCCTACAAATTAGATAACCTGATGAAGTGGACAAATTCTTAGAAACATACTAATTAGTAAACCTGACTCAAGAAATTTTAAAAATCTGAACAGGCCTATAACAATAGATTGAATCAGTGATTAAAAAAAAGGCCCAGGACCAGATGTATTCACTAATTATCTCTACCAAACATACAAGAAAGAATTAACACCAATGCTCAAAGCATTACCAAAAAATGGAAGCAGAGGGAGCTTTTTTATAGCTCTCCTCTAGAACTCCATTATCTAGACAGATAACATCACAAACTTATGAATACAGATGCAAAACAATCAACAAAAGACTAAATCCAACAGCATATTAAAAAGATTTATATACCATGGCCATGTGAGACTTATTACAGAAATAGAGATGATTCAACATATAAAATAATGTATCACAGTTAATAGAATAAAGTCAAAAATATGATCATTTCAATTGATATAAAAAAGCATTTGCTAAAATGCAATGCTCTTTCATGGGAGAAAAGAAGTCCCATAGCTAACAACATACTCAATAGTGAAAGGTTGAAAATTTCTCTCAAATATCATGAAAATGCCTAAATGCCTTCATTCCCCACTGCTATTCAAACAGGGAATTAGAAGTTCTAGCGAGAGAAAGTAGGGCAAGAAAAATAAAAGAAATTCTAGTTAGAAAGAAAGAAAACTATATTAGCAAACAGTATAGTCCTACATATTAAAACCTCTATAGATAATCTACAAAAACAATTGCAGCTAATTCTAAATTTAATAATGTTGCAGGATATCAGATTAACACACAAAAGTACTTCTATATACTAACAAAAACCCAAGGAAAAATTAAAATAGCTCCATTTTACAATAACAAAAAAAAAAAAGAATAAAACACTTAGCGGTAAATTTAGCCAAGGATGTGTAAGACTTGTATTCTGAAAAAAATGGAAAACACATTGCTGTAAGAAATTTAAAAGGAGCTAAGTAAATGGAAGATGGCTTGTATTCACGAGATAGAAGACTTAACTCTGTTAAGGTAATACTGCTCTCAAAATGTGTAACGATACAGTGCAATCCCTTTCAACATCTCAAGAGTCTTTTTACAGAATTGGGAAAGCTGATTCTAAAATTCATATGGAATTGCAAGGGACTCAAAGGACAGTCATGAATGAGAACCAAAGTTGGAAATTTTCCGATTTCAGAATCTCTTACAGAGCAGCATTAATCTAAACAGTGTGGTATAGTATAAAACTATAGGGAGCGGGAGGGATGCCCCAGCAATTAAGAGCACTTGCCTGACAAGTGCAGGGCCCTGCAGCACCACATAGTTTGGGCACGGTGCCACAAAACACACCTGTAGAAAATAAATGAATAAATATGAAATGAAGGCCAGCACCACTGCCCTGGCTCAATTAAAAAATAAATAAATAGGGCTGGAGGAATAGCTCAGCAGTTAAAGCACTTGACACTAAGTACCTAAATTCAGTCTCCCAGCACCACATAAGCCAGGCATGGTGGCACACACCTGTAATCCCAGCACTTGGGTGGCTAAGAAAGGAGAAATGCTGTGAATCCAAGGCCAGCCTGGGCTACAGAGTGAGACCCTGTCTCAACTAAATAAACAGACCAATAGATTAGAATAGAGAGTCCAGAACTAAACTTTGGTCAGCATACTAAAGTCGACTGATTTCCAATGGTGCCAAGACCAGTTAATGAAAACAGAACAGTCTCTTCAACAAGTAGTGCTGAGGCAACTAAATACTTAGATGCCTAGGAATGAAATTGGACTTTTTAACTCATACTGTGAATAAAGATTAATTCAAAATAGATGAAAGACCTAAATACAGATATTCACATGTAAAAGGATGGAGTTGGATCCTTACTTCACACCACATACAAAGATTAGTGCAAAAGAGATGGAAGATCTAAATATAAGAGCTAAAACTGAGAAGAAAACAGGCATAAATCTTCATAAACTTACATTGAACAGTAGTTTCCTAGCACTATAACCACAAGCAACATAAGAAATCAATTGGAGTTCATCACAAAAGCTTCTGAGTATCAAAGGACATTGTCAAGAAAATTAAAACTCTCAGAATGGGAGAAAATGCTGTATTTGCAAATCATATATCTGCTAAGGAACTAGAATCTAGAATGTAAAAGGAGATCCTGTGTTCAACAACAAAAAGAACCCAATTCAAAGATAGCCTAAGACTTAAGTAGACATTTCTCCAAAGAAGATATACTAATGTCCAACCAGCACGTGAAAGCTACTCAGCATGAGTCAAGAAGCAAGTCAACACAGTGAGATACTGACCACTCCACACACACGTACTGGAAGGACTAATTTTCAAAGCAGGAAATAAATGTTGAAGAAGATGTGAAATGCCCAGAGTAGAGGAGCCTGTACAGACAGCAGATTAGCTATTAGTGGGCAGAGAGTGAGAAGAGGGAGCAGGAAGTGCATGCTTACAGAGTAAGGAGATTGGTTGTGAGATAACGAAAGTATTCTGGAATGGTTGATACCACTAATGTTAAATCTTACCTGTATTTTACCACCATTTTAAAAAAGGTCTATTAGATAGATTACTAATTTGTTTTTCAAACATTGCAATAATAAGCATTCTAAATATGTTACTAGAATTAAAATGATGAATTTGTATGCATCCCATGGAGGAATTTTTTTCAGTGTAAGTTGCAAATAAACGGTTGAAACTCAGTGGGAAAGTTTTTTAGATCTTAATTCTCTTTTAAAAAGAGTGAGAAACAACAACGTAAAGGAGACGTTTGATTGAAAGCTGCTTCCCAGTGTCCGGCCCATGACAGGCTTTCCATACCTGTCTCCCAAAAGTCAGAAAATCTGTGTATTACTTCAGATTATTAAAAATCCCCTAACACAGAAGCAGATATTCAACAAACTGTTGTATTGTGACTGGGTTATATATTCCCAAGTAAAGTTTTTATTGTATTTGGTAACTGGAGTGAAAAAATTGCCATGAAAATTTAAATCCTACGTTTGACATTCTGTACTTCTGGGTCTCAGAAACTTCTATAGATTTGTAAGAATGCACCAGCTTCTCCACCAAAGCCTCTGGCCTCACTTCAGAGACAGACAAAAGTACCATCCTTATTTTGTGTCTCCTGAACCTGAACAATTCTGACATCTTGTAAATCTTGAAGACATGCAGAGCTCAGGGGGCTGATGCAGGAGGATTGCTATGAGGTCGAGGCCAGCCTGGACTATGTAGTTTAGGACTAGCCTGGATTATGTAGTGAGACTCTGTCTCAATAAATAAATAAAAATAACTAGAAATGCAGATCTGATTGATGTGTGAGAACTATGTCCAGGCTTTACTGCTGCCCTCTTCACCTCGTCGTTGGTAGTTATTTTCTCTGGGCTAATGAAGTCAAAAACAGGGAAGCTTAGAAAACAAATCTTCAGCTTTGCCCAGGCTAAAATTCCATTTAGTTACATTTCTTTGATATAGTACACAATTGTTGGCATTTTCAAATAGTTTTATATTATTGTATTAATGTTTGTATAATAAATTTGTGCCTGAAAAACAAACAGGGATTGTGGACAGGCAAATTATGATGCAGTGGCATTCAGCTATGACTGTTACGTGACAGCATGACCAAGATACAGTTATCCTCACTATATTTTGTTTTAGTGCCTATTTTTTCTGAATAAATTCTACTCACAAAAGGCCTATTGCTGGGGCTGGAGGCATAGCTTAGTTGTTAAAGTGCAAGGCTCTGAATTCAGTTCCCCAGCACCACGTAAGCAGGATATGGTGCCACCTGCCTGTTGTAATCCTAGCACTCGGGAGGATGAGGCAAGAGGATGCCAGGGAGTTCAGAGCCCAGCTGGACTATAGAGTGAGACCCTGCTGAGAGAGAGAGAGAGGGGGGGGGGGGGGGAGGGAGTCTATTGCCACTTTTTAAAATAGTAAAAACTTTACACTTGAAATTACTTAAATTTTAAAACGTTTTTGTGAAAGTTATGCATCTCTGTAAATCTGTAATATATGATAAACTGGGTTCAAAAAAGACCTCGAGGGGGTAAATTTTATGGAAAGAGTTCCTTGCCTGGTGGTAACTACAGCGATGAGAGTAGGGAGAAGCTGTCACTCAAGGAGTTGTGTCTGTGCAGGGACAAGAATAGCTGTGCTATGTGAGAATTTCAGAGAAAGAAAACACTGGGTAGTGAGTTTGGCAAAGCTGACCTACTTATTTGTCTGATTCTGTGTGAGAAGCTCAGTAGCAAAGCTGCAGAGAGGGCCCAGGGGACAAAGGGTCCCTGTGTTGCAGGCACTTTCTGATCAATAAGGCATTGAGCAAAACCGGAGAGAGACCAAGTTCGTACACACTGGTAGATCAGAACGCACAGGAAAAGAGAGGACACTAGCTCTTTAGAGGCACATGCTGGGGTGTATTTCTGTACCCCCTGAAGTCCTCTACTATTCTACCATCATATCATAAGGTATCACTAGTGCTTTGTCGACTAAATACAATGTAGACTTGGTCTTTGACATGAATCACCTCTGAGGTAGAGGAAGGTGGCTTTACTGTATCGCTGCAAAACCAAGCAAACAATTCCTGAGCTTTCCCTATGCACATGGAGGGGTGAGGCAGGTAGGAGAGAGATGGAAGCAAACAGCACCCCAAGGTGGCCACAGCATTGAGTCTATGCAGAGAAATGGGGGCACTGCCAGCTAGTTTATTGTCTTAAAAAATTAAGGTAATTGTTAGGGCAAATAAATTCTGTACTTTATAGATTCAAATTAAGGATGGTAGCAATTCTTTCCATATATACCTGGCCCCAAGCTAGGTGGAGACTCCAGATGGATATCATAACAGCCAGAAATGCCATCTGCAGGCAGGTCACCTCAGAGGCTACCTGCACCCTCCAGCCTTACCGAAATAGTCAAATGGACCACTTGCGGCCAAAATATGCTAACAAAGGGGTTATTTTCTTTTCCAGTAGCAATAGAACAATAGATTTTCAAATGTTGTGATATTTTGCTCAATATTTGAGTGGGAGAGAATTTCATTACTCTGTGTTGCATAAAGAATAAGGACTAGTCCCCATAAGAAATGATTGCTAACAAGGTTTCAGAGAATTGTTCAGAGCATTGCTCAGGACCCAGTATTTCAAACTGTAAGTAGAATATAACATGTAACATGGCAACCTAACCCACCAGCTATGACATCTTGGTTATCAGACCCAACCAGAACCCAGAATGTTATAGGCATTTTCACCCCAGTGCTTGAACTACGTAGTCCAGAGACTCGCCCATGGCGACATACTGGGATCACTTGAAAAATCCTACGACACAAAATGCCTGGACTGTACTCCAGCCATGACAGCTGTTATGGCTTAGATATAAAATGTACCCCCCAAATTTCACGTGTTTGGAAGGTGATTGAATCATGTGGGTACTAATGGATCACTGGTGAATTCATATACAGTTAGGAGGTGAGGCTTCTGGGAGGGCCGGGTCCCGGGTGCTGACTTGAAGGAGTTTATTTTTGCCCTAGCTCCTCCATTCTCTCTGCCACGCAGTGAAGAGCTCACCTCCACGCCAGGCTCTTCCGCTGTTGGAGCCAATCAGCCATGCATGAGCTGAGACCTACGAACTGAGAGCTAACTGTGCGTGTTGGGTATTGTGTCCCAGCAACAGGACAGTGACTGAGACAACATCTAGGCCCACCCAAGCCAGGTGACTCTAATGTGGAGCCACTGTAAGAACCCTGACCTAACTCCATCCCTCACAGTGGTGGCTTCAGGCTGTGCCACTGGCTCAACACCTTCAATCAAGGCCTTCTGTGTTATTTCAAAAGCAAGTTTTTCCAGCACTCTCAGCACTCTCAGCACTCTTAGGAGAGTCATTTGTTCACATAATTAGGAGATTACAAATCGTTCTTACCTGCTCAAATTCCCCAAGGTCTCTCCTGGTTTTAAGCATGTGTGAGAAATACAGTTTATTTTAAAACTCCATACTATTTAAATGTTTCCATTAATTTACAAGAGCTTTTCCCAAATTATTCCATGTCACTGAAGCTTTTCAGTATATGGACAATTCAGAGCAGATGTTGGTTTTGGGGTAAGATGTCTAAGTAGATTATTTAGATGAATCGCCCTGCTTAAAATGAGCAAAAAATTCTGAATAAAATGTATTTTGTTTAAAGCTCTGAAGAACAGACAAAATAATCAGCTTTATGAGGACAAAACTCTTAGTGAAAGAAGGTGCATGGAGAATAGAGCACTGAAGCTCTTTATTTGCCAAACTCAGGAACTTTCCCTTGGTTTTGGTGAACTTACAGAACAGGGAATAAGGTCAAAATCTAGGATCTGCCCAAGGTTTAAAAAAAAAAAAAAAAAAAAACTCCCCCTCCGTGAAGCTGGGACTGTAGATGCTACAGCTACAGCAAACCCTAGGGCTACCCATCTGATCCTCACAGTCAGGAAACTACCCCCCTTCTGTTCTCCACCCCCCGCCCTAAACACACACACATACACAAATACCTTGGAATGACTCAGAAGATACAGCTGCAGCCTGTCCCCTGTAAAACCACAGCCCACAATCACATTACATGGAAAAAGTCAGGAAGCTGAATAGTACTGTGGTCATCTAAAGAAATCTTTCCGAAACAAAATCAAGGAGACTGTCCTTCTGAAATGTATTTAAACAGAGTGAAAAGTAGCCAGGAAATTAAGTACAAAAAGTATCATGAGAGAAGTACCCTCTGGATACAATTTGAATAAAACATCTCTCTCATTCATTTTATCTCAATGTTAAAACTTAACTGCACTACATTAAGCAAGTCGATAATTACTCAAAATCTTGTGAAGATTTTTCCCAAGTTTGTCTGGTGATCTGTATTGCTTACTGCATTCATTGTCATTACTGTTATCATACAATGTAATGTGTGGGCATTTTAGGAAGGGCTATAAAACCTATGAAATATCAAATGATAGTCTACTTACAGGAATCAAAATCACAGTATATCTGTGATTGCAGAAAGATAAGTCCTTTGTCTACAATAAAATAATGGCTTAATATTGAATACTTTAATTGTCATCATTTAAAATTATTCTACCTTATTTGCAATAAAAATATGATCCCCATCAGATTTCCATTGACTTATTCAGTAGATATAGTGCATCAAATTATTAAAAATGATGCTTAATCACGATTCTGCATTGTTTAATATGTGTAGCTAACATCATTTAGCATGTTGTCCTTTTTCCCATTAATTACATTCTGCTTTCAGATCACAGCAAAGCATATGTGTGTGTGTGTGTGTGTGTGTGTGTGTGTGTGTGTGTGTGTGTATGAGACTGTGACCATAGAACCTCAAGGAACTAGACAAACTATTTAATTAAGGTCTATAACAAAGCATGACAGGTACCATTGGAGTGAGAAATACATTTAAAGTTAAGTTTTTATACGTAGTAAGGGACAGTGCAATGAATAAGTTTATATTTAGATGAGTTCCATTTGAAAGTCAAAGTTAAAGAAAAATGCCCAACACAGGATTACACCTCAGCACTCTAGGTCAAAAGGTAAAGGCAGAGAAATTATAAACCTGAGGCCAGCAGGAACAGCCCCCTAGGCACATCTGTCTGCTTTTTGTTTCTGCAAATGAAATTTTACTGAAATACAGATGAGGAGTCTCTTAGCTGTTTAGATATTTAAATGAAATTGAGTAAAAAGTTCATATTTTATACATCACCTTGGAGTCAGTCATTTGTTTACTGCAGTAGAGTTAGAGCGAACTCGACTGTGTGACAGACACTGTTCAGCATCTCGTGTGTATGTTAAATCACTTCATCTTTACAATCATCCTGTGAAGCAGACATCGGCAAAGGAACTAGCTAGTGCATGGCACAGACACATTTCAGAGCCAGCCATACCTGTATAACCCTAAGAGCCTCGGAAAAAATCTCTGCAAAATTGCTAGGTGGAGATAAATTTAAACTGCCTTCATTACATAGGATGATACACACTTTATGCCAAGGTCAGATATATGTGTCATCACTGCATCTGTGCTCTGTTTTAAGCTTTTACTCTCCATGGGGAATAACAGGGTATAATTCTGCCTCTTATGCATGAATGGACACACATGCCTGCACACGCACACACACACAGCCCTTAATAATGCCTTTCTGTGGTGAAAGAACAAAAGAAGGGCATGTTAGAAAGAATGGCACATTTAATGACCAGGGTGCAGAGGATTGTTGCTACCAATAGAGCAAAGAGCAGGGGTGCGGAGTGAGTGGTTATGAATGGAACCCCAAAGAAGGAGCCATTAGTGAGAGGATATAAATTTGTTATTAGAAACTCAATATAATTGGAGAGAAGCAAATTCTTCCGAATTCTAAGGAAAATGTATAATCATGTGACAGACAATTCTGCTGCAATGATTTATCTATTGGTCAGGTGCCAGTCAAGAAACAGGCCACAAGGTGTTTTGAAAGGGAAAGATTTAACACAAAGAATTATACACTGTAGTAGAGGGCGGAACGCCCCAGGGACTGGCTGCTTGTCAGGGTCTGAGATTTGTTTTTTTCCTAGTTGATCTGATCAGTTAGCCTGATACTGTTTCGTGGGTGCTGGCAGAAAACATGCACGTGTCAGGGACAAAGAATTTTATTATGGCACAGAAAGAGGAAGAGCTATCATGTTTGGGTCAGTGTCCCTCAGGGGAGCCATGCAGAGAATCCCAAGTGGAACCCACTGATCTTGGTAAGGCCACTTCCTAAGGAGACATCCTGACTCTTCATCCCGAAGCTTCCTTTCTTGTCGGGGCCCTCAGGTCCCGAAAGCCTCAGCATTGCTGACCTTGGCCAAGTTCCTTTCCACGAAGAATTGTTTATTGTCTGAAATTTAAGCCAGGTGTTGCTTTGCTTGAAATTTGGATCAGGTGTTGAAACACGGGACTGTTCTGTTAACAATCGAGAAGGCAAGGAGGGTATAAAAAAGGAAGGCTGTAAATAAGGAAGCGTCTTTTGCAGCGTCCCTTGCAAGGGTCCAGTTTTCTTCAATCTGCACTCCCCTTCTCATGTTCTCATTGACTGAGCGGGCTCAGTCACTTTCTATAAAACAACCCTAAGAAATAACCCAGACGAATAGCAGTGGATAGTGACACAGGACTTACGCACGTGCCTCTCCCTTGCTCCTGAAACGTCTCCAGTACCGCCTACTGACCATGCCCAGGACTGTGCCAGCTGGCAGAGGACAGGAAGACCCATGTTCACTTTCACAGAGCAGGTAATGAAGGTGGGATTTGGAATGGAGAAGCAATAAATTGAAAGCTGGAAAATCTGGTCATCAATAGGACCAGACACAGCTGAATTGAGATATTGTCTGAAACTGTGGAAGAAATGGAAGAGTAATTCATTTTTGCACGAGTGCTAAAATGTGTGTGATCTTCACTACGCTCTGAGTGAAAGTAAAAGCCATGGTCTCTGCCCTTTGAAGGACCCTAAGGAGCTGACAGCTGACGGAGAGCCAGGCAAGTCACCGTAAAATAATGTCCTAGGAATTGCGTCCATGATTTCATCTAATGCAAAGGAAGAAAAGAAGGGAAACTCTTTAGTAAAATGGAAAAACATAAATGAATAATCCCGATGCAAAAAAGGTAAGTAATAAATGAGATAGATTGTGAAGCATTAAGAGAATTCAGAGGAAGGTGTGTATCATCCAAAAAATATATTGTTAAATATGACTCTTCAATGGTGTACCCAAAGTAATATGTTAAGATTTCTAGATCACATCTTAAACATTATGGACAGGAAGCATTTTCAGAAATGAGTTCAGTTTGTACAAGTAAACATGTTTTGAATATCGAGAAAGTTATCAACTGAAATATAAAACATTTTGCTAAATGGCTGCTTAACATACATCTGTTATACTTCTACATTTCTTGTTGCCTACTAATTATCTCTTCATGTGGCAGTGATTTTCCAATAGTTTTTGTAGAGAAAATAGAAAGGTAATTCTCTTTCCCCTAGCATGACTGATCATAACTTGTTTATTATTGATAATTTCAGCTTCACAACTTGCTATTGATAACTTTGAGTCATTAAATTACAGAAAACATATTTTATTCATATTTCAGTACTGTTTCTTCTCTATTTTCTCATACTTCTGTGCTTCATCTACTCTTAAGACATTTCTATAATGATACAACTCCTGTCCCTGAATCATTATGCCCTTAGCTAAGGCAGCACAGGTAGCAATAACTTCGTTATACTTGAAAGTAGGGGGTTGGAAATGGACCACTGATTTTTGTCAATTAGCTGAAGTAGAAACAGCTTTCCTGGTAAATGTTTAACAACTGACTATGGGGGGGAAACACATCTCCAACTTGTAGACTTTGCTAAGTTCTGGTAGAAATATCCCCATCATGTGTAATTCCAAGCTACTGAAATGACATCACTAAATGCCAAGTTGGGAAGAAACAGGCACCATTGGCTGCCCTTATCGGCCAGTGCTAAGGGGCGCCTGCATCCCCACCACGGGAAGGTCAGCACTCCGCTGCTCTGGGTGAAGTAGATGAGGAGGAACTGAAGCTGGAGCTCTTTTCCACAGAGAAAAATAAGGACTAGAAAGGGGGCTGAGGAGTTTTATTGATTCACATCCCCCAAATAACTTTTATTAATTTTTAAAGCATCTGAAAAAGTTCTTTTTCCCTGTTAAACCATGAGTCACTGGTATACCAATGAAACAAGAAGACACGGAATGCCAAAAAATTATTTTATCCCTTACAATATGAAGCAGTCTTCTGATAGTCACAGAACCCATGGTAGAAGCGTGTTGGGCTGCCCTCAGTCTCCATACAGTGCTGGGAGGTCCTGTCCTGCTCTCATGGAGTAGGCAGTGCTACTGACCCACTCCCCAAGGCACGAAAAAGCACCTCCGTGTCACTTAAAAATGTGTGGTGCCCGGCAAAAAAAAAAAAAAAAGACCAGGATTTGAAGGCAATTTATGAAACAGAATGTCAAAACAACCAGAATACATGTGTAGAGATGTTCAGCATCAATAATCACTAGATGAATGCAGGTCAAATCTATGACACCATAAAATGGGTACAATTTTTTAAAGACTAACAAATTCAAGTGTTGCTAAAAATGGAGCAATTAAAACTCTTACATGTTACTTGTGGGAGACTAATCAATATATCCACTTGGTAAAAATGTTTGTCAGTGATTGCTAATGCTAAAAATAGATATAGCCTACGTTCCTGCAGTTCTGCTCTTGATCATGATCCTGACGAAAATGAATGCTTCTGTCCATCAAAGCGAGAGCGAGCACAGGCCTGGCTGATAAGTAGCTCTGCGCTGCAGGTGACTCCAGGACCCACCAGGAGAAAATGGAGGAATCGTGACATATAGATAAAATGAACTACTAGTCATTCATTTGAAAAAAAGAACTAATGACTGCCAGGCATAGTGAGGTACACCTGTAACCCAAGCCCTCGGAAGGCTGAGACAGGAAGATGACAAGGTTAAGGCCACACTGAGCAACACAGCAAGGTCTTTCTAGGCTGGTCTGGATTACGCGCTACCACAGCGAGATCCTATCTCACACACACTACAACTAATTTTTATCCTCGTAGGCATAATGTTGAGGGGAAAAAAGTAAAGTATAACTGTATGCTGTCCCATTGATACAAAGCTTTAAAAAAAAAAAAAAAGGTAAAACTGACCTGTGGTTGTAGAGGTCAGAATAGCTATTAACCTTGAAGGAATAATGGCCACAAAAGGGCAAGAAAACAGGGTGACAGATGGGCTGCGTCTTGACCTGTTTTGGTGGAAGGTGTATAACCAACTGAGTATGTGCACTTAAAAATTGGCACACTGTATTCAGCTACAGCTCAGTTTTAAAAATAAGTATGCAGCATCCCATCTACTTCTCCCCTGCTCTGTTTCCTTTGGCCAGCCCCAATCTAACTTCCTGTTTAAGAATGTGACAGAGACACAGAGGTAAATCTCATGCTCACTACTTTATAATGACACTTTACAGTCTCCACATTTCAAAACCTTCTGCCTACATGACAGAGACAGTAAAAAAAAAAAAAAAAGTTGTGTGTGAAAGAGCGAGAGACAGATGGAGCAGAGAGGAGTTTTAGGACAATGAAACTATTCTGTATGATACTATAAGGGAGGTACGTGTTCTTTGTGTTTGTCCACGCCAAGAGGGACGTCTAAGGAGAAGAGTAGACCTTGGATGGAGTGATGGCCCAGAACAGGTGCATCAGTCACAGCACACGAGTCACCTCGGCCAGGACATGCGGATGGAGGAGGCTGAGCGGCGCGGGAACAGCAGATATTACAGAAACTGCCAGGGCTTTCTGCTCAATGATTCTGTAAGCCTAAAACTCCTTTCTATTTTAAGAATGATTTTTACAATTTTTCGTACCGCATGGGAGGATGAATGAAAACATAGCTTCTGTGACAATCCTGCCAAACATGCCTAGTCTGAATCTAATCATGAGAACGTCAGACAAGCTAAAATTATGTGTCATTCTCCGAGACAACTGGCTTGGAATTTTCAGGTGTGTTCAGGCACGCAAGCTGAGCACAGACAATTGCCGCACTAGGCTAAAGACTGAAGAGACCTGATGGTCTCCGCGGTGCCTGATGCCAGGCCGAGTCCTTTGGAGGAACCAGGGCCTCCCCCGCACCTGGCACGTGCTCTCCCACCAGGCTGCACCCCTAGCCGACAGCACAGGTGCCTAGCCTTCCTCTGATGTGCAAGAAACATTATTGCAGTTGAAAATAGATATAACTGGCTGGTGATTGAACACAGCACTCTAATCTCCGCATTGCCGGGGACAGCTTCTCCACTTAGGGCTCTGCCAAACCCTTTATCCCAGGGGATGAGACAGAGCTTATGAAAGTGATAATATTTGTGATACTGCAAATGAAGAGCAGATAAAATTCTACTTTCCATTTCTTCCCTTTGGGAAACTCTTAGAAGCAAATTGATCCTCTTCCCTGTGGAAGAGATAAGGAGCAGTGTAGGAAAGTGCCGAAGGAAGTGCCAGCTGCAGAATTACCATGCTTATGAGTTGGAGGGGATGTTTACATTAAAACATCTTCCTTGTCATGAGCCAGATGAAAGTTTACTTTTCAGATACTTACGGTTTTCCAGGCAAAGAGAAAGTTAAAAGGACACAGGGTCAAAATAAGGTGGAAAAATGTACAAAACTTTTTAAGTTAAAAACTTAATTTATGCTGAATATTCTATTTCCCAAGCCTATCTCCTACTTTGTTCCAGTCAGAATGCAAGTGCAACTGTTAGGCCTCCCTCACTGACCTGCGACTGGGAATGAGCCATTTATACCTCGGTTAGAATGTAGGGACGCATCTACGTTGACCTTGAAGTCTTTCTTGGAAATGTGGTTATGATTCTCTTCATCAAAATATCTTATCACAAAAGTTATTTTCAACCCTGAACCCCAACCACTTGCAACCAGTTCCAGTGTTCTGTTGTATTTAGCACGCTGTCAGCTCACACAGAATAACTGCTCTTTGATAGAATCTCAATCTTAAAGGAATAAGAGAAATAAAATACCTGAGTCACCATAAAATTTAAAGTACAGTGTATATGGCTCAGCTACTAAAGCATTTGCCTAGCAAGCACATGGCCATGGGTGTGATTCCCCAGCACAATAAGCTAGGAGTGAAAGTGCACACCTGTAATCCCAGCACTCTGGAGACTGAGGCAGGAGGATGGTCATCATTTCCAGTCCAGCCTGGGCTACATAATGAGTTCGTCAGGACCAGCCTGGACTACATTACAAGATCCTGTCAAAAAAAAAAAAAAGTACAATGTATCTGCATCCAAGCTCTAAATTTTAAGAAAAGTACTTCCTTTCCCTTAAGAAATTTATTTATTTAGGAATATATGAGAGGCTTCTTTGGGAAATTCAGTATTTCTGAAAAGGAATATTTTCTTCTCTTAAAAGTCTCTGTGCACTGTAGAAAATAGTTTCTTTTGAAATGAAAAATGGCTCATGCTCTAGCAATGGCATTCTTAAAATGAAGACTTATTTTTACACAGAAACTTACACATAAATGTTCATACCATCCAGTGGACTAAAACTGAAAACTACCGGACTATCCTGTAACCAGTGGTAAGAAAACCACGGTGAATCCACACCTGGAATGGTACCCAGCAATAAACAGGAAGGAAGTCTTGCCACAGATAGCAACATGGATGAACCTCAAGAAAATGAGGCTGAGGCTATTTTTTCCCATTTTATTGATATGTTTAGATGCCATACATAATGTTTACATTGATTTTGAGTAGCTTGTGCATATACATATTGTGGCAAAATTACAAATCCTTCCTCTCTCCCTTTTCAACCCTCCCATACCCTTTCCCTCCTCTGTAATCCCCTCAATTAATTCTATGAAATAATTGTGATCTTGGTTTCTCATATTAGAGAAACCATTCGATATTTAACCTTCTTCTGGCTCACCTCACTGAGCGTGATGGTCTCAAGTTACATCCATTTACATACAAAAGCCTCCAACCTGTCTGTCTTTATAAATGAGTAGTATTCCATTGTGTATAAATACCACAATTTGTGTATCCATGGTCTATTGATGGGTATTTTAGTGTCTCCCATTTTTAGCTATTGTTAGTTGTGCTGCTATGAACATGGGTATGCATGTATCTCTGTTATATGTTGTTTTTAACTCTTTGGGGGAAATTCCCAGAAAAGGTATTGCAAGATCAAAGGGGATATTAATTTCCAAACTTTTGAGAAACTTCCATACTGCTTTCCATAGTGGCTGTACCAGTTTACATTCATTCCCACCAGCAAAGCAGGAGGTCCTTTTTCCACCCAGCCTTGCCAGCATAGATTGCTGTTTCTGTTCTTGATACATGCTATTCTCTCTGGAGTTACATGGTATCTTAGTGATGTTTTGATTTTCATTTCTCTAATGGCTAACGATGCTGAACATCTTTCCACATATTTATTGGCCATTTGAACTTCTTCATCAGAGAACTGCCTCTTCATTTCCTTTGCCCATTTTTCAATCAATCTTTGATTTGGAGGGGTTTACTTTTCTTCAGTTCCCTATATATTCTGGTTAAGAGCCTTCTGTCTGAGGTATTTGTAGCGTATATTTTTCCCCATTCTGTTGGTTCTCTTTTTACACTGTTGATAATTTTCTTTACCATACAGAAACTTTTTAATTTAACATAATCCCATTTGTTAATTCTGGGGCTATTTATTTTTGCTTTTGGTCTCTTATTAAGAAAGTCTTTGTCTACACCTATGTGTTTTAGACATTTGCCTAATTTGTCTTCTAGAAAGTTCAGTGTTTCCGTTTTAATATCTAGGTCTTTGATCCACTTTGATTTGATTTTTCATGCATGGTGACAGGTGTGTGTCTAGATTCATTTTTCTGCATGTGGATGTCCAATTTTCCCAGCACCATTTGTTGAAGAGGCTATCCTTTTTCCAGTGTCTGCTTTTGATTCCTATATCAAAGATCAAGTAACTGAGGGTATTTGAATTTGTTTCTGCATCCTCAGTTCTGTTCCACTGGTATACCTATCAGTTTTTGTGCCAGTACCATATAGTTTTTATAACCATTGCTTTGTTGTACAACTTGTTGTCTGGAATCATAATGCCTCCTGCCTTAGTCTTGTTACTCGGGATTGCTTTGGCTATTCTCGGTCTCCTTTGGTTTCATATGAATTTAAGGATTGTTTTTTCAAGTTAAAAAAAAAGTTCTTGATAGGATTCGCATTGAATCTGTATATCAGTTTTGGCAATACAATTATTTTAACTATATTAATTCTGCCTACCCAAGAACAGGGGAAGTCTTCATTTTCTGATGTCTTCTATGATTTCTTACTTCAGTGTAACATAGTTTCCTTTATATAAGTCCTTCATCTCCTTGGTTAGCTGGGCCATTGAGAATGCAAGTGTTCTTCTGAGCTCTTTCTCAATAAGTCATTGTTGGTGTAGAGAAAAGCTATTGATTTTTTAGTATTGATTTTGTAGCCTGTGACTTGGCTGAATTTGTTTATTATTTACAAGAGTTTCAAAGTGGAGTTTTGGGGGTCTTCTATGTAAATAACCATACCATCTGCAAATAAGGATAGTTTGACTTCCTCCTTTCTAATACATATTCACTTTTTTGCCTGATTGGTCTGGCAAGTGTTTCAAGGATTATGTTGATTAAATGGGGTGAAGAGTGGACAGCCTTGTCATGTTTCTGCTTTAAGAGGAAACACATTCAATTTCTCAATTTACTATTACTATTACTATTTGCAGTGGGTTTGTCATAAGGCTTCTATCACTTTGAGCTAAGGCCCTCCTATACCTATTTTTATGAGAGCTTTTATCATGAAAGGATGTTGGATTTTATCAAAGGCTTTTTCTGCATAGATTGATGATCATGTGGTTTTTGTTTTTCCTTTTGTTGATGTGATGTATTACACTGGTTGGTTTACATATGTTGAACCAGCCTGGCATCCCAGGAATAAAACCCACTTGATCGTGGTGTATGATCTTTCTGATTACTTGATGAGTTCTATTTGCCAGAATCTTATTGAGAATTTTTGCATCTATATTCGTTAAGGAGACTGATCAATAATTTTCCTTCCTGACTAAGTCTTTGTCTGGTTTGGGAACTATGGTGATGCTAGCCTCCAGAAATGAATTTGGTAGTGTTCCTTCTCTCTCAACTTCATGGAAAAGTTTAAGAAGCATTGGAATCAGTTCTTTCCTGAAGTACTGAAAAAATTCTGCTGTGAATCCATCTGGTCCTGGACTTTTTTTTAATAGGTAGAGACTTTATTACTGCTTCAATTTGTGTGTGTAATGGGACTATGCAAGGTTTTTATGTCTTTTTCATTCAATTTTGGTATTTTTTTTTTATGTGACTAGGAAAGTCACCCTGTCTCAGTTACTTTTTTGTTGCTGTGACTCAATACCTGACACATACAAATTTAGGAAAGGAAAGGTTTATTTTAGTTTACAGTTTCAGATGGTCACAGTCCATTCAGGGGTGGCCAGCAGCAAATGAAGTACATGGCAGAGACAGAGAGGTGCAGACAGCTTCTCAGGACATCACAGACAGACAAGTGAGACTAACCAAGACTAGTCCAAGTCCCAGTCTTAGTCTTTCCTGCATCTGCGTGTCAAAGGTGTGGCCACTACACACCCTTAGTCTTAACTCACATGTCTTTAGTCTTAAGTCAAATGCCTTTAGTCTTAACTCACACACACTTAGCCTTAACTCACATGCCCCTAATCCCAACAACTGCATTCCACCCCTCCAGGTCACACCCCAATCCACCAACATTACATGGCTCCATAGACAATCTGTAACATTAAAATACATGAGACTTTTGGGGGACACTCCAGATCCTAACCATAACACACCCATTTCTTCCAAATTTTCTAACTTGCTGGAATATAGGTATTTGAAATAATTTCTTACAATATTCTGAATTTCTGTAGAGTCTGTTGTAATTTCACTCTTTCCATTTCTAATTGTATTAATGTGTTTTTTCTTTCCTTCTTTTGAGTTTAGCTAGAGGTTTGTCAATCTTGCTTATTCTTTTAAAGAACCAGCTCTTTGATTCGTTAATCTTTTTTATTGATTTTTTAGTTTCAATTTCATTAATTTCATATCTAATCTTTATAATTTTCTTTATTCTACTACTTTTGGGCTTCTTAGGTTGTTCTTGTTTCTCTAGGATCTTGAGGTACATCATTATTTGTGATTGCTCTGTTCTTTTAATGTTTACATTTATGGCTATGAATTTCCCTCTAAGTACTACTTTCCTGTGTCACATAGATTCTGATATGATGTCCTGTTTTCATCATTTAGCTCTAAGAAGTTTTTTATTTCTTCTCTGATTTGTTCTGTGATTCATCATTTAGTCAATAGTAAGTTATTTAGTCTCCATGTACTTATGTATTTTCTGCTATTTCTTTTGCTGTTACTTTCCAGTTTTATTCCACTGTGATCTGAAAGTATACAAGGAATTATTTCGAATCCTTTGTACTTATTTAAGCATGACTTATGGGCTATAATATGGTATATTTTAGAAAATGTTCCATGTCCTACTGAGGAGAAAGTGTATTCTGTTGATCTTGGCTGTATTATTCCCTGATTTCTTGAACTGCCTTCATCATCTATTTGTTTCTTCTGTAAATTCCTCCAACTTCTTGTCAGTGTTTTTTTGGTACTCCTTCTATGTCTGCTTTGAGCTTTCTGTACATCTCTTGTATGTCCTGTGTGAGCTTCTGGGCCAAGAAATTATCATCTTTTTTGGATTTACTATTTGTTGCTATTTCAACATCCCTGGTATCAGTTTCCAGAGTGTTAGACTTTTTCTATGGTGACATAGTACCTCACTTCCCCATGGTTCTGCTGCAGTGAGTTGAAGCTCAGGTATTGATGATGGACTCTCTCTATTTCAGACACATGTTTGTTGGATTTGCCTTACGTGTTATTTGGATTTCATTCCAGTTTTGAGTTTAGAACTGTTTTCAATTTGTTTAACTATTTATTTTTAAGGTATTCTCAATGTCTAGACTTCTGCTGAGACCTTAATCTTCTGCACTCTTTGGTGGAGAAGAAACAGTATAGAACTATATATGGTCTATAGCCAGAACATTTATTAAGTGTATCTTGGGTATGGAGATCTTTAGCAATCTTAACATCCAACTTTGAATGAAAGTTTACATTTATAATACTATCCAATATTAACAATTCACTGGAAGATCCTAGTAGCTAAATTAACAGTATAATAACTCTACCCACAAGATTAATAGTTGCATATACCCTTATTATATATCTAACTTGACCTATTATTGATTTATTAAAGTGTACTATTGATAATGGCAATATAACCCAGACAATAAAAGAGCTTTAAATATACAATGGGAAGTAGAAGAGTATTCCTACGATGGTGAGTGATCTGTCAGTGCTCCTTTCCCTGTAAAAGAGAAATAGATAGGGAAGGGCTCTCAAAGCTAGATTCAAATGAGTCAGGGAGAACTCTGAGTGAAGGGGAGAGAGTGTCTGTGGAAATATTTATGATACTATACTTAGATAGTTAATCAAGAGGGGGAGAGAATCAGAAACTACCAAATAAAGACACAAAAGAAAGTGGAAAGAAAGAGTAAAAAGGGAACAAGCACAAGAAAGGAAGAAGAGACAGTGAAACCTAGGCCTGGCTAGCACCAGGCGGAGCCGCACCAGAACAGAGTGGTAGGGCACCTGGCTGTCTTCCCCGCCATCCTGCATGGTGGAGACCTGCGGCGGAACCTGGGCTCAGCTGGCGCCGGGCAGAGCTGCACCGGAGTAGACCAGTGAAACTCGAGGTCATATCGCCCACTGCCCCTTGCCACAGTGGTCTGTCCAGAGGCTGTGTTCTCCCAGCGCCAGGCAGAGCTGTGCCAGGGAGAGTCACCTAGGGACAGACAACCAGAGACAATCAAAAATGACAGAACCATGAGGAAACATAGAAATAAATCTCCTTCAAAAAGTCTTGACATACCAGAAGAGCATACTAGGAATCCTGAAAATGCAGAATCTAAAGATGAGTAATGGCAAAAATGATGGTAACTTATGGGCCCAGAAATACATCGAATTAAAGCAAGAAATGATGCAGGAAGTCAAAGTCATAGAGCAAGAAGTATGCCAAGACCTAGGTAAGCTAAAAGCAAGCTTTGAGAAGCAAGTAGAGGAGATCAAAGAAGAAATGAACCAGAAGATAAAGAAGGAAATACAAGAAATGAGAGAAGAACACAACAGAGATTTTTAAAAATGCAGATATCCAGGAAGTGAAAAAGACACAGGACATAATAAACAACCATATTGAACAATTTCAAAATAGAATATCAGAACTAGAAGACAAAATGATGGAGTGGGAACAGAAAGACCATAAAGAATGCAAAGTAAAAAAAAGAAGAAAGTGAATCATTACAACAACTGATAGATGATTCAAAGAGAAACAACCTCAGAATTATGGGAGTCCAAGAGAAGACTGAGAACAAAACAAAAGGCTTAAAAGTCATGTTCAAGGAAATTATGGAAGAAAATTTCCTAAATCTAAGAAGAGAAATGAACATTGAACTACTGCAAGCATATAGAACACCAAACAATATTGATCAGAAGAGATCCTCATCACGACATATCATAATTAAAGTGCTAGAAACCCAACACAAAGAGAGAATACTGAAAGCGGTAAGAGAAAAGCAGAAGGTGACATACAAAGCTAAGCCTATCAGGATAACTGCAGACTTCTCAACCCAGACTCTAAAAGCCAGGAGATCATGGAGCAATGTCATTCAAACACTTAAAGAACACAAATTCCAACCAAGACTACTGTATACAGCAAAACTATCTTTTAAACTAGAGGGAGAAATTAAAATTTTCCATCATACAGAAAGCTTAAAGAAATTTGCAGCCACTAAGCCATCACTGCAGAGAATTCTCAAAGGAAACTTGGATAGCAAAAAAGAGACTGATGACACAAGTGACCCCAGAGAAAAAAAGACAAAAGCTACAGGAGAATGAGCTGAGAAAAAAGTAAAGCCAGTAAACAAAGTGGAAAAACTACAATGATGGCAGGACATACAAACATACCTCAATAATTACCCTGAATGTGAACAGCCTCAATTCACCTATTAAAAGACATAGACTAGCTGACTGGATCAAAAAACAGAAACCCATAATTTGCTGCCTACAAGAGACACACTTCACCCACAAGGAAACTCATAGACTGAAAATAAAAAGATGGAATTCAATATTTCATGCAACAGGACCCAGAAAACAAGCAGGGGTAGTTATATTAATGTCAGACTCATCAGATTTCAAAACAAAACAGGTGAAGACAGACAAAGATGGCCACTATATGCTGGTTAAAGGAGCCTAGAACTAGAAGAAATCACAATTATCAATATATATGCCCCCAACTCTAGAGCACCCAATTATGTAAATCAAAAATTATTAGACCTGAAAGGACACATAGGCCCCAATACAATTATAGAAGGGGACTTTAATACCCCACTATCACAAACAGGTAGATCAACCAGACAAAAAATCTACAAAGATATACAACTTCTGAAAGACACTATAGAAAACTTGGGCATAACAGATGTTTACAGAGTTTTCCACCCAACATCAACTGATTACACGTTCTTCTCAGCAGCTCATGGAACATTTTCTAAAACTGACCATGTCTTAGGACAAGTCATGCTTAAACAAGTACAAAGGGATAGAAATAATTCCCTGTATGCTCTCAGACCATAGTGGAATAAAACTGGAACTTAACAGCAGCAGAAACAGAAGAAAATACACAAATACACGGAGACTTAACAACTTACTGCTGACCAAACAATGAATCATGGAAGAAATCAGAGAAGAAATAAAAAACTTAATAGAGTTAAACGATGATGGAAGTACATCATACCAAAATTTGTAGGACACAATGAAAGCAGTGCTTAGAGGTAAATTCATAGCCATAAATGCACACATCAAAAGAACAGAACAGTCACAAATAAATTCACTAATAATGCACCATAAGGACCTAGAGAAACAAGAACAACTTAACCCAAAAGGCAGTAGAAGAGAAGAAATTATAAAGATCAGATCTGAAATAAATGAGATAGAAATTAAAAAGACAATAAAAAATTAATGAGTCAAAGAGCTGATTCTTTGAAAGAATTAACACAATATACAAACCTCTTGCCAACCTCATCAAGAAAAGGAAAGAAAAGGCATAGATTAGCACACTTAGAAATGAAAAGGGTGAAATTACAACAGACTCTGCAGAAATTCAGACTATTATAAGAAATTACTTTGAACACCTTTATTGTAACAAATTTGAGAACTGGGGAGAAATGGATGACTTCCTAGATATATATAAAATACCAAAATTAAATGAGGAAGACATAAAATCTTGAACAACCCCATCACGCACACAGAAATTGAAGCTATAATAAAAGCTCTACCCACAAATCAAAGTCCAGGCCCTGACAGATTCACAGCAGAATTTTTTCAGTACTTTAGGGAAGAGCTAACTCCAATCCTTCTTAAACTATTTCATAAAGTAGAAAGTGAGGGAATACTACCAAATTCATTTCTTGAGGCTAGCATCACACTAGTCCCAAA
Source organism: Ctenodactylus gundi (assembly GCA_004027205.1). Classification (NCBI taxonomy): domain Eukaryota; kingdom Metazoa; phylum Chordata; class Mammalia; order Rodentia; family Ctenodactylidae; genus Ctenodactylus; species Ctenodactylus gundi. The sequence goes on along the minus strand of PVKB01000920.1, from coordinate 365,034 downwards.
ACCAGGCAAAGACCTAACCAGGAAGAAAAATTACAGACCAATATCCTTAATGAATATAGACACAAAAATCCCTAATAAGATTCTGGCAAACAGAATCCAACAAGTAATCAGAAAGATCAGACACTATGATCAAGTGGGTTTCATCCCTGAGATGCCAGATTGGTTCAACATACGTAAATCAATCAATGTACTACACCATATCAACAAAAGCGAAAACAGAAACCACATGATCATTTCTATTGATGCAGAAAAGGCCTTTGACAAAATCCAGCACCTCTTCATGATAAAAACACTGAGAAAAACAGGTTTAGAAGGGCCCTACCTAAAACTCATAGAAGCCATATATGCCACGCCTACTGCAAATATCATAGTAAATGGAGAAAAATTGAAATGGTTCCCTCTCAAATCAGGAACAAGACAAGGCTGCCCACTCTCACCACTCTTATTCAACATAGTCCTTGAAACACTGGCCATAGCAATCAGACAAGAAAACGAAATAAAGGGAATCTGCATTGGAAAGGAGGAGGTCAAACTTTCCTTATTTGCAGATGATATGATTATCTACATGGAAGACCCTGAAAATTCTACTATGAAACTTCTGGAAATAATAAAGAAAATTTAGACAAGTCACAGGCTACAAAATTAACACTAAAAAATCAATAGCTTTTCTTTACACTAACAATGAACTTACTGAGCAAGAACTCAGAAAAACAATTCCATTTTCAATAGCTCAGCAAAAAATTAAATGTGAAGGACCTATATAAAGAAAACTACATTACATTGAAGAAAGAAGTTATAGGGGACATTAGAAAATGGAAAGGCATCCCTATTCTTGGATAGGCAAAATAAATATAGTCAAAATGATTATACTGCCAAAACTGATATATAGACTCAATGCAATTCCTATCAAAATACCTACAGGTTTCTTCAAAGAACTTGAAAAAACAATTCTTAAATTCATAGGGAACCAAAAGAGACCAAGAATAGCCAAAGCAATCCTGAGAAACAAGACCAAGGCAGGAGGCATTACAATACCAGACATCAGGCTATACTATAAAGCAATAGTCATAAAAACAATTTGGTACTGGTACAGAAACAGACAGATAGACCAGTGAAACAGAATTGAAGATGCAGAGACAAACCCAAATAACCTTAATTGCTTAATCTTTGACAAAGGAGCCAAATGCATACAATGGAAAAAGGACAGCCTGTTCAACAAATGGTGCTGGGAAAACTGGTCATCCACATGCAGAAGAATGAATCTAGTCACAACCTATCACCATGCACCAAAATCAAATCAAAGTGGATCAAAGACGTAAACACTAAAAGTGAAACACTGAACCTCCTAGAAGACAAATTAGGCAAGTATCTAAAAGATGTAGGGTCGGCAAAGACTTCCTTGGCAAGGCACCAAAAGCAAAAGGAATTATTCCCATTATTAACAAATGGGATCTTGTCAAACTAAAAAAGTTTCTGCACAGCAAAAGAAACGATCAACATTGTAAAAGGAGAACCAACAGACTGGGGAAAAAAATATTCACCACCAACATCTCAGATAAGAAGCTCATAACTACAATATACAGGGAGCTGAAGAAAAGTAAGCCTAGCAAAATAAAGGATCCTATTGAAAGTGGGCAAATGAAATGAAGAAGCAGTTCACTCACAAAGAAGTTCAAATGACCAATAGATACATGAAAAGATGTTCAACATCCCTAGCCGTAAGAGAAATGCACATCAAAACAACGCTAAGATACCATCTCACTCCAGAGAGAATGGCCTATACCAACAAGTCAAATAGTAATCAGTGCTGATGAGGCTGTGGGGAGAAAGGAACCCTCCTGCACTGCTGGTGGGAATGTAAATTCGTATAACCACTCTGGAAAGCAGTATGGAGATCTCTCAAAAGAATGGAAATAAATATCCCCTTTGATCCAGTGACACCTTTTCTGGGAATATTTCCAAAAGAGGTCAAAAGAACACATAACAGAGATACATGTATACCCATGTTCATAGCAACACAACTAACAATAGCTAAAAATGGAAGTCACCAAAATACCCGTCAACAGACCAATGGATACACAAACTGTGGTATTTATACACAATGGAATACTACACATCTATAAAGTCCAACAGCGTGGAGGCTTTTGCAGGCAAATGGAAGAAACTTGAGAACATCATGCTTACTGACGTGAGTCAGAAGCAGAAAGTGAAACATCAAATGGTCTCTCTGATGTGAGAAACCCAGATCACAGCTATCTCATGGAACTTAAAATGAAAAACAAAGTGAACCAGGGGGGTAGGGTGAGGAAAGATGAGGGGAGGGTAGGGAGAGGGACAAAAGGAGAGAGGGGAAGTCCTTGTCACCTTGACAAGATATGTATGCACACAAAATGTAAACCTAAAATTTTGCCCTTATACATATCAATAAAATGGGAAAAAAATGGAAGAAAAAAGTAACTAAGAGTGTAAAAGTGGAGAAGAAAACATTGAGGAAACTTGGTCAATTTTAGGAGAAGCAGGAATCTAAACCAAAGATAAAGAAAGAAACTCAAGAACAGGTCAGCAACAACATCACCAGAACCCAACAGTACCGAAGTCAAAACAAAGAATATTAAACAAAACAAAAATCAGTTATCACCACCCCCTCTCCCCATCCTTAGATAGTGGATCTCACAGTCTGGTAAGTTCTAAACAACTACTGATCCTGGGGGTTTCCTCTTTGTCCTTGCATTATTTCCAGAAGGACCTGGTGACCTATAGATAGATGGGTGGGCCCAGTAGGATTTCAAGCTGAGATCACTCACAGTTTCCAAGAGACCTTGACTTGGTGCGGCCTCTGGGTGGGTCTGGTACAGTGTTTAATAGACCTAGGCCTGGGGTGGTTTCTAGGCAGATCCCTGGAGGCATATAAGCTGCTGGGGCCTTGAAAGGGCCCAGGGAGAGTCTGGTGGCATGGTGCAGAAAGCACCTAGGCCTCAGATGGGTCCTTGGCGAGTCGGCTGGGTGTACAAGCTGCCGTGACCTTGGTAGGGTCCAAAAGAAGGTGGCTGTGAGTCCAGAATTGAGGTTTTTAAAAGCCAACCCCAAGGATACATGTAACACCCAGAAACAACATAATTATGGAAATCAAAACAAAATACTGATTGCCAGAGGTTAGGAATAGTGGGGAAAGGCATGGCCATAAAGGGTATTCAGGATAGTCCTGCTCTGACGACAGAACAGAGAATCCTGCCTACGGAGGTGGGGATGCAGGCTATGGGATTAAATTGCATAGACACACACATCCTCACACACGTACCTTCTGAAACTTGGAGAAACTGTATGCATTATACTCATGTCAGTTTCTTGGTATTATACTATAGATGTGACTATACAAAGACCAGCAGGGGTGGGAGCTGCCAGAGGAGGAAGCGCAGCCACGTGCTTCCTGTGTGTTGCCATGGCAATGACACAGTATTGCCATGGAATTATAAACTTCCTGCACATTAGCCAGAAAGATGAGCATGTGTTCTGTATCTAGGGCTACGTTGGGCTGGAAAGATCTGCTGTGACCAGAGGCCTCAGTTTGTGTCCTACCTGCCATACCCCCCAAAATATGAGTCAGTGAGAAGAAACCCAGGGTAGGTCTTGGGCTTCCAGCCTCCGTGTCTCCTACAATCTGACCCTGTGTATTCATTTCAGACTGTTTCAGTGTCTCAGCACTGTTTCTTGCATAGTAGTTTTACTCTTGCAGAAGATTTTTTTCTCAGTTTTTTCCTAGGTTTAAAATCTATCCCATTGCCTGGCGTTTTTAAATACCGTAAGAGTATCATTACATATCTTTTTTTTAAATTAGATTTCTGGCATTTTCAAGAAAAAGAGCTTAAGCCCAAGGCCCTGGGTTCAGTTCCCCAGCACCACATAAACTGACTGTAGTGGAGCACGCCTATAATCCCAGTATGCAGGAGGAGGAGGCTGAGGTAGGCAGATTGCCATGAGTTTATGGTCAGTCTGGGCTCCACAGTGAATTCAGGACCAGACTGGACTACAGAGAGAGAGAGAGAGAGAGAACAAGAAAAGAGGAAAGTATTTAGCCTGGCAAAATTGTACAGGCCTATAATACCAGCACTATAGGAGACTAGGCAAAAGGATCACATGTTCAAGTCCAGCCAGAGCAATATAGTGACTTAGCAAGACACTGTCTCATAATAATTTTTTTAAAAATTCAAGATAACTGAGGATATAGGTCAGTGAGAACGCTCTGTGTTCAAACATGTACCTACTCATAACAACTCTCCCATCCCTCAGTCATACTGTGTCTATCCTTCCTTCCCTCCTGTTCCTTTTGCTCACTTCTCCTCTGTTTTTTTCAAAAGTATTTTTACTTTTTTTAGCCTTTGAGGACAGGAATAGAAGTTTTGAAATTATTAACCCACATTACAGGGGATGAAGAGTGTATGCTTTTCACTAGGTAACATGCATGTTGTGACCCTCCGGCCTCAGCTCCTCAGGAGGCTGAGAGGGCAGCCGGGCACCACGGAGCCTGCGTAAGCACGACATTTGAAGGAAATTCAAATTTCTACATAAAGTACCTGCTACATATGTTCAAAATACAGGTAAACAAGACCTTCTACCTAGGGCTATTTAGGGGACAAACTGTGTCACATAATAGTGCAACATAATTATGGGGATTCAATCACTGTTTTTAATACGCTTTTCTGAAAGCTTGTTTTACTTCCTTAAGAAAATCTCATTAAATATAAGGATTGACTATACATAGGCTCATATTTAACTAAGGCAAATCCACAAACATAAAATTAATCATTTTAGAGTGAACAACTCAGTATCTCTCAGTCCATTCATCATGTGCAGCTATGACCTATAACCAGTTATCTACTTCCAAACCACTTTCATCAATCACACCAGAAACCCAAACCATGAGGTGGGTACTCTGCATTCCTCTCTCTCTACTACAGCCCCTGGTAGCCCCCATTTTATTTTCTATGTCTATGGGTTTATATGTTCAGAATATTTTATACAAATAAAATCATGCCATATGTGACCCTTTGTGTCAGACTTCCTTCCATGAGCATGTTTTCAAGATCCATCTCCATTATACCATATATCAATACAGCTTTTTCCTTTTTATGTCTGAAAAATATTCCATTGTATGTATCCATGTTGTTGTTGCTGGGTTGCATACCTGGCCCCCACAACCAAAGAATGAGAGATTTATTACAGCTCACAGTTCAAGAGGTCTCAGTCTACACAAGGCTGAATGGCAATGGTGGAAGGGCCTGGTGGAACAGCTTGGAGGAAGACAGGCCTCAGTCATCACAACCAGGAAACAGAGAGAAACTGGAGGAGCCCAAGACAAGAATATATCCTTCTAAACCACGCCCCCAATGACCTATCCCTCCAATCAGGCACTTGAAATCATCAATGGGTTAATCCAGTGGTGTGCATAGCACCCACATGAGCCAGTCCCTTTGGAATATGGGAGACCTTTTGGAGACATTTTAGACATAAACCATAACAGTATGTGCACAATATTGTTTACCCATTCGTGGACATTTGGTTTCTTTCTACTTTTTGGATATTGTGAAAAGTGCTACTCTGAGCATTTGCATACAGGTATGTACCTGTTTGCATACCTGTTTTGGTTTGGGTTGTTTTTCTTTGCTCTTTGTATGAGGTCTTATTTTGGTTCTTTCAAGTCTCTATCTACGAATAGGATTGCTAGGTCATAAGTTCTTTGCTTAACTGTTTTCTGGTGAAGGTGCCAAACTGGTTTCCACAGAAACAAGACTATTTCACATTCTTATGTATGAGATTTTTTTAAGAGACAAAGCTATAAATCTTCAAAAAATGAAACAAGTCTTCCATCTGCCTCCTTGGATTTCACATTCTCTAGAATAATTCACTGGTTTTCAACTGTGGTTGTACATCATAGGAAGTGTGTGTGAAAGAGCACGAAATGCAGGAAGAAGAGGAGGAAAAAGAAGGAGGGGCAGGACGAGGTAATGCTGGCAAGTAACCAGTCCCAACTCTAGAAATTCTAGTTGTTTCTAATAAATTTGAACTGGCCTGAGCCACCCCATGTGATCATCAAGTAATTCTCAAGGGCGCAGAACCACAGCTTCCTTATATGAACTCAGGATAATTAAAGCAGCACTTTCCCACCCCATGCCCCAGAGAATAGGAACCATTAAAATTTGTGGGACCAGAACTAATTTCAATTTTTTAATTTTCTTGGTTATTTGACTCAAAGTCATGCTTTTGCACCTAGAATCATATCTGGCACAGGATCAGACAAATATATTGGCTTAATACTGAACATGCAGTTTTATTTTAAACCTAGATTTAATCATTTATAAAAGTAATTGGTAATTTTTAAATGACATTAATATTTTTAGATACCAGTATCAGGTAGGAAACCAGAGAGAAACCTGGAAATCTCCTGAGGTGGTACTAGCCTTGAATATACTATCTTTCGCTTGGTGTTTTTGTTTATTGGACTTCCTTTCTGTGTAATATTGGTAGAAAGTTATTTCCTCAAGTAGATATGATTTTCAAGTTCTCCAGCCCAGATGATAAATTGGAGGCAAAACATCCAATGATCTAAGAATACTAGCACTGACTGGAATTGTAGTATACAATAGTCTCTATATTTATATTTAATCATTTTTAAAATGTGAATTTGACCTAAGTGTCCCAGCTCTCTATTTCTGCAATTACTATTAAATACCACTCTTTTTCATCCCTGCTCTTATACATTTCTCTTTTCTCTCTCCCCACTTCCCACTCCCTCTGCCTCTTTCTCTCTCTCTCCTTCTACTTATCTCTGTCTCTCTGCTTCTCTCTCTCTTTCTCCATACATATGCTACATTTGTCTATTTGTGATTTGCAGCAAACATTATTAAAGTTTTTCAGTATCTGTCTGTAGAGCTTCATTCAATCATTATCAATTTTGTAGCAGATTCTGGCAAATATTATTTTTTCATGAAGTCAACCTTTTTCACATAAATTAGAGGTTTCTGAAAATTACTATAACAGATATGTATTTCCACATAAATAAGTAATCAATTTTAAACTGTATAACTATAAATAGAAAAGCTCTGTGTACTCTAAAATGACTCCCCACTCCACACATACATACACACAGGTGTTGTAATGGCTTGATTCCTCTACAAGTGTCTCCCAAATGAGTAGGGTCTGGACCGTTCCCCAGTGAAACAGCTTCATCCTGTACCTGGTTCTTAAATTTTAGAAAGTGAAGCTTAATCTCACTTCTTTCACAAAGATAACACTACCGCAGATTCTTTAGGCAAGGACACAAGAATTTCCAAAGGCCAAGTATTTCTAAAACAGTGCTACAAATAAAGACACCTTTACTAACTCCTGTTTGTCTAAGTTACTTTTTGTTGCTGGGACAGAATACCTAACATTCACACATTTAGGGAGGAAAAATTTGATTTATTTTAGCTCAGAGTTTCAGAAGGTCACAATCTATTCAAGCGTGGGCAGCTGGAAAAAAATAGGTGAAATCATATGGCAGGGCTGGAACCGGGTTCTGGTTCTAGAGCCAGAGCCAGAGGTCCTCACAGCATAGCAGAACAGACACATTTGGGAGGAAGCATGGAGCCAGCACACATCTCTCCAGATCAAGCCCCAAGCATCTGCCTTTTCTAGCCAAGTCCCACCCCTCAACAGTACACAGTTACTTGAGGCTCTGGGGAAGACTCCAGATCCAAATCACAACATTGTTCAAGTTAATTTTTAAATGATTCAATATATATTTTTAATTTAAAAAATTACCAAAATATGAGTACATTTTCTGCAGTTAAAATAAAAAAACGGGTGGGGATGTAGCTCTAACATGTTGCCTAACATGTATGAGGACCTGCGTTCACCCCCCAGTATGAAAAATACGTGTGTGTGTGTGTGTGTGAGTGTGTGTGTGTGTAAAACACATATGTCAACAAAACATTTCCAGGATCATCATCAAGAAACACTGATATTTTTATCTCACTGTATGAAGGAGGTAAGAGGAAACTAGAAGAAAATGTTATAGACAGATTAATTCAATTTCACATTATCAAAGCCAAATATGTTGACCTAAAATATCCTGTCTATTGAACTTCAGTCCTTTTCCCATTTTCTTCTTCATGATAAAATGCTCTATCTTAAAGAATTTGTTCTATTCATATTTTTAAAAATTCTAGCAGTAAGAATGAATCTGGGTGACCTCGTTGACATAACTGCCTTGATGCCCTGATTGTGTTACGTAGTAGGACTATTCACCAAATGAATTAAGAAATGATATTACTGTCTCATCCTGGGCTGCCCACAGAGGGTAGAGAACAGAGAGCCACAGGCAGCTGTGGGGGTGACCAGCAGAGGTTAAACAGATTGCTCAAACCAAGGTGTGGGGATCAGATGGGTGACAGCAGGAAAAGGGACTGATAACACAGGTGTCCCCCAACCAGGTGGGGAGATAGGACTGGAGATTCCGGCCTGGACAGTGGGGTCACAGGCTTCACCAGTATCGGGTGTGGTGAGCCAGGCTGGGGCAGAAGAGCAGACTCTTAGGATGCCACTCTGGACTTTCTAATTAGAATAATGAATTTGCAAATTAAGTTAGTTGAAACTCTCAGCAAATATGGGCAGGATGCAGACACTGAACTCTCACTGTGCACAATCAAAGGTCAAAAGGCACAAAGAAGTACTAGAGCCTCTCCCACTGTGGCTCCCAGGATGCCTGGCCGCACAGGCTGGGGCTGCAGAGCAAGAGGTCTGGATGAGAGGAGAAAACTGAGCAGCTACCAGCACCAGCACAGAATGAAAGGAATCAAAAGTCACTTTGTCTAACTCCCTTTCGATGAATTGAGGTTTCTTTGAATAACAGTGGCTTACATAAAATATTAGTTTATTTTTATCTGTATAAAATAAACCCATATAAACGTGAATTTTGAGAATTGTTGTAACAACACAGAATTGTTATAAAAAGACAAAGGCAGCATCACAAAATATTAAATTCTCAGCACTGAAACAACCAAGGGAAACTGCCAAATCAAAAATAATCAGTTTGAAATCCCAAAACCTAAGCTCTGTCCTAACCTTAAACAGTCTGGCTCTGAAATTTAGGATTTGGAAAACAGCTCCCTTCCCAAGGCTTCCTGATAGGCTATTACATCAGATCTGCCTGGAGGGACTTTAATCTTAGTGTATGTATTTTGAACAAAAAAAGTCAACACTAAGATTTTTTGCACTGTAGGTTCATAATCAAAGGTCAAATTATTTTTCCAAAAATCTAATAAGAGAGAAAACTGATACTGACAATATTAAAAGATAAAAGGGAAAAAAAGCCTCAGGTTGTTGGTTTATACTTTAAAATTCCAAATTAAGCATAGAAGATGAGAGAAATATTCTCTGCCAGCTATTCCACTACCCAAATGTGCTTCTGGAATCCATTTTGTTCCTTACAGCCTGGGGCCTACCTGAGCAGGAAGACGTGCTGACAACGGGCAACCGGCCCAACAAATTGCAACTGCAGAACAGCACTGAATTCCAGGGGCAATAAAAATAGGCCATAATTATATGGAAAATGACTGTAATAAAAAGTGAATGTTTAAATTATAAAAATTGTTATAGTAAAAATGATTCTGATGAATATAAAGCTTACTGAGCATATAGAAGACACAAAAAGCTGGCTGAGGTAAGTAAGGAAATGCAAGCTATGAAGGAACATTTTGATAGAGAAGAAGAAAAACTGAAGAGAAAGTTAGCTCAAGTTCAGAATACAAAAACACTCATCTGAAAGCAGAACTGGGCTCAAACATTGTGAAGACAGAATTTTAGACCTGAAGACAAGGTTGAGGAAATTAATGTCATAATCAGGCACCAAAATAACAAGTGAGACTAGCTGAATACAAACACATGATAGATGATTCAAAGTGAGCTAACCTCAGAATCATTAATGTGGGAGAAAGAGCAGAGCACAGCTCCAAAGGTATAAAGAATTTATTCACTGAAATCATGCAAGAAAATTGATATGCAGGTCCAAGAAGCTTATGACCACCAAATAACCCTGACCAGAAATGAATCTCACCACGGCACATCATAATCAATGCTTCAGAAATTCAAAACAAACACAGAATGTTAAAGCAGTAAGAGAAAAACTTCAAGAACTTCCTAAAGTCAAATGACAATGGAGGCCATACATGGAGCTCACAATCGACAGCAGTGTATGCCAGTATCACACAGAAAAGGGCTGTCACAAAGAGTGATACCAACCACAAAACTGTAAAAAAGATGGTTACTGCTTTAAGCCATTAAGTTTTGTTGTTGCACAACTACAGATTTTTGATTTTAGAAAACATTCCTATATGTTTTTATGTTAATTGGCCAAATTGATCACTACTGTTAGGGAATAAAATAATTTGTTATTCTAATGTTTCATAAATAAATACTTGTACTTGCTTCCTTTAAAAATTTGTATATTTCTGTGATACAATTCATTTACATATTGATTATATACATCTTGGGGGGATGGCTGTATATATATATATATATATATATATATATATATATATATATATATTATTTGATCTTCTTTTTCCCTTTTATCCCCAATTTCCCTACCCCCCTTTCCCAAACTCAGGTTCTCTTCTCATCTCTGAGAAGTCTATTCCTTAGTCTTCTCTCTTTTATTTTGCTCTTCTAGTCATTTATAGTTTGGGTTTCTCGTATAACTCAATAGAAATCTCTTTAGACCCAACTACCTCTCGTCTGAGCATCTTTCCAAAAGAGCTAAAGATGTCATATTACAGTGACATATTCATACTCATGTTTTTAGCAGTAGAACTCATAAAAAGCTAAATCCTAGAAACAGGCTATACGTTCGTCAATGAATAAAAGGATAAAGAAAATGTGGGCTATATACACAATGGAGTATTATACTGCCATAAAGATAAATTTGAAACATTTATAAGAAAATGAATATGCATAGAATATACACAACAAATATAATGCTTAGTGAAACAAACCACATGCAATTTACTTCTTAAATGTGCTAGCTTCTTTTAACAGCATGATGGCATTTACTATCATCCTGCCACAGACTTTTTTAACAACTGAGGTGAACATATGTGCATGACCTTGTGAAATAAAACTACATTCTCTCTCTCTCTCTCTCTCTCTCTCTCTCTCTCTCTCTCTCTCTCTCTGCAGTACTGGGGATTGAACTAAACTAGATGCCTTCACAATAAGCTATATCTCTAACCTTTTTTATTTTTTATTTTGAAGTAAAATGTCATTTAATGGTCTAAATGGGACTCATACTTGGCAATCCTCCTGCCTTTGTCTCCCTCAGTGCTGGAGTTACAAGCTTGCACATTCACATTTCATTCACATTTCAAAAGAGAAAAAAAAAATACTCGTTGTGTAAGCACTTAGTTTCCCCTCTACAAAACTCTTGAATTTTCATATTTTCTCTGATTGTGTATAAATTTTTGTGCCACAGTGCTGGTACAGTTAATAACAAATGAATAGCATTTGACACTTGGAAGAGATAAATGTGGCAATTTTTTTGTTGTTTTTGACATTTTGACACTGCTTGTCATTGATATGTCTTAAGTGACACAAATCTGAAGCTGTATCTAGCACAATATATCTGTAATAATTATCTGATTTTGCTGCACAGGAGTGCTATAAAATTTAACCTCTCTACTTTTTGTGTGAAATATACCACTTTGCTGCTCAGCTCTTAGAAAATGTTCTTTTCTTCTTTCACCATGATACTAGATTTTGTGAAACTTATCTTCCATTTTTAATAGTTTTCTTAATATATAATTGAGAGAGAAATCACAAAATTGACCTTTTAAGATATGCAATTTAGTGGGCTTAATATATTTGCAGAATCATGCCACCATCTCCACCATCTAATTTTCAAAATGTTTCAACACCCTCTGCTATGGTTTGTAGCTGGAGTGTCCCTCCAAAAGCCTCGTGTATTTAGACGTAGTGAGATAACTGTGGAACTGTGTACAGTTGTGAGGTGGGGCCTGGCTGGTAGGGCAGATGCTTGGAGCTTAACCTGGAGGAATTGTGTTAAATTTGTTTAGATTTGGGGAGGGGTGATCAGGACAAACACTGTTACAGCTTCTTCTTGGGAAAGTTCTGGCCTTCCCTGAGTCTCCAGACACTGACTGCTCTTTACTCTCTTGGCTCTGTGATGCCCTGAGTAGCTCTCCAGCCTCTGCCATGTGCTTGCACCACTGCTGGCTGCCCATGAATGGACTGTGTGAGACCTTTCAAAATTGTGAGCTAACAATTTCCCTTAAGTTGTGAACATCAGGTATTTTGTCCCAGCAATGAAAACTTAAGACACACTCTAAAAATGAAAACACCCATACAAATCATTGTTTCATTTTCTACCTGTATTGTCTTTTGGAAATATATTATACAAATAGACTGTTACAATATGTGTCCTCAGGGGATTGACTTATTTCACTTAGCGTGTTTTCAAGATTCATTTATATCATACTAGTACTTAAATTCTTTTTATTGATGGATATATTGTTGTGCAGACATACTATATTTTGTTTATTCAATCCCCAATTGATATACGCTAGGGTTTTTCCACTTTTGGGCTATCACAAATAATACAGCTACAAAAATTGGTGTACTAGTTCTTACTTAGAAATATGTTTTAATTTCTCTTGGACACATATTTAAAAGTGAAACTGCTAAGTAAAATGCTAAGTTTGAGGAAAACACGTTTAACCATTTGAGGAACTGCCAAATTGTTTTCCAAAATGGCCACATCATTTTAAATTCCTACCAGAATGTATGAGATCTCCAACATTTCAACATCTTCACCAACGCTTGTTAGTCTTTTTCATTTTAGTCATCTTAGTGAGTGTAATGTGATATCTCTCTGTAGTTTTGACCTGCATTTCCCTAATGATTAGTGGTGTTGAGTAATTTTCAACAAGTATATTAGTTACTCATACATCTTCCTTGGAGAAATGTCTATTCAAATCATTTGTCCATATTTAAGAAGTCATTTAACAAAGGTAGTTAGATTTCTGATGTATTTTAGATAAGTTTCTTATTATATACATGATTTGCATTTATTTTCTTTCAGTCTCTGAGTTACTTTTTCATCACCATAATGACATCCTTCGAAGGACAGAAGTTTTTTCTTTTGATGAAGTTCAATATCTTTGCAACTTGTGCTTTTGGTGTCATATCTGAGAATCCACTGCCTAAACCAAAATTAGAAATACCTGTGCTTTCTTCTAAGAATTTCGTAATTTTTGGTGTAGTCATCCATTTGAGATAACTTTTGTATACACTGTGAGGTAGAAGTGCAATTTCATTTTGTATGGATTTGCAGAATTCCAACACCATTTGTTTAAAAGCTAATTGAATTGTCTTGATAACTATTGAAAATCAATTGGCCACAGATAGTTTTATTTCTGGACTCTCAATTTATTCCACTGATCAAGCCTTTATGCCAAGACCACATTGGTTTAGTCACTGGAACTTTGTAGTAAGTTTTTAAATGGAAAAATACTAGTTTTCCAACTTTGTCCTTTGTCGAGATCATTTTGGATACTCTCAAAGTCCCCTGAAATTCTATTTTAACCAGAGCAACATATTGGATACTCCTGCTATCACTGATGAGTCTACACTGATTTTTATCACCTAAAGTTGTAATTTACATTGAATCATTCCCCATGTTGTACATTCTATAGGTTTTGAAAAATGCATAAGGACATGTATTCACTATAGTAGCATTGTATAAAACAACTCCAATGTTCTAAAAATCATCTGTGCTCTGCCTGTTTACTCTTCCCTCTCCCCTTTCCTCTGGCAACAACTATTCGTTGTCTCCATAGATTTATCTTTCCCAGAATGTTATAGTTGGAATTATATAATATGTAGCCTTTTCAGATTGTCTTCCTTCATTTTGCATTCGCACCAGCAATGAATGAGAGTTCCTGATGCTGTGCATCCTACTCAGTATTACGTGGTGTCAGTGTTTTGGATTATGACCATTCCGGAAGGTACATGGTGGTAGTAGTTTTTTTCATTTGCAATTCCCAATTGACACATGATGCTGAACAGTTTTTAGCTTTACTTGTCATTTGTATATATTTTTGGCATGATATCTGTTCAGGTCTTTTATTAACACACATCTTCAAATCAAGTTGTTCATCTTCTTATTGCTGGAGTTCTTTATGTGTTTTAGATACAATAAGAGTTGTATCTAAGAGAATAGTTGTGTCTTTCACAAATATTTTCTCCAAAATGATTGTTTGTCTGATTCTCTTGATGTTATCTTTTGCAGAACATAAGCTTTTACTTTTAATGAAGTCCAATTATCATATGCCTTACATTTTATCTTTTGATCTATGACGCATTTTTAGAGTTTTTTGAAGGATTGGTGTCTATATTCATTTTATTACAAATAGGTATGCAGTTATTCCAAAACCATGCTGAAAAGATTCGCATTGCTTCATTGTATAGCCTTTATTCCTTTAGCATAGATCAGCTGATTAAGTCTATGTGGATCTTTCCTGGGCTTTCTATTCTATTGATGCATTTACCTATTCTTTCCATTAGGTCAAAGAAGCACCCCAATAGAACCAAAATATGACCAGCAGCAAGAGAATTTGGAGTCAATGTTTACTGTCCCCATGATCTTAAAACTGGATAGAAAGTCCAAGGATACGGCTCCCTTTGACCTTATGCTTGGTTAGGAAGTCCAGGCATAAGGCACGAGGGAAAAAGAAGAAATGGGGTAAAGTATAAGATTATAAAGGGATAGGAAAGGGATAGAGTAAGGCATAAAAGCACAACAAGTCTTTAAAAGGGTATTATGGGGTGAACAGAGCTTTTATTTAGCGTGGTGGATTATCCAGCATGAAGGCCACGGTTTGGGCTGTTTAGCTGGTGTGTGGGTCAGAGATGGGACAGAAAAGGATAAAGCAGAGTTGCCTGCTAGATTGGGAGAGCAGGCAGGTGAACAATGTGTTAAGGGAGACAGTCCCTACTGAGCATCTAGGTTGTCATCATCAGTTGGCCAACTGCCAAGGCCAGCAAAGTTATTATGTTGAGCAGGAGAAGTCAGTTACTATGGCTGGGAAGGAATGAGGGAATGACTATCTATAAGACAAGGTTATACACAGAAAGCCAAGCTCTGTGTGTGAAGCAGCCAAGGTCAGATGGGAATTACAGCATAAGAACCCCACACTTTCACCAATGCTACACTACCATGATTACTGAAAATGTATAATCTTAAAATCACATAGTGTCAGTCCTCCAACTTTTTTCTCCTTCAGTATTAGGTTGGCTATTCTTAGTCATTTGCCTTTCCATATAAATATTATATCAGTTTGTTCACAAAATAAGTGGCTGAGATTTTGAGATTGCATTTGAATATAGAAATTAATTTGGGGAAAACTGACATCTTCTAATTTTGAGTCTTCTTTTCTATTTCAAATTCAATTTATTCCTTGCTGGTATATAGGAAAGCAATTGACTTTTCTACATTAACATGGTATTCTGAAACCTTGCTATAATCACTTAGTAGGTCCAAGTTTCTTTTTCCATTCCTTCATATTTTCTACATACAAAACTATACCATCTGCATGTTTTTTCTTCCTTTCCAATCAATGTAGTGTTTATTTCTTTTCTTCTCTTATTGCATTAACTAGAATTCCCAGTATAATGTTGAAAAGGAGTGGCAGGAAGGGACATTCTTGCTTTGTCCCTTGGAGAGAAACCTTCAAGTTTCTCATGGTTAAGTATGATATTATCTATAGGGTGGGGTTGTTTTTGAAGCTATCTTTTATCAAGTTGAGAAATTCTCTTCTGTTCCTAGTTTCTTGAGAAATTTAATCATGAATAGATGCTAGATTTGTCAAATGCTTTTTTGCATCTCTGATATGACCATGTAATTTTTCTTCTTTAGCCTATTAATATGTATTACACCAACTGCTTTTCACAACATGGAGCCAGCCTTTCATATCTGAGAAAAATTCCACTTGGTCAGTGTATAATTCTTCGTATGTATTATTGGATTTCATTTGATGATATTTTGTTGAGGATTCTGCATGAATGTTCATGAGAAATACTGGCCCATATTTTCTTTTTGTATAATGTCTTACTTGAGTATGGTACTACTGTAAAGTAGACCTCATAAAATGACAGGAAGACCTTCCTCAGTCTCTAATTTCTGAAAAGGTCTATAAAGAACTGCTAAAATGTATATCTTAAATGTTTGTTAGCATTCAATAGTGAACCCACTTGGTCCCATCACTTTCTTTTTGTAAATGTATTAATTATTTATTCTATTTCTTTCATAAGTATAGGCCATTCAAATTGTTGACTTTAGTAATTTGCATCTCCTCTCTTTCTTCTTGGGTAGAAGAATATTTTTTAAAACCTTTTGTTATGATTTTTCTATTTATTTGCTATTTCCACCTTCACTAATTTCAGCTATAATTTTTATCATTTTATCTCTCCTGATTACTTTGCAATTAATTTGCTTTTCATTTTCTAGTTTCCTAAAATTTAATTAAATAAAATTAATTTTAGATTTTTCTAAAATATACACTAATGCTATAATTTTTCCTCTTAAAATTATCACATCCCATAACTTTATTGCATCCTATAAAGTTTAGTCATATTTTAATTTAACTCAAAATATTTTAAGGTTTGGGGGCTGGAGGAATGGTACAGCAGTTACAATGCTTGCCTCACAAACACAAGGCCCTGAGTTTGTTCCCCAGCACCATATAAAGCCTGGTTTGGTGGTACAACCCAGTAATTCCGGCACCCAGGAGACCAAGGCAGGAGGATTGCTGTGAGTCCATGGCCAGCCTGAGCTACTTAGTGAGTTCAGGACCAGCCTGCGCTACAGAGCAAGACCCTGTCTCGAAATTTTTTTAAGTTTTCTTAAGATTTTTTGTTGCCATGTTATTTTAAAGTGTATTATTTACTGTGCAAATATTTTGACTTTGTTTCAGTCACTGATTTCTAATTCAGTGCCATATATATAGTTTGAAATTAGGAAATAATCCTACCGAAAACGGCAGAGCAAAGAAGTAGAATTTTCTTTAAAATTCACAAAGTGTTTGCTTAGTAAAGTGCGAGACTAAGTTTGATTAACAGCATAAGCTGGGTGTGGTGGCACAAACCTGTAATCATTCCAGCACTTGGGAAGCTAAGGCAGGAGGATTGCCCCGAGTTTGAGGCCAGCCAGGGCTATGTAATAAGTTCAGAATCAGCCTGAACTACAGAGCTAGTCCTTGTATCCAAAAAAGAAAAAAAAAAGTTGCATTACTTCATTATAACATTTGTCAATAGTTACATTACTTCATTAATGAAAAGTGATTAGATTCTTAGAGATATTGGAGGGAAAGTGAAAAGGTGTTTTCAATACAGACATTCGTAAGAGGTATTTTTCATACTATAAATAATGACGCACAAAGCAGGGTTCAGTAGTGGGGAAAGACTGATTTAAATTCTAAAGGAAAACTCGTTTCTTCTCCCGGCCTCCTCTGTTAGCTGGCCAATTAAGTTTAAAGGGAGGCTGTCTTGATATAAACTACTCACATGCTTCATCCTCGCTAGGCCAGAAAAATGCAAGAAAAAAAAAGAGGTAACACACGGGCTCCTCCAAACCCTCTTCGCGTTTTCTATGTAGAAGTATTTAGCCCATGACTGATTTCCCGCCTCCTGTTAGCCAAGACTCTTAAGTCCTTCCTTGGACTTCGAAGCGCCCCCTCTGGCCACCATGGACCTCTTATTCCCTCAGCGGGTCAAAATTTACGGAGGCGTCTTCCGGCCACAAAGCCCACCTCCTAGGACGACTCAGCCAATAAACGCCCAGAAAGGAAGTACAGTCGCTGCAAGACCTCTCAGCGCCCAACTTCCCGGGTTTAGCACCGCCTTCATCACGTGATACCTGTCCACACCTCCCATCGCCCCCATCGGAGGGCCCCCGCCAGGCACCTCCCCTTACGGCACCGCCCTTCAGCTAACGCTCACTGATTGGCCACTACTCGCGCGGTCTCCTGGGTGACGGGAACGCGGTAGAGGAGACTCAGTGCGCCTGCGCAGTTACTTGGTCGCGCGGCTGCGGGAGCCTGAGATGAAGGTAAATAACTTAGAAATCTCGGGGTGGGTAGGAAGACGCGGCCACTGGTCTTTCCCTGAGCTCGCTGAACAGCCCTTTGAGGGGTCTGTGCCCATTCCCTTCCCCGAAGTGCGTAAGGAGTATGGAGAGGGCGGGGCACCCAAGGAAGAGGAGGAAGGGGACAAATCTGAAGGAAAAACAGGAAAGGAAAGAAACTAGGAGAAAGCGGAAAGGGAGGCCTCTCATTTCTGGGACCTGGAACCGAGTAGATACGTGCGAGGAGAGAGAGAATCGTTCCTCAGCCAGAAATGAACAGCTTGGGTCTGAAGACACCCAAATTTCACGGCGGTAAAAATGGGTCGCAACAACATGGACAGCAGTGTCTCAGGCTGCCGCGTTTCTTGAGGCTAACCCTCTGGCAAGTCGTGCACCTTGTCCAGCACCCTAAGTAGAATGACAAGTCTCTGAAGGAATCATCTCAAATTGCATTCCGTGGGACTGTGCAGTTTACACAGATTCCCCTGGCAGCAAGGGCAGATTTCTGACGGAGAAGTCTGCACCTGCACGCGCAGGTCGCCTGGTGATGCGCACCTCCTTTGCGCTCAGGTTGACTAGACTGGGGATTCTTGTGACTGCCACCCTGGGCCACTGGCTACAGACATTTCATCTTTCTGATTTGCTACTGCAGTACGCTCTGGCCTGCTCTGGCAAAAAACGAGAAAGTTCTTTAAAAACTACCTTAGATGTCCTAATACTTCTTCGTGACTGTTAGTATGGAAATTGGAATTGAGAGACCGGTAATCTTAATTCACGATTTCGGAAATATTAGAAGTGAGGAAATTATATTCTTGGTTTATAGTTGAGAATCCCGTGTTTGAGGCTATTTCAGAGACTTGCCTTAAGCCCTATAAGGTAATAAGCAAAACAGCAAATTTTAAGTCCTAGCTTTCCGGTTGTGAAGCTGGAGTACTTTTTCCTCTGCATTGTACCTAAAGCACCTGTAATGCTCCTAGGAAGAAAAATAGTACGTAAGGTCACAAACAGAGCCAGGTCTGCTGTGACTAAATGAAGTTCAAGGTCTAAGGACTCCTAGTTTTCATGAAGGGGCTCCCCTGTAATAAAGTTACAAAATTGCAAAAGTAAGATGCTTTTAAATTAGCACTCTTTCTCATGAATCTCTCTATGCTCTACAAAACCGAAATATTGCCTTGGGTGGTGCATACCTGTAATCCCAGCACTCTGGGATAGTTAGGTGGGATGTTTGCAAATTGAAGCCCAGCCCCAGCAACTGAATTGACTTATTGAGACCCTGTCTCAAAATAAACATAAAGAATGAATAGGAATATAGGGATGTAGCTCAGTGTTTAGGCCCTGAATTCAATCCCCCAGTACTGCATAAGTAAAAAACAAACAAAAAAACTCTTGAGTTCACCTCTGAGTTGTGATTATGGCACACCTGCTTTTGTCTTTAACATTGGAAAGGCTCATTAGCTGGGTTTACTTTGAAGCACTGAAAGAGTGTTGTGATGCCACTCAGTCTCCTGTAGTAGTATCAAAGCTTCATATGTCATTTTTTATAATTGCATATTAAGATGTAATTTTTTTCACTCAAGCTCACTTTCCTGGATGAACTAGATCAACACTGTCTAATTTCAGATATTTAGTGGCCACACTAAAGATTTTTAAAGAAACAGGAAATAACAATTTTAATAATATATTTGCTCTTACCTAGTATATCTAGTTACTTAAACATGTTATCAATACAAAAATTACCAGTAGGATATTTTGCGTTCTATATTTTAGTCTTTGGAATCTGATATATATATATTATATTTGCCGTACATCTAAATTTTTATTACCCATATTTCAAGTCCTCAATAGTAATATATGATTTATGGCTTCCATATTAGACACTACAGTTGTAGCTCATTTAAATGAAAAGAAAGATTTTCAATTGATATACCATCCACTCAGCCAAGTTAAACACTTAATGTTGAGTAAATATAATTAGTAGGTAAGGAAGAAAATAATTTTGAAGAAAAATTACTATCTTTTATGTCTGTCTTAAAAATCATTTAGGATTTTTAATGGTAGTTTTGGTAAATTTAACTCCTACAATGTGTAGCTAATTAAATTAAGTTTAAATTCCTACAGTCTTTACCGTCTGTAAAACACTAAAAATGACACATTTTTATAAAGTTAACATTCAAAAGCAAAAGTTTTATAATAAATATTCTATATTGAGGCCCATTGTATCTACCACTTTAGGCCTGTTGTATCTACCACTTGTGCTTGCTTGATTGTTTGGGTTGTTTTGTTTTGTTGCTTACTTTTTAAAATGAGGATTTGTTTCTTTTTATTTTTTTAATTTTTAATTTACATATCACCTCCCTTTCCCCTTCCCATCCTCTCATCCTCCTCTTTCCTTTCTCTGTCCCTCTCCACAAAGTCCATCTTTCTACTTTCTTTTGTAGTTCTTGTATTTTTATAGTTTGGTTTTCTCATATTAGAGAAACTATATGATATTTAACTTCCTGGGTCTGACTCATTTTACTGAGTATAATGATCTCAAGATGCATCCATTTACCTACAAATGACCCAAATTTGTTGTTCTTAATGGTAGAATAATACTCGATTGTCTATTCATACCACATTGTCTTTATCCAGTCATCTGTACTTAGCCATATGAGCTTCTTCCAAGATTTGGCTATTATAAATTGTGCTGCTATAAACATGGGTATGCATGTATCACTATAGTATGATGACTTTAACTCTTTTGGGAAGATACTCACATGGCCTCATATGTTGCTCACTTTTTTTGAATAAGTGTAAACAACCTTCACCATTCTGAGTCCCACTGTTTTCAAAATGATGTTCTAACATCTTTTCCCCCCATTTTATTGATATGCATACGTGCAAAATTTAAGGTTTACAATGGAGTTGAGCCTTTTATGCACATATGTATCTTGTCAAGGTGAGAAGGGCTTTCCCACTCTCCTTTTGTCCCTCCCTCTACCCTCCCCACCCTCCCTCCTCCCCCACCCTACCCCCCTGTTTCACTTGGTTTTTCATTTTAAGTTCCATAGGAGTTGTGCTCTGGGACTCTTATATCAGAGAGACCATTTGATGTTTCACCTTCTGCTTCTGACTCACTTCACTAAGCATGAAGTTCTCAGGTTTCTTCCATTTGCCAGTAAAAGCCTCCACATTGTTGGACTTTATTGATGCATAGTATGCCATTGTGTATAAATACCACAATTTGTGTATCCACTGGTCTGTTGATGGGTATTTTGGTGACTTTCATATTTTAGCTATTGTTAGTTGTGCTGCTATGAACATGGGTATACAGATATCTCTGTTGTGTGTTGTTTTGACCTCTTTTGGATATATTCCCAGGAGGGGTGTCACTGGATCGAAGGGAATATTTATTTCTAGTCTTTTGAGAGCTCTCCATACTGCTTTCCAAAGGAGTTGTACAAATTTACATTCCCAGTCCTTTCTCCCCGCAGCCACACCAGCTGATTACTATTTGACATGTTGATAAAGGCTATTTGACTTGTTGATAAAGGCTATTCTCACTGGGGTGAGATGGTATCTTAATGTTGTTTTGATTTGCATTTCTCTTAATGGCTAGAGATGTTGAACATCTTTTCATGTATCTCTTGGCCAATATCCTTAATGAATATAGATGCAGAAATCCTCAATAAGATTCTGGCAAACAGAATCCAACAAGTAATCAGAAAAATCAGACACCATGATCAAGTGGGCTTCATCCCTGAGATGCAAGGCTGGTTCAACATAAGTAAATCAATCGATGTAATACACCACATCAACAAAGGCGAAAACAAAAACCACATGATCATCTCTATTGATGCAGAAAAATCCTTTGACAAAAGCCAGCACCCCTACATGATAAAAACACTGTTCTGAAATCTTTGACCAACGTTTTATTGAGTACACTTTGAAAATGTAAAAATTGTGTTTATTTTTTAGTGTGTTTTCTCACTACTAGAAAAGACTTGGGTTGGCACACCAATACAATTTGCCTGGCAAAAAACATCAGGAAACTACCTTGCAGTAACAGGGTAAGAAACCAGTTAACATTTTAAGTAATGCTTGTTATCCATGTATAACCATGTCATCTGCTCAGTAGTCTTGACAGGTGTATGTGGGAAAGGGAATATGTTCATTTTCATTAGCATGATAGTTTATGTAACCTTTTCCCTGGTAATAACTTTATATAAGAGTTATGAAATTGTGCAAATACAAATTATTGCCGAAATCACTTGGATAGTAGTTAAATTTTGTGTGCCTAGGTAAAGAAAAGAAACAATGAAATTATATTCTGATTTCTTTCAGAGCTGATCATATTGTGAAAATCTTCGATCGCCATGGTCAGAAAAAAAGTGAAATTAATTTACTTGGGTAAGTACAGAGGTAAACTTAAAACTACACTTACAAGCTTTGTTGCCTGCTAGATAAATAAGTACTGTCTTAAAACTATACAAAAATAAAAATTTTATGACTTATATAATCACTTTTTTTAACCTTCTTCATTTCCAAAGGGATTTCTTTGTGCCGTAAGCTGTAGATGAAATATGTGGATCTATAGCATATGAATTGGAGTTTATCTCTGTAAAACACATATATTTGCAAAGCTGTATATCAGAATTATGAATGAGTCTAAAATATCGATCTTCAGATTAGGAATTCCCAATCTGGATTCACTTTAGTATTTCCTCCCTAATAAACTGAGGGAAAAGTTACCTTCCCAATACTTCTTAAGAAATGGAGACTTTACTTTGCCATTTTTAGGGAATTATTCTAGATTACACTAAGTGTAACATAGGTATTTTTAATGATTCTGTGTAATCATTACCTGTATTAGTCATTCTGTAGATAGTCTCAGTTATTAAGATGTATAGCATTCCTCACCCAATGTGGTTTTAAGCTGCTATGCCTTTTAAATTCATGTCTGTTTTCTGTAACTTATGGACTCTTTTTGCAAATCAGATGTTTTTAACATCTTTTAATTTTAGCCTTTCCCACTGTCTGCTCTGACCCACTTAACCTAATGCTACATGTAGCATTTGTTATCACTCGTGTGTGTGTGTGTGTGTGTGTGTGTGTGTGTGTGTGTGTGTGTGTGAGTAGGGATTGAGCTCAGGGTCTTCACTCTGAGCTACATCCTCAGCATATTTTTAGTTTTTATTTTGAGACAGTATCTCACTAAGTCTATAAGTTACCCAAGCTGAGCTCAAACTTAATAATCCTCCTGCCTCAGCCTCTCAGAGTACTGAGATTACAGGCTGTGCCAACAGGCAGCTTGTCCTTAATTCTTCTGATACCTGTATTCACGAAACCAGAGGTCGGAGCAGTCACAACAGCTGGGAATGGTGGTGTGCACTTGTAATCCCAGCATTCAGGGAGGCTGAGGGTGGAGAATCATAAGTTTGAGCCCAGTCCGGACCAATTAGAGACTTAGCAAGATCCACTCTCAAAACAAAACAAAAGATCTGAGGATGTAGCTCAAGATTGAAGGCCCTGTGTTCAGTCCCCAGCACAGGAAGTTGAAGGTGGAGACTAAGGGTAGGTATATGTCTTATGTCTAAGATAAAATAAGAAGGCAAGAAGTTAAATCTTTATATTGTATGAGATTGATTACCTGATATCTGTGAAATCTGTTTTGGTTACCTAATGACCTCATTTCTCCTGAATGATTATATATATATTGAATTTGACCAAAAAGGGTCCCTAGATAAATAAGATGTTATTAAGTCTGTAATCAGCAGACAGTTTTATCAACAATTTGAAAGTTTCTCTCTTATACCCCCCAAAATTTTAACAATTTGAAGACAAAAATAATTGATGTAATTCCCTACTTTGATGAAAATCAAACTGACTTAGCTGGTACTCAAGAGCAGTGAGTCTCAAAATGAAAATTAGCATTATAGAGAGGACAAAGACCATTTCTTAAGGATTTAAGAAATTCCAGAGCTTTTAAATTATAATAATTTTGAAATAATCATGAACAGTAAGGATCATGTTGAGTAGAGCATTTATTATGTATACCATAGTACCACCTTGAATAAATCGCTCCTCCCACTCAGTCAAGGTTACATCCCGCCTTGGCATTCTGTCTTTTGGTTATTCACAAGCGTACGTCCTGTCAGCCCTCATCTACTTTAGTTTCTCATTCTCTAGCTATGATTCCATTTCCTCTCAATGGCTTCTTTTTACCTCTAAACTATGAAATAACCTTTCAAGACTTACTCATAAAACTTCCTGTTCATATTGTTCACTTGTGGAAGTGCTTGATAATTTTTGTTAAAAGCCAGGCTCTGTATTAGATTTTAAGGAAATCTGCTAATTTGAGAAAATTATTTAATATAGCACATGAATGTGGTATTGGAAATAGAATTTTTAAAATATCACAATTCCCTAAACAACAGAAAAAACTGTAGCTAATATTATATAAGGCAGTGAACAGTGGGTTGAATTTCTTACTTTAGAGCATTTATGGCCTATTCAAAATATATTGAATGGTCTTGTTATGGACATAAGTCACAAAGTAGGCATGTATTCTGTTTCTCTTAACTTTTAAAAAATAGTAATATTTTGCTCTCTTTTTTAAAAGCAACTGTGTTGCAATGGACTGGGACAAAGATGGAGATGTCCTAGCAGTAATAGCTGAGAAATCCACTTGCATTTATCTGTGGGATGCCAACACAAACAAAACCAGCCAGCTAGACAATGGCATGAGGTAAGAATATCCTTTTTATTTTTTAAATCTTCACTTAAAAACATGATTATCTGTAGGTTTGATGCTAACAGTACTTACTATTTTATTGTAAATATGCATTGACATTATTTTCTTATGAAAGAAAAAGATCATTTTGTTTGTTATTGTTTTATATAATTCTTCTGCCAATGTCACCCAATTAATTAGAATAAAATTAATTAGAATAAAATTTTTATGTTATGACAATCTTTATAAATGACAGTCTTTACTGGGAAGATTTTACTTTGCCATTTTTAGTGAATCATTCTAGATTATACTAAGTGTAACATAGGCATTTTTAATGATTCTATGTAATAATTACCTATATTAGTAATAAAAATTGTCTTTAAAAAGTTGCTTTCAGGGTTGGAGGAATGGCCCAAGTGCTAAGAACCCAAGTTCAGTTCCCCAGCACCACATAAGCAGGGTGTGGTGGCACACACCTGTAATCCCAGCACTCAGAAGGCTAAGGCAGGAGTACTGCCATGAGTCCAAGGTCAGCTTGGGCTCCGTAGTGAGTTCAGGACCAGCCTGGGCTACAGAGTGAGACCCTGTCTCAAAAATAAATAAATAAATGAAAGTTGCTTTCAGTGTTTTTCACTAAAGATTGGAAAGATGAGACAAAATTTATATGGGAAAATCTGGAGATGGAATTGGCCACAGGAATTGCTGGATCAAGGAGCTCTAATGATACAATCAAGACTTTTCATCTCTTAACTCTTCCTTTCTCTATACTAACCTCATTCCTAGACCCAGCTGCTGATTTATATCACTCTTCACAGAAAGTCATGCAGAGAAAAGTGCAAGGCTCTTTATCCCACCACAGCCTGGTCAGTTCCTCCAAAGGTCTCCAACTGAAGTAGACAAGGCCATGAGATTGACAGTCCCAGCAGGTGAAGAGTGGGGCAATGTATGGGACAGTTCCCAAGAGAAAAATATCCTATGCAGACAGAATAGACCACATCTCTGCTAAAATAGAAAACATTCCATATGGAAAAGGAAAACTTGTCAGTATTTACAACTAAAATTTTGCAGTTCTGACCTTGGACAAATTGCTTCTCTTCTCTCCATGCCTCAATTTTTTTCATCTGTTTGTGATGCATATAATAATAACTGTTTCATGTGGCCCACAGGGAGCAGGGAGAGATCAACACCCACTGTGTTTAGATAATTTCCCTTAGTAAATTTGTTTACTAAGGGATAGTTGAACCTAGATGAAACTGGATGGCTGTGGTGTAGGACCACATTTGCCTCTGTGTCGTTTCCTGGTCCTCCAGAAGGGCCCTGATCTGCAGAAGATACTCTGCCCAGAGTAGGGCCTCAGAACCTTTATTTGTTGTTCTGTCTTTTTGCAATTCAGTTTTTCATTATCACTTTTCAGGAAGGCTTTACATACTTTGCACTTCCATTCAAGGGTGTATTTATAAGCATCAATACTGGTTCTTGAACCAAATTCAGCATCTAGGAAGCTACACCCCCACCCAGGGAAAACGTAACTTGTCTTCCTGTCTTTCTAACAGATCTGTCCCTCAGCTGTCTCTCTTCCCACAGAGTCTGTGTCTCTACATATCTCAAGATTGTTTTGCATTTAAATGTATGTCATAGCAAGGTGTGAAATTAACTAAGTAAATGGTAGATATTATAATTGTTACTAAGATAAAATTTAAGGTGTTTTACTATTAGTCTTAATATTTTAATGTCTAATGACTTTGAATATACAAAGATATACCTGCTACTCCTTGTTCTTTATTTAAAGGTGAGTCTGTTATACTAAGATTTAATCAAAAAAACTTTTGAGTATCAGTTTTTAAAAATATTTTGCCAACTTATATACCCTTAGACATTCTTTATTCCATTTGTAAATGTAATCTGAATATATTTAAGTACATCAAACAGGTTAACTAGTACCCAAGTACATTTAAATACAATTACTATAAAACTTACTATGGTGTTACTTAAATAAAAATGCTGCAGCATATTAGCACATTGGGTTGAATTCATTTCTTCATTTTTACTTTATGTGTTTTTTACCTTCTTAGGATTAAATTGGTATTTACTCTGATCCCTGGCTACACATTCCACAGTAATCAGTTAGGAACTGAGATACAGAAGTCTTTTCAGAAAAAAGAAGACAGGAAGGAAGGAAGAAGAAGGAGAGGTGGGGGGAAGAGAGAAGAGGGGGAGAGAGAAGGAAATCTTTCTAGGGAAAACCATAAATGCAGCATCTGATTCATTAACCCGTTCATTCTTAGTTCGACCATGGGACAGAGTTGCCTCTTCTCAAGGCTGTGTTGACCTGAATGCTAATCATCCTACTCAGCCTCTTTTTTAACTGACCTTTTATTGATCAGTTGTCATATTCGTAAGACTCTTAAAAGCCCATACCTGTCATATAGGTAGCAATTTTTTATAGCCTGTATATTTACCTAGAATGATGTATTCTTTAATTTTTGCCCATCCATAGATACATGGGATTATCAGATGTTGGCATGATCTGTTAATATATTGGAAACCTACATATACACATATACTTTATGTCATTTCTAGGGCCATCTTGAGGTCTTACTTCATAAGAGAATGCTGAAGCCCATTCACTTGGCTGCCTTTTTGAGGGGATCTTGGAACTCTATGTTTAATTCTCAGAGTTGGTTGTTGTATGATTATCCATGTTGGTTGACTAGTAAATAATGTTAACGCTGCTCATATATATGACTGCTGATGCTGATCAGATATGTTGTTTCCTCTGGTACTATTTATGTCACAATTTTTTCATTCATGTTTTATGAAAATCAGATTCCAAGAATATGTAAGAGATTTATGGCAGCAGATGCCGGTGAGAGAACACAGTGGCCCTGGCTTTTTACAATTCAGGTTTAATTGTAATTCCAACACTCTGGAGGCTGAAGCAGGAGGATCACAAGTTCAAGCCCAGCCTAGGCAACTTAGCAACTTAGTGAGAATTAAAAGTACAAAAGTGAGCTGAGGTTATAGTTCAGTGAAGGCCCTGGGCTCAGTCCCCAGTATCACCAAAAAATAAATGAGAAAAAGAAGGGAGGGAGGATGGAAGGGTGGGAAGGAAGGAAGGAAGGAGGAAAGGAAAAGAAGGAAGGAAGGAAAGAAGGAAAGATTGGAAGAGCTGTCAGATCATAATGCATGTCTAACCCTTATAAAAGGTGAGAGGAAGAATGGTTGAAGAAACATCTTCGACTGTAGCAAGTTTTTTTTTTTTTTTCACTCTCATTCGGGCCTGTGGGGAGTCTTTGAGCCAGTTATCCCTCAAAAGTCCTGCCCAGATGCTGCAGACCTGTAATCCCACTTTCTGGTAGGCTGAGGCAGGAGCATTACAAGTTTGAACCCAGTCTGGGCAACTTAGCAAAACCCTGTCTCAAAATCAAAACTAAAAAATGGACTGGGGATGTAATATAAAAGTCCTGGATTCAGTCCTCAGTACTCCCCCACCCGGATGCGCACACACACAACACACTTGAGTCCTACATCTCCAGAAGCAGACCTAACGGTACCTCTGACTTATTCTGCCATTGTCCGATAGCAGCCCATGGGAAGGCATAGCCCTGTTACAGAGGTGACAGGTCCCAATACCTGGCAGCCAGAGCCCTCAGTCACTTCCATACTCTGCAGTTGGAGACCAGTCAGATGTGTTATCATGGCTCCTATATCTATTTTAGAGAAAATGCATGTTTACTTTTTAAAATATATACTTAATAGAAGCATATTAATATTCCTTTCTTGAAATTAGTTTTCAGTTAAACATTCTGTTCATTTGTTGCAGTTAACTTTTCATATACACCATCTCTCTCCTATAATATCTTTAAGATTTAATGGCCTTTTACAAACTCAGTTTGTATCAATTAAGACTATAGTTCTCGATGCTCCTAAGTGAACTAGAGAGAGGCACCCTAGGCTTGCTGCTTTGTTCTTTGATCACTAGCCAGTCAGCATTCTTGGAAGTGTTGCTTTTTTTGTAAGCAGGAGCACGGTCTATCAGTGGTGCCCAATGTCCAGCTGCATTAGAACCACTTGGAGGGGCTTATTAAAACACAGATAGCCAGGTGTCATCCAGTCTATCATCCAGGGTGTCTGGGATGTGATCAGACAGCTGACACTGCTAAAATGTACCCAACTGATGCTGCTGGTTCTAGGATTGACTTTTAAGAAGGGTTCTTTTAGATCCATTGTTATTTCTTTCCTCAATAGGTGGAATGAGCTATTCTCCAAGGAATCCTGATTCTCTTTTGTAGAGAATCATAAAGAAATCCAAACTTTGAGTACTAAAATGTCCATAAGAAAAATAAAAGGACTTTCTACCTGTTTCTAAGCTACTCTTACAAGTTGTAGAGCAGGCAAAGACATAACCTTCATAAAGTCACGAATTCCTAGTCATCTTTCCTATTTAATATGTTAGTGAATGCTGCAATTTTTCCCCATTATATGTGTGTGGTGTGTGTTTGTAAGAGAGATACATAATGTTTACATTGATCTTGAGTATTTTCTGCACATATATATCGTGTCAAAATTACAATCCTTTCTCCTCCCCTCCAAATCCTCCTCCCCCCCGAACTCCCACTGTTACCCCCATTTGGTTTTCGTTTTTGTTTTGTTTAGACAGGTCTTGCTCTGTGGTAGTCCACACTGCTCCTGAACTTACTGTGTGGCCCAAGGTGGCCTTGAACTCAAGGCAATCCTCTTGCTTCAGCCAAGGTCTCTCCTGCTGGGATTACAGGCATATGCTACCATGCCTGGCTTATGTAGTGCTGGGGAATTGAACTCAGGTCCTTGAACTTGCTAGGCAAGTGCTTTAACCACTGAGCTATTCCTCTAGCCCCCCCCCCTTTTTTTTTTCTTTTACATATCATCTCCTTTTCTCCTTCTCACTCTTTCACCACTCCTCCCCTTCCCCTTCTTTCTACACAAAGTTCATCTCCTTACTTTCTTTCATAGCTCTTACATTTTTTGTGGTTTGGTTCTCTCATATTAGAGAAACCATATGGTATTCAACTTTCTGGGTCAGATTCATTTCACTGAACATGATGGTCTCAAGGTGCATTCATTTTCCTAAAAATGACTCAAGTGTATTATTGTTAATGGCAGAGTAACACTCCACGGTGTATATATACCACATCTTTTTTATCCAGTCATCTGTACTCAGGCATACTGGGTTCTTCCAAGATTTAGCTATTATCAATTGTGCTGCTATACAAAAGACATTCAGGTTATCATTACATCAGTCAGATTTCTTAGGCTAAACTTATATCAGAGACTGAATAAATGAATCATTAATACATTAAATGAGCTTAAGTCTATATTTCAAAAGTGTATCACCCATAAATCAATGAATATGTTATACTTAGTTATTTTGGAGTTTTTAAGAGTTCCCAAAGAGGAGAATGCTGCAGTTTTAAAGCATGATGTTTCATCACCCACCATTAGTAATATAATAAAGTGTCCAGTGAAATTTGAGACTCTATTCTAATTAAAACCTATATTCATTATATATTTGGATTTTGATTGTAATTGATCTGATCATCTTATAGCATCTCCAAGAGTTCTTTGGCCCTTAATCTTTATCCTTAAAGCATTGTTATAATTTTGTACTTCAGCTTGTAAGTAGAGGTTAACATTATTTGTGGAGTACTTTTTAAAGGACTCTTTAGAAGTCATGATTGTAAATTGTTTAGTAATTTATATCTTAATGTTACAGGGATCAAATGTCTTTTCTTCTCTGGTCAAAAGTTGGAAATTTTCTGGCTGTTGGAACTGTTAAAGGAAATCTGCTTATTTATAATCATCAAACATCTCGAAAGATTCCTGTCATTGGTAGGTTTTAGCTGGAAATACTGCTAAGTATTTGAGATGCTTTACCAAAATGTAAGTTCTGCTACCAGGATCTCCCTGATATTACAAGAGAAATTTTGCAGTACGAAGCTTCTCCGTGGTCCAGTGTTCTATGGAGTTAAACAGGAAGATCTGTCTTAACTGCTTACTAAGAATCTCCCAGGGTACATAGAGTAGACCGAGGTAAGGTCAGTCTATGCTTTGGGCATCAAGACTTAGTGGCAGGGCTTCACTTTATCTCTTCTCACCAGATTGTACTTCTTCACAAGAATAGTTAATGTGTCCATCAACACACATTGATCAAATGTTAATTTCGGATATTCATTTTAGTTAATTTAGTTGTGTGACAATATGTGATTATTTTAGTCCACACAGTAGGTGAGCCAAAACATTTGGTGACTGCTTGGATGGAGTATGTTCATATTCCTAATTCAAACCCCTTGCTCTGTCCAAACACAGTTGAATCTAGGAGCCAGAATATAAGTTCTTTTTGCCTCAGGGTATGTGGTTATAGGGCAAGTTTTGCATGTGTTCCTTGTTTGTCCTTGTTCCGCTTCTTTGAGTGCCTCAACCCCTGGTTACTTGGCACTCGCCCTCTCACCACTCCCTCTCCCCCTACCCACTGCATCTCCTGGGAGAAAGAGTGTTGAATCCTTTCAGTCACTGTGACATCATGCTGATGCGTGGTACAACTAACTTGTGGGCTTCACTGGGTTCAAATGGCCAGAAAAAGTATAACCTGTGGCTAACAAGAGTATTGAACTCAGGAGATAGTGCCTTCCTATTAAGGACAGTTAATCATTTCATATTATTTTCATATATATATTTATGTCTACCACTGACATTAATTTTAATGCTAAGCTCAACAGTAATGTCATTGATCTATTTGAAAAAATTAAACTAAAAATTATATCAACTTTCACCACTTAATTTTTCTGACATCAGTGGACAGTTTCCTTTCCTACTTCATCTGCAGGTATATTCTGCCAGCTAATTCATAAGCCCCAAAACTTTTGACACCTCACTTATTAAAAAATAATTTATTGCAAACTCTACATCAAGTGCTAAGTACCTCAGTTCGATTCCCTAGTACCACATAAGCCAAGCAAATGGTGCACACCTATAATCCCAGCACTTGGGAGGCTAAGGCAGGAGGATTGTCCTGAGTCCAAGGCCAACCTGGGCTCCATAGTGAGTTCAGGACCAGCTTTGGCTACAGAGCAAGACCCTATCTGAAAAAATAATAATAGTAAATAAAAAATAATTTATCAGAGCATGATTTTTATCAAATATTGTCATATGTACATTCTTTTATGTTGCTGTATTTAATACGAGTATTACATTATGCTCACACTCTTAATGACTATATAAAATGAGTATAAATACTCTGAATAATTACATATTTTAAGTTCTTTCGTTAAACCAATAGCTGCCTTTCTCACAGTTGGTTGTGATTTGTGGCTCTGTTTAATCCTTTCTTAAAACCAAGTCATCCTACTTCTGACAGCTGATACTGGCTGCATGATCTCTCAGTGCTTTATGGTAACCAAATGCCTGATACCTTGTTTCTTGTTGCATTGACTGCTTTGTATGGCTCTAATATGCATGAATTAATTAGAGTTTAATTAAATATTGCCAGTCTCTCAGTAAAAATATCCCCATTTAGGTTCTCATTTCAGTTACCATAGTACATGAACTGTGAGTTGGTATTAATGAAATCAGTTGATACATGTAAAGTTCCTGCAACACTCTAAGTAGGCAGTGTTAACTGTTATGGACACTAAGGCTGACCTGTGTTCTGAGCGCTGCAGGCATACTGGCCTTTGGATATATAGGATAAAGGAAGAATATTTGCTTCTCCCCCTTTTAAGTAAAGAAAAGAGTTTGGCCAGGCATGGTAGTGCACATCTCTAATGCCAGCCACTCAGAAGGCTGAGGT
The DNA here is from genome assembly GCA_004027205.1 of Ctenodactylus gundi. Lineage (NCBI taxonomy): Eukaryota > Metazoa > Chordata > Mammalia > Rodentia > Ctenodactylidae > Ctenodactylus > Ctenodactylus gundi. The sequence continues at coordinate 332,328 of PVKB01000920.1, read as the reverse complement.
AGGAGGATCACAAGTTAGAGGACGTTGTGGGCAACCTAGCAAGACATTGTCAATAAATAAATAAATAAGACTAGAGATAAAGCTCTGAGGTAGAGCACTTGCCTTGGATGCATGAGGCCCTGGGTTCAATCTTCAGCACCACAAAGAAGGACTAGGTCTTTGGCATCTTTCTACCTCCCCTCACATAGTCCTTTCCCCTTTCAGTTCTGATGTACCACACAAGTCCTTCCATGTTGTCTTAATTACTTCTTTTATTGATAGGACACAACTTAAGAGAGGAAAGGTTTATTTTAGCTCACAGTTTCAGAACTTCTCAGTCCATTCAAGGGTGGCCAGCAATGGTGGAAGCACATGGTGGAGGCCTAGCAGGAGAGAAGCAGTTCACAGCACAGTGGACAGGAAAATGAGAAGGGGGAAGGGCAGATCTAGCATGTTTCCTTGCAGATAATCTGTCCCTTCCAAGTTCCAGGCATCTGCCCTCCAAGTCAAGTCACTAGTATTCACCTGTTCTGGCTGGGCCCCATCTCTTAACAGCATGTGGAATCCATAGACATTTTACAACATTCAAATACATGAGCCTTTGGGGAAACGTTCCAGATCCAAACCATATCACATGTATAGCATGCAAAATCTTCATTTTCCAGTCTTTCTCTAAATGTCCCATTCATTTTTACACTCTGGTCTCCTGATTTAAACTACTACCCATATGCTGAAAACTGAATATGTATCTCTTCAAAACTATAAACTCACACATCCAGGTGCTCATTATTCACCATCTTCAATGAGTCATCTAGTAAACGCTTCAGATTTAATGTCTCCCAAGCCCGCCTGGCCAACCATTTCCCTCTCATATCTGATGGCATTCCACCATTTCAAATCATGAGGATGAACTTTGAAGTCAGTCTCACCACTTGTCCTTTTCATAGTCTTCATATCTAATTGTCAGAACATCTAACAGGTGCTACTTTCAAATCTCTCTTCTAGCCCGCCCCATCACCTCCCTCATTCCCATTGTGGTGTGGGCCTCAGCTGCTATCCACCTGAATTTCTGCAGTCTCCTTTTAACTGGTCACGCTGCTGCTGCCCTTGCCCTAGTACAGAGACAGTTGGCCCTGTATTTACAGGGTCTACAACCTCAGGTCTAACCAACCATACATCAGAAATATTCAAGGGGAAAGAAATCACAGCTGTGCTGAACATATACAGTCTTTTAAATTTTTTATTCCCTTAAAATAAATTACAACAACTATTTACACAGTATTAGACATAATGAGTAATCTAGGGATGATGTAAAGAACACAGGAGATTCTGTGCCATTTTACATTAAGGGACTTGAGTATCCATGGGCTTTGGTGTTGGAGGGCGATTGGAAGCAGTCCCTCGGAGATGCCAAGGGATGACTGTATTCTGAGCCCTGCATAGAACTTGTCATTGGCCCTCCCACCTGAAATCAAAGCCCCAGTCCTTAGAGCAGCCAGCCAACCCCTCAGAGGTTTGACTAGGTGACCTCCCCCAGCACATCCCACTTGCTTTTCACTTCCTCTGCTCCAGCCACATCATGGTCCTTTCTGAGCCTCTCATGCGCCACACAAATTACTGCATCAAGATCTAATCAGTTGTTGTGGTTAGGATCTGGAGTGTCCCCCAAAAGTCTCATGTGCTTTAATGGAACCATGTGATGTTGGTGGATTAGGGTCTGGTTTGGAGGGATGGATTATAGTTAAATTGGGATTAACGGTGTGTAGTGACCACACCTGGTTGCAGGAGGGACTGGGTACTGGGCGGAGACCTGAAAGGATACATAAGCTGCACCTGCCTTCCTACAGGGCGGGGACTAGTCTCAGCTAGCCTCAGCTTGTTTTACTGTTTGTCCGGGGAAGCTGCTTCCACCTCTCTCTCTGCCATGTACTTCGATTGTTGCTGGCCACCCCTGAATGGACTGTGACCTTCGAGACTGTGAGCTAAAACAAACCTTTCATTTCCTAAGTTTGTGGGTGTCGGGTAAAATCACAGCAACAAAAAAGTAACTTAAGACAGAAATTGGTACCGAGAGTGGAATTGTTGCTGTACTTTACCTGAAGATGTGGCTCAGAAGTCTTTGGAACCGGTTTGCAGAAGGAATTTGGAAAGGTTTGGGGATGCTAGCTGGAAAAGCCTTTGAGTGCTCTGAGCTGAGCTTTAGGGGAGATTCTGGTCAGAGCTCTGAAGACCAGAATGCTGATAGAAGTGTGGATTGGAAAGGCCAGGCTCAAGAAGTTTCAGGTGGGAAGGAGGACTGTATCGGTAGGTGGCCTAAAAACCGTGTGTACTATGATCTGGCAAAAAGTTTGTCGGCATTTTGCCTTTGTCCAGAGACTTTGCCTGACATTGAGATTAAGGGTGGTGGACTGCTTACTCTGGTGGAGGAAATCTCAAGGCAGACTGAAGTTCAAACTGTTACATGGCTAGTGTTTACGGCTTTTAGCCAGCTTTATAGTGAAAGACAGGAGACAATGGCAGAGAGAACAGATGTAAAAAGATTGCAGTCTGCAGTGGAAAAGCATGTGGTTGTTCAAGAAACTAATATTAAACAAAAGCCAAGAAGATGGAATCAGGATTGTAAAAAAGAGGCCTTCACAGTGACTCAGGAATCAGCAATATCCCACCGTTTACCAATTAAAGAGTGCAAAGGCAAAAGATCTTGTCCTGTGACGAGTACCCCAAAACTCCCTGTATGGCCAAAGAGGGAAGTGTTTGCTGGAGTTCAGCTTCCTAGAGTTCAGCAATCCAGGCACTCAGAAGCTACTGCAACCGTGGCACAAAGGAGCCAGTTTACTACTCAAGCCTGTCGCAGATCTTGGAGATGTCCACGCGGTCCCAGTTTTACAAGCTTGCGCAGCCCAAGAGTTGTGGGTTCATGGAGACTTCCACCCAGGTTTCACAAGAAGGCCTTGGAGGCCAAGCTGTGTGCCCCTGGGAGGGCAATGTGTGAAATTGTGAAGGAGAAGCCTAAGGTCCAGTGGAGAGCCCGAAAATTTGGAGTAGCCAGGAGCATGGATTGTCAGCTGAGAAATGCAGCAGGCCATGAGTGGATCTAGCCCAAAGGAGAGAAGATTGAGGTTGCAGTCAGCCGCAATGCCACAGGGGTGGGACCACCCAAGCCCCTTGGAGTTCATGCCTCACCAGCATTTACCCCGGTTGCTGGACATAGAGCTACAGGATTTAACCCTTGCCCTGCTGGATTTAGGAATTGTACTGGTCCTTTTGCCTTTTATTACCATATTCATCCCTTTTGGAATGAAAATGCTTACCCTGTGCCCTTCTATGTTGGAAGTGCTTAAATCTTTGGTTTGAACAGGAGCTCACAGCTAAAAGTTTGTCTTACATCTCAGAGGAGACTATGGACTTGGAGTTTCTTTAGCAGTGTTGAAACCTTTAAGACTTTGGTGATTCTTGGAGAAGGACTAACTGCATTTTGCATGGGGAGAAGGACATGAGTCTTTTGGGGGCCAGGGGTGGAATGTTGTGGTTAGGATCTGGAGTGTCCCCCAAAAGTCTCATGTATCTTAATGGAACCATGTGATGTTGATAGATCGGGGTCTGGTCTGGAGGGGTGGATTGCAGTTAAGTTAGGATTAACGTTGTGTAGTGGCCACACCTGGTTGCAGGAGGGACTGGTTACTGGGCACAGACCTGAAAGGATACATAAGCTGCACCTGCCTTCCTGCAGGGCGGGGACTAGTCTCAGCCTCAGCTTGTCTTCCTATTTGTCCGGGAAGCTGCCTCCACCTCTCTCTGCGCCATGTACTTCGATTGTTGCTGGCCACCCCTGAATGGACTGTGACCTTCGAGACTGTGAGCTAAAATAAACCTGTCCTAAGTTTGTGGGTATTGGATATTGAGTCACAGCAACGAAAAAGTAACTAAGACATCAGTTAATCACTTATTATCTAATAACCTATTTCTTCATGGATATACGACATTAGAAGATGTACAAGGCCTCTACTTGCTATTAACTACTAATATTGCTAATATTTACATAGCACTTCTTTTGTGCCTGGTGCTCTCATGAGTGTTTTAATTTCTTTGATCCTCAAATAAATAAATACAACTATTATTCCCAATTTATGGATATGATGACTAAAGAAGGGCCTAATGATTTGACCAAGGTTTTGCAGTAAGTGATGGAGCCAAGCTTCAGAGCTAGGCAACCTGGCTTCAGAATCTGTATACTTACATTCTTCTCATTAAGAAAATAAATCTTGAGATTCTTGAAAATTTATCAACTCCAGGATCTTCACTAATGGACATAGTGTCAAATGGTTAAATTCTTCCTCCTCCTTCCTCAAAAAAGTAGTTTTTTCACTGGCTAGAATACCGAGTGAGGAATTTCCTGATACTTAGGTATTACCTACTCCTCACTAGCTCACTACTTAACTTCGATCTCAGCGTACATTTATAAATTATTGATATTTAGTTATATATATATATATATATTGTCCATATGTCTTTAGAGCAGTTACAAATATGAATGCTAATTCTACTTAAATATTTAACCTTGGAGCTGAATAAAAACCAAGATAACTTCACTGCTTTGGGATTCGTTTCTCCTAAGACATTATCATTAGAAGTTTGATTATATAGTAAGCAAAATAAAATAAAGCAAAACAAAAGACAAAAATCTAGGCAAGGAGCAGAAGAAATTTTTATGTTAGGGCCTGGGCTTCTATTCAGATAAAAGGTTAGAATAGAAGTGTTACCCTTGTTTATCAGTGTTTTGACTTACGTACAACTTAGTAATAAACTTTTTTTAAAAAATAAAGTTGCATATATAATGCTTAGATGAGCTCCTGGTTTTCTTATCTGTACTTAAAGTGTAGATTGGTAACACAGGTTATTTATTTATTCATTTATTTACTGACTGATTTATCTTGAGGAATCCATGTGTCATCTCTTTTTTCAGGAAAACACACTAAGAAAATCACATGTGGATGTTGGAACACAGAAAATCTGCTTGCGTTAGGTGGTGAAGATAAAATGATTACAGTTAGTAATCATGAAGGGGACACGATAAGACAGGTAAGATAGTAAGGCCTCTGCAGCCTGATATGGTCAAGTTTTTTCCTCAAAATAAACAGTTTGTCTATCAAACCTATAAAATTTAAAAGTCTGTATGTAGGAAAAGTATGCAGTTATCCCATATTTTAAATTTCAAAAAAACTTTATGTAATATTAGGACATTTTTTAAAATGTGAATATGTTTCCAGATAGCCTACTTTTTGTGTTCTCTTCTCTGGTATTACCATTATTCATCACTGACTATCAGTAGTATCAGTAAATGGCACATTTGCGAAATAACTCTTGTTTTATATTTGTATGTTCATAATAAAAATGTTATTAGCAAAGAAAAATTGTTATTAGCTGCTGAATCCTTAATTCGTAGTCACCAGATCTTAACTGGTAAGTTAAATTTCTTCCAAATAAAATATTAAAATATTTAAAATATTGAAATTTAAATATAAGACTAAATATTACTACTATTAAAATTTCCCAAGATTGATTAAATCTTCAGAAGCTTCCTCCATAGTGAAATTATATTGCCAATAGCTACATAATCTCACCAATGGGAAAATGTCACTTTGGACTGCTATTGATGATTTAATATTGCTAGATTATTTACTGACATTCTTGGAGTATCTACTTGTTACAGGACACTGCATTATATACTATAGAAACAACAAGTCTATATTAGTGAACTAATTCTGTGTAACAACTGGTCTCAAAGTGAAGTAATTGACATCTATTATTTCAGTCTTTTATGGGTGCCAGTATAGTTGCAACTTCACTGGGTGTTTCTACCCAGGGTCTCACAAGGCCATAATCATGTTGTTGAACTGAGTTTTGGTCTCATCTGAAAGCCTGATTGGGGGTAAATCTTCTAAGTACACCCATGTGATTGTTGGCCTAGTTCAGTTCCTTGCAGATTGTTGGACTCAGGGCTTTACTTCCTCTCTGGCCAGTCAGTGGAAGCTTTCCTCATTGCCTGGACACATGGCTTGCTGCATGGAGTGTGCTAAGGTTTGGATGTAGTTTGTCTTTCGAGGATTTCTAAACTTGAAACTTGGTCCCCTATGTGGCAGTGTTAGGAAGTAAAATAGAATCTTTTAAGAGGTGGAGCCCCGTGCCAGAAGATGGAGTCATTGAGAACAGGAAGGAACTCCTAAGACCTTCCTAACCAAGAAGTTCTCCTAAGACCCTGGTTAGGTTCTCACAAGAATATTGTTATTTTAAAAAGAGGGGGCGGGGCACAAGATTGGCCCTATTCTGGCTTCAAATTTGCAATCCTTGCCTCTGCCTCACAGAGTTCAGGGATTACAAGCCTGTGTCACCAGACCCAGCTTAATCCTTACTTTATAGTTGCTATTTGAACTAATCTTTTGGATAATTTCCTAAGATTAGTCCTTTTATTCTTCCAGTTTGTCTAGCTGTCTGTTTGTTTATGCTGTTGAATTTTTAAACTTTAATGAGTTTTCTTTTTGAGACAGTCTTTGTATGTAGTACATGCTAGCCTCAAATTCATGATTCTCCTACCCCAGCCTTCTGAGTGCTGGGATTATAGACATGTTGACATGCCCAGCATGACTGTACTTTTTATTTTTAGAAGATACTTTCTTTTTTCGTTACATTATTAATATGTGTATATATGTGATACATAATGTTTATATTGATCTTGAGGATTTTGTGCACATATATATCACATCCCTCTTTTTGACACTTCCACACCTCTACCCTTCCCCCTGCCCTCTCCCCTGTAACTGTATAAAAGGCTTTCATACCACTGGGGAAAAAAAAGATTCAACTCATAAGTAGCTGTAAATTAAAACCACACTGAAATATTATTCCTCTCCTGTCAGGATGGCAAAATTATATATAATGTGACAACATATTCTTCTGTAGATGAAACTGCTATTCCCCTTCTAAAGTAAATTTGAAAATAACTAATAGCAGTGGTGATGCAAACAAGCAGCACCACTTTTAGAACTCTACTCGGAAGACATATGCCCTATGAATTTTTTAGTGTTTTTTTGTTGTTGTTGTTGCTCTTTTTTGTTTTGTTTTGTTTTTAGAGGGTCTTGCTCTGTAGTTCAGACTGGCCCTGAACTCACGATGTAGCCCAGCTTGGCCTCGAACTCATCGCTGTCCTCCTGCCCCAGCCTCTCAAGTGCTGGGATTACAGGTGTGTAGCCTGGCTTACGTGGTGCTGGGAAATCAACCTTAGAGACTTGTACTTCCCAGCAAGCACTCTAACCACTATGCTATTCCTCCAGCACTGTTTTTTTTTTTAATATCTTTAGTCATTTTAAAAATATTTAATAGTACCTGGTATGTAGCTCAGTATTAGAGCAATGGTCTAGCATATGTGAGGCCCAGGGCTCAAATCCCCAACAATGCAAGACACCCCCACAATGTGTATAGCTTATTTATTTTATGATCTCTCTAATAATTCTTTTTAGATCACCATTGCTTGCTCTTGGTGCATTGTTTCTCTATGAATTTTGTAATTTTGAACTTTGAGCTTATCTTCACATGGGTTTATGTATGGGAATATTTTGCAGCCTTGGAGGAGAATCTGGATTTGCTTTTGCTAACTACTTTAGGAGTATTATGAGCCAGAATCTTCCCACTTTTTAGATTAATTTCTTACCTTAGGAGCTCCTGGCCCACTCAGTGTATAAATTTGAATCTCAGATATCATAATAACAGGAAGGCAGGACTTGGACTACAAATTCTTCAGATGAACTGGTTTTTCCGACCCAGAGCTCAGGCTAAGGCAGATGGCTTCCCCACTGTCTCTCTCTGCCAGCTGCTTCTGGAAGCTGCAACACTGGTTTCTGCACATACAGCTCTGGGTTAGCTTGATCTTTGCCGATCAGCCCTATAAATTTCCCTTTCCTTTCTTCAGGTGGATCTGCCCATCTAACAAGATTGGGTTCTGTTTAATCCAGAACTTCTAGTTGTCTGTAGCAGTAGAATTTTTGGGTTTTTAGTCCAAAATTAGAAATGAAAACACCTATTTTATTAATATTCAGAATATGTTGGGAGGAGGATTGATGGAAATTGGACCTACAACTCTGTGCGTACTCAGCATGTATTTTAGCACTGAGCTGCACTCGCAGACCCTCAGAATAAGGGTGAATATTGGATTTGTTCATAGCAAGGATATTTTTACCTCCATAGACACAAGTGAGATCAGAGCCAAGTGACATGCAGTTTTCCATGATGAAGACTGATGACCGAGCTTCTGCTACTGAAAACACGGTAAGAATTCTAAATCAAGTCCATGCCCAAATCATTCTGATAACTTTGCAGAATATTCCTTTGCTCAGATGGCTGAGATTTTGATAAATTAAGTTGTTGTGTGCATTGCTCTTTCAACTACAGTAGAGTGAATTCTCTTGGGCCTAAAAACTGTTTTGCATCTGCTGGCTCTCAGGATCGCAGTAAGTGAGGACAGCTTCCTGCTGCAGCTGATAGTGTGTTTATTCTTGTGGTAGCAGAATCAAGGGGTACATTTAAGATTAGAACTATTAGCCAGGCATAGAGATGCACACCTGTGATCCCAGTTACAAGGGAGGCTGAGGCAAAAGATTTGCAAGTTTGAGGCCAGTTTGGGCAGCTTAGTGAGACTGAGTCACAAAGCAGTACTGGTTCAATTCCCAGTAATGGTAAAACAACAAAAGCAAACTCAACACATGTATAGGGGGACACACGCACACACACACACACACACACACACACACACACACACACGTATATTTGGCAGTGTATTAAAGATGGGATATATATATGTTTGAGTGGGTGTATTAAAGATGGAATGTAGGGCCTTCACACTGAGCTACATCCCCAGCCCATTTTTATTTTTTTGATTTTGAGACAGGGTCTCACTAAGTTACCCAAGCTGATCTTACCAAGTCACTAAGTTACCCAAACTTGTGATTCTCTTGCCTCTGCTTCCCAGGGTGCTGGCTAACCACTGGAATTATTAATCTTATTATAATATTAATTACCTGAATTCTGCACATCCAACTTTTTTAATGCAAGAAGGGCTGTATTGAGAAAGTAAAGCTGTCAAGGAGAGGTGGAGAGGGGGTCTTGAGTGAGGATCCCAAGGATGAAGCACTTGAGCCCTTTATAAAGATTTTGTTCAGGTGGTTTCAAGCAGTCTCTTATGGTGGGGGCTATAGAACAGTGTAAGCCCACTAATTACTGCACGCCTAACTTTGGATTTTTTTTTTTTATGAATTAGGTTCAGATGCTTTGCCTTGCTAATTGTGCTTTCTTCCCCCCATGAAGTACTGGATAATTCATTTCACAGTCTTTTGATCTTCTCTGGCAGATAAGTGTGGTGGTTGGCAAGAAAAAGTTATTTCTTTTCAATCTGAGCGAACCTGATACCCCATTAGATCTGGAATTTCAGCAGTCCTATGGCAACATTGTCTGTTACAGTTGGTATGTACGAAAATCTCATTACAGAAAGACGTGAACATGTTTTTCTTTACTACTATATTTAAATCTTGTGAGATCATTTAATTAGTTCTTTACTAATTAAGTTTCATCTACCATTTGTCTAGAGCATTTTCTGGGTTGCAATCTGGTTTAGTATATGAAACTGCCTAACGTATTATCTGACACATAGTTGTCCCTTGATAAATTACATTCTGTACTTCCCTTATTTTAAGATATTTGAGGATTTATCATATTTCTAATGACACCTGGTCTCCTTTTTTACTGTATTATTACCTTTGTTGCTGCAGGTATGGTGATGGCTACATTATAGTTGGTTTTTCACGTGGAACTTTTGTAGTCATTTCTACTGACGTTCGAGAAATTGGTCAAGAGATATTTCAGGCTCATGATCATAAAGATAATCTAACTGGTATAGCAATATCACAAACTCTTAACAAAGCTGCTTTGTGTGGAGATAACTGGTAAGTTATTTTCATACATTTCCAGCAAAGTTGATACAGGGAAACTCAGAGAATCAACAAGTTTAGCTGATATAAATCTGATATTCCTCCTTTCCTATACTCTTAGAATGTATTTGCAATTGGAAATTTCTAAAATTCTTTACCCTTCTCCTGCCTTTAACACTCAAAGCCAAGGTACACAATGAAATATTTTAGAAAATTAGTCTTAAAATTAAAAGTTCGAGCTAATGTGACTAAGCACAATCTGCCCTGTCTCTGTCACTAAACATAGCTGTCAAACCTGTACAGAACATATGGACCAGATATTTCAGGACTGGGAAAAGGAAATTGTGGCAAACTAATGGGAAGAGAAGTCCAGTTCTCTGAGCACTGCTGAACTCGTGGCAAATTTCTCATGTGTCCTCTAGTCTTTCTCAGTCAGGACACAAGGCAGCTTGCAGCCTAGAAAGAGCCACCAGAGTGCTGACACTCTGGTGCCAGGGAAAAGAATGCCCAGCACTCAAGACAGTTGGGGAATGGCCCAATTCTGTGTTCTGTCATGCTGCGGCCAGGAAGAAGCCTCACCGTAACAGTAGCACTGAGGACCCACAGCCCCTTAATTACTCTCCATTCAGCTCCCAGGGACTGTGGTCTCAAGAAGGTGTGACAAGCCCATGTATATTATTTTCTCTGTCCTCCTACAGCTTGGCTACAGGTTCCAGTCCAGTTGTGGTCAGTACAGGGTAAACCAGGGTAATTAGAGCCTCAGTATTCCTAGGAGGACTGAGATGAGAACCCTAAGGAATCAGTATCAAATTGATTTCAGAGAGAGAGAGGAATTCCAGAAAGTGACCTGATAAAAGGTGTTTATGAGCCCCTGGGTTCACCTTCCGCTTGTATGTGTAGATCCTATTTTAAACATGGACCAAAGACTGAGCATTGAACTGATAGATCTTAGCTTAAGTCCTGTACTAGCCTGAATGAGCCACTGAGGGATACATCTGAGTACTACTACAAAGGCTTGGAAAATGGAACTGACATTGAAACCATAACCCACAGAGGCTGCTTGAAACTTGTGTCCTGATAGCCTGCTAAAGCAAAAATACTAACCGTCCCCATAGGAATCAGATGAGTCATACAGTTTTATCATATATAATATTAAAGATGTCTACAATGTAATGCAAAATTATTTGACAAATGAAGAATCAGAAAAATTTCAACTCACTTGGGAAAAAATAACCAAGAGCCCCATGTCAAGAGGTAACAAGCTGTTTTTAAAAAGCTGCAACAGATAAGGGCTAATACTCTTGAAAGAAATGGAAAAATAGGGAATCTGAGAAAATAAAAGATCTAAAGAATAAGTGAAAAGTTAGAACTAAAAATTACAATAAATATAGTGGACTTAATAGCAAATGAAGATCAGAATGAAGAGTCAATGAACTTGAAGATAGATCAATAGAAAATGTTCCATTTAAACGCAGAGAAAAAAGACAATTGGGGAAAAAGCTTAATTAGAGTGCCAGAGGCCTGTAAGTTAATACCCAAAGAGGCTTAACGTGTGTTATCAGAATCCTAAAATCATTGGCTGGAAACTTCTTTATGGCAAAAAACTGAAATCTACATATTATAGAAGCTCAACAAATCTTAAAGGATAAACTTGAAGAAATCTAGGTTCAGACACATCATCCTTAAACTGCCGAGAAGTGAAAGAAAAAGTTTAAAGGTGGCCAGTAAACAACATTTTGAACGACACTGAATTTTTTGTCATAAAGCAGAAAGGCCAGAAGGAAGAGCCACAGCAGTCTTAAAATGCTGAAATAAAAGTATCACCTACGGCAATTCTGAGTCTAATGAAAATATCTGCTTATCACTAAAGGTAAGCATTCTCATGACAAGAAAAAATAAGAGAATTTCTAGTTAAGCAGCAGACCCTGCTCTAAAGGAATTGCTAAAGGAAGTTCCTCAGAGAAGATTACTAAAGGCAGAAGGAAGTTTGAAAAGAATTAAGCAATTCAATTAATTAGGGAGGAGGGGGTCGCTTTATGGTAGAATGGTTACCTAGCATGAGCTTAATCCCCAGCACATGCACGTGTGCGTGTACACACAGAAACACACCCTACACACACAAAAGGCAGGATCTCGCTCTGTAGTCCAGGTTGGTCCTGAACTCAACTGTGTAGTACAGGAGGGCCTCGAACTCACAGCAATCCTCTTGCCTCATCCTCCCTAGTGCTGGGATTACAGGCATGCACAGCCATGCCAGTACATTTATAAAAGGGCGTAGTGGAGCTAGGAGCATAGCTTAGCATGTGCAAGGCCCTGTATTCAATTTCCCAGCACCACTTAAAAAAATTAGCCAGATATGGTGATGCGTGCCTATAATCCCAGCGCTTAGGAGGCTGAGGCAGGAGGATTGCTGTTGAGTTCGAGGCCAGCCTGTACTAGAGTGAGATTCTGTCTTTAAAAGAATGGGGGCACTATGTGGAAATGAAACTATGGGCTAATCGTAGTTGTGGATCTCCTGAACCTCAAGTGAGAAAATTTTATAGAACACACACATACACCCCTGAGTACCAGTAAATCTGTAGACATCTGAGTAAGATTTAGGGATTGTATCCATGTCAGTATCCTGATTGTAATATTATCCTATAGTTGTTTATGATGGGTAGAAGAGAGCATTGGAATCATTTGGTGTTTCTTCTTCTACCTGCATGTGGATCTACAAATTATCCCAAAATAAAAGGTTTTTTTAAAAAACCAATGAAGGGTAAACAGCGGGCATGGGATGGAGAAGGAAGAAGACAAGAAGCAAGGAGGAGAGAATGTCTGTCCCTGTGAGGCCCCAGCACTGTGATGTATAATTTTCATGCACGTTGACATTCCTTTCCCATTATACCCTCAAATTTTTCAGAGCTTTCGAGCCAGGCCTTCTGATTCCAAATCTAATACCCTATTGTACCTTGCCACTTTTGTGTCAGTGAACTCTGGGCAAAGGAAAGGGGGAGCTGGCTGAAAAGAAAAAAAGAAAAACCTGTCATCCTACAATAATTAATACTGCTCAGAAGGATGTTTTCCTACCCAGACTTCATCCCGATAATTTTAACATTCACATTCTTGAGGCTGTAGATGAGAAAGGTAAACCGGGTACAATCCTTTACTATACCCACACCTTCTAAAACAAAGCCAGAACAATTTAAAAGATAAAATATAATTAAATATAGAAATTCTATAATTATAGAAATTTTCTTACCTTAAAACCCAATAGCTCATCTGTATGTTCTGTGTGGGAAGCCACTGATCTCTTTCACTGTTAATTTTTTTATGAACTAAAATGATTTTGCCTAAAGCTTTTATATATTTAAAACATATCTGTTTTTATTTTCAGCATTAAAATTCATGACTTGTCAGACTTAAGAGACATATATGCCATAGTCAGCCTGGATGAGGAAAATAAAGGTACTGATTTTTCTGAAGCAGATTGACATTTTGTCATTTCAATTACAAACTGAGGATGATGTTGTATTTGTTGTTGTATGATTTGCATTTATTGTAGGAGGAATAAAATTAGCATTCATTAGAGTTCCCCAAACTAGGCTCCTTATTTCAGTAATTATTCTAAATCACACTACTTGACTAAAAGGTTATGAGGTCACTCCGATCTAAAGATTTAGAGTGAGGGGAAGGAAACAATGAAGTTGACACAGTGTATGTGTGCACAAAATTCCCAAACTCAATGTAACTGTTGTGTATTGCATATATACACTAATAAAAATGGGGGGAATGATTTAGAGTGAATTTTATCCTAATCCTACATGTAGAGTAGATACAAGCCTTCACTTTGAGCCACGTTGGATGAATCAGTGCTGAGATTATGGTGCCAAACCATGTTGAATCTCCTCATCTAAGTAAAGATTATTTGAACTTGTAAGAAAAAATTTGAAGAACTGTAAGCCTCCAGTAGCCTCAATAAAAATGTTTACTTGTTTGCCTGCAGCAGTATATTGTTTTCAAACTGATTTGACTGATTGTTTTGTTGCTTGTTTCAGGGCTGGGTTCCTTGTCCTGGACAGATGATGGCCAGCTGCTAGCATTGTCTACCCAAAGCGGCTCTCTCCATGTTTTCCTGACCAAGCTCCCCATACTTGGGGATACCTGCAGCACAAGGATCGCATATCTCACCTCTCTCCTTGAGGTCACCGTAGCCAACCTTGTAGAAGGAGTATGAAAATGGCATTATTTTGTTTAATTTGATAATAAAGCAAAGGTCTTAATAATTGATTGACCACCTTTACATGTCTGTGTTATAGGAGCCACCGATCACAGTTTCTGTGGATGTGGAGCCCACCTTTGTAGCAGTAGGTCTCTACCATCTGGCTGTGGGAATGAATAACCGAGCCTGGTTTTATGTCCTTGGAGAAAATGGCAAGTCTACCTCTCTTTGTTGTATTTTTATCTAGCATGTGGTTTCTATATTATTTGAGAAGCATTTGAAAAAAAAATTTAACATCATGTGTGTTAGTTACTTTCTCATTTCTGGGACACATTACCTGACGCCCCCATAACTTACGGAAGGAAAGGTTTATTTTAGCTTTCAGTTTCTAAAGGTCTCGATCCATTTATGGGCAGCTGCCCAGGGTGGAAGGGCCTAGCCAGAGAAAAAAACTGTTCCTCCCACTGTGGCCAGGAGGCCAAAAGAGAGAGGAAGGCTGGGCAAGGGGGGAGGGTAGTCTTCCAGATCTTGCCCCAGTGATTCTCCCCTTCTGACCAAGCTACACCTCTTAAAAGCACAGGAAATCAATGGATTGATCTTCTGATACAGTTAAACCACATGATCCGATCACCTTCAAAATATGTGGGGCTTTTAGAGAACACTCCAGATGCAAACCATAATACCAAATCTTTCATTAATTTTTGGACAGACATGGTTAAATGGTTTTGTGACTCCTACAAAATTTTGCACAATATTTAGGGAGATTTTACTCCTTATCTTTGTTATGAAGATAGTGTGGTATAGATTATATAGAGTGTATGCTTTAGAATTGTAAAGATTTTGATTGAACTTCCCTTCTGCATCTCTACACTAACCAGATTTAGAGCACTGACCGTACCTCTGTGAGCCCTGGTTTACTCACCTGGAAAATGGGGGCACTTTTTCTTTCCTGGAAGGCCTGAAGAACCCAAGGCCTAGGCAAGTGCTCTAATGCTGAGCCAAATCCCCAGCCTAAGGATACTTCTACTTTTTAAGGGATCATGAGGCAAAATAAATGAAATAAAATGGGCTATCTCACTTTACCAGTGGACTTGTTAGGCAATCCTGGTACTTAATGGGTGTTAATCCTCTCTTCCCTTTTGTTCTTTGAATCACAGCTATTGTCATGTAAAGGAAATTCTGCTATTTCTTTTCTTTCTTCCTCCCCTCCCTCCTTTCCCCAGCTCTAGATCAGAACAAACCTAGCTCTGAGGAACAAGCCACCTGTTAAATAGAGAACACCTATATTAAGTATCCTGCTAAGCTTTGCTTAAGGTTTCATTTATTTTTCCATGTGATTTTTCTCTTCTGTTGTTTCATGTGAACCATTATGCAACTCCTGGAAGCAAATTTATTTGGCAACTCGAATTTTTTTAAATGGTTAAAATATGATTTTAAGTGAAAAGATCCTTCCAAAGGCACATGTTTAAAATTATTTGCAAATATTTATGAGATAGTTTTATCTATATTTTAATGTGTTTACTATTTAATTGCTACAGCTGTAAAAAAATTAAAAGATATGGAATATCTGGGAACAGTTGCCAGTATTTGCCTGCATTCTGACTATGCTGCTGCACTTTTTGAAGGCAAAGTCCAGTTACACTTGGTAAGTGTTAACACCCTGGAAACCTGCTAAGTGACGGAATGGGACAGACCCCCTGATGTGTTGTTGCTGAAGCTTGGTCAGGAAGCAGGTAGGTACAGACTAGCTGAAAAGCCAGTGTCCATTCCTGCAGGACAAATACAGTTGCCACGTATTGCAACCATATATAATAAAATATACAATTAAAAAAGAAAATAAAACGTCAGGTGTGGGTACAAGACGAATAAATTCATCTGCTTCCATATGAGATGCTCATTTGGCCCCCATGCCCAGAAACCTGATAAATAGGACAACAGAGCTTTGCACAACATTGTTTATGGAAAAATGATCCAAGTGGCAAATTGCATCTAGTAAGAGCTACAGATGAACCATGAAAACCTGGGCAGAATGCCATACTTCTGGGTTCCCAGTGTGTGCACACGCATGCACAAGTATGCTTGTGCACTTGTGTGTCTGTTTATGTGCACTAGGGATGGAACCAGGGCCTTCACACTGAGAGCTACATTCCTAGATCTTTCTTAAACTTTTTTCAAACTTTCGTTTGAGACAGGGTCTTGCTAAATCACTAATTCACTTAGGTGCTGGGCTCAGACTTGCAGTCCTCCTTTCTCAGCCTCCCACAATGCTGGGATTATAGGTATACATCACCACGCCTGGCTTACTTTGACTCTTATATCTAGGCATGCCACATGTGAACGTCCACAAAACTTTGTTGATTTACTCGACAGGCATTGGCACCAGTGAGGATAGGACTTCTAATCCAGGGCATCTCCTAAATCTCTTGACTCTGCAACTGGAACAGAGTTTAGCAACTAGACAGCTGCAGGGCCAGCTGCCAAGGTTGTTCCCACTACAGTCCAACTGTGCACTTCTGATACCTTTCTGAGTACCCTGGCCTAAGGCAGTCTTATGAGTCTGCATGCTGGACCTGTTAGTAGGTGCTTTTCCCCAGGTGTATACCAGTTGTTCTCCAATCTGTGAGTCTCTGTTCTTCACATTTTAGATAGACAGTAAAATTATGGATGCAGAGGAAGAACGTGAGACCCGACTTTTCCCAGCGGTGGATGATAAGTGCCGTATTCTGTGTCACGCCTTAACTGCTGATTTCCTCATCTATGGTACAGATGTACGTATTGTCTTCTTTAATATATGGCATAGGGAATTTCTAAGTGTTACTTTGTGATTTGGGGCATATTCCTTTTATCCAATGCAGATACCAAGGTTGCGGGTGCCCAGCTTTCTCCTCTGCAGCCTCTGTCTTGCTCCCTGTGTCTGCCTTGCTCTTTCTACATGTTAGGCCCCATCTCCAGTCCTCAGGGAGTCACTGACACTTGCACCACGTTCCCCTTGCAATGACATGAAACCACTCTAAGGCAATAAGCCAGAAGAGTGACATGATCTGCCTTGTTTGCTTCGTGTCTCTCAGAGATGATTGTCTTTTGCTGCCAGTTTCAGTATCTTGAAAATGGTGGTTTTATGTGTTTTGACTATTCAAAGAATAGCAATGATTGTTTTGATTGGGAAAATAAATCCAGTGTCTTATTTCATATTGGCCTGAATACGACTTCAAGATGTTCTCATGTAATTTTTGTTTTCATTAAACTTCTACATTGAGTTCCTTGCAAAATCACATGTAGCCATAAGAAACAGTAGAGAGCTGCTTTCTACCTTCAACTAGCTTGCCCCAAGATGTGATCATGGCACAGTATCACAGCCAAGATACTGACATTGATGTAGTTACAATAGGTAATAACTCTACCACCACAAGAATCCTTTCTGTTATGATTTTAGCCACACCCACTTCTCCCCTGCTCCCACCCCATCCTTATCCCCTCATAATAAATAATTTGTTCATTTCTATAATTTTGCCAGCTCAGTAAAATTCTGTAAATGAAACTCTGTCATGTGCAGCCTGTTTGGGACTGGCTTCTTTTCACTCAGTGTGCTCCTCTGACAGCTCCTCTGACAGACCCAAATCATGAGTTTCACATTCATGCCTTTTTATCACTGAGTGCTTCATGGGATTGATGTACCAGGGTATTTAACCATTTGTCCTTCGAAGAGCATCTTCATTGACTTCTCAATGGATTACTTTTAGGTAATGAAGTATTTCAAAATTGTGATCAGGTGTTGTACAACTTTGCAAATACAGAAAATTCCTAAAAGTATGGTAATTTCTTTTATGTCCAGTGACTCTTGGGGCCCTTGTATGTTGAATATAATGTTTGCATAAATTTTCTCATAGCTTTAGTTTTGCCTCAAATATTATGACAAATTAAATCTGAGAAAACAGATTTTTATATTTATTGTATTACTTTTTTTTTACCTCAGGGCCTTGGCACTAAGTTACATCTACCAACATACCCTCTAGTCCATTTTTTTGCTTTTAATTTTTAGACAGGATCTCACTAAGTTGCCCAGCTTGGATTCAAACTGGAAATCCTTCTGCCTCCCAGAATGCTGCATATTTTTAACATTTTTGTATGAATGGCAACCCATATACTAAAAATCATGAAGTTATATATTTTTACGTGTGTGTGAATGATATTTTATAAAGCTATTGATTTAAAAATAAAGTGGCAGGCACCTTAAAAACAGGAAAAAGAATCAGTTCTGGTTTTTCTCTTCTGTGCTGTTGATTACTGTGGCTGTTCCTCTAACTGTCTACACAGACTTGACTACCATAGCTTAAGAAAGAGGCAGGTTAGCTTTGAAATTAGATAGGCCACTTTCCCTCTGCATTATTTTCAAATGTTTTGGCTCTTCTAGTCCCTTTGCCCTCCTATATAAATTTTGGATTAATCATATTGATATCTACAAAAATAATGGTGTTTTATTGGAATTATGCTAAATCTGTGTACCATCTGGGGAGAATTAACATGTTTCTTGTGGTGAGGCTTTTCATCCATAAATCCAGTATACTTCTCCATTTATTTAGGTCTTTGCTCTCTTTCACTAGTGTTTTGTGTTTTTTCAACATGAAAGTCAATTTTTATGTGCATATTTTGTTAAATTTACAGTCAGCTATTTCATTTTTTAAGAGATTATAAGTTTACTGGTCGAGTATCCTTTATCTGAAATCCTTGAGACCAGAGAGAAGTATTTCAGGTTTCACAGGTTTTTGGGATTTGATAATATTTGCATGGACATTCATTTGTCTTATTGAAAATCCCTAATCTGATAATCTGAGATCCAAAATAGCCCACAGTCTGAAAGTTTTTGAGTGTTATGTTGATCCTCAAAAAGTTCACATTTCAGATCATTTTAAATTTCAGATTTTCAGATGAGAATATGCAGTTTTACTGTGATTTTAATTCTAGTGGATGTATGTTCATTGCTAATATACGGTAATATGATTGTAGCAGGTATATCTTATTGTTTTTAAAACTTGTTTTTCTAATGTATCTAATAACAGCAAAAAATTGACATATAACATTTTATTTGAAAGTTTCCCTTAAAAATAAGAATATTTCTAGCAAATAAGAAATCTATAAATTATTTCATAACAATAAAAATATATTAATAGACTGAATCACTTGTACATGCTTGTTTCATTTTTGAGGAGTCTATACTTTTTACATAATCTAAATATTATTCTTAGACTCTTCCTTTATTAAAAAATGACATTTCTTAAAATTAGGAAATATATGGAAGTATGTTTACCTTAAATTCTGAAAGTTAGTAATTTTTTTTGACTGCCTCTTTTATTTTTTAGACTGGTGTCATTCAGTATTTCTACATTGAAGATTGGCAGTTTGTTAATGATTATAGACATCCTGTCAGTGTGAAAAAGATTTTTCCTGACCCAAATGGGACCAGATTAGTTTTCATTGATGAGAAAAGTGATGGATTTGTCTACTATCCAGTAAGTCTGGAAAATTCTTAAATGCTTGCTTTTTAAAAATGCAATATAGAAAGCGTTTTTAAAGTATACCTCACATAAAACCTCCTCTTAAATACAGGTAAAGATTGGAGTGCTTTGGGCTGGAGGAATGGCACAGTGGTTTTTAAAGCACTTGTGTAGCAGTGCTGTGGGTTCAATTCCCCAGCATCACATAAATCTGGGTGTTGTGGCACATGCCTCCATCCCAGCACTTGGGAGGCTGAGGCAGGAGGATTGCAAAGTTCAAAACTAGCCTGGGCTCCATAGTGAGTTCAGGACAATCCTGGACTACAGAGCAAGACCGTGTCTCAAAAAAAAAAAGTAGTGCTTTGCTGTCATCTTTGTGATATCATGTTTGCAATAAATTATCATGAATATTTATATCAAAAGAATTTATTCTTTCAGTAATTTATTGTAGTATTAGTCCCAAACAGATTCTTAATGGAAAAAGTTGTTGTTATATCGAATGCAGATTTCAGGCTTGGGATGTAGCTCAGTGGTGAAAATGCTTGTCCTAGCATGCACCAGGCAATGGATTCGATTCCCCAGCATCACAATAAAGTTAAGTTACAGGCTTAGTAGTCTATACCAGAAATCCAGGTACTCAGGAGGCTGAGAAAGAAGGATTGCGGTGTGTTTGAGGCCAGCCTGGACTTCATAGTAAGTTCTAGACCAGCCTGGACTACAGATCAAGACAATGTTTCTCTTTAAAAAAAAATTTATGTATACCTTTTAACCTTGTCATGTGCTGTGCAGTAGACTAATTACAGCCTGTCTTCCTGTGCGTGACTTTGCTCTCCAGATGTTTAGGAAGCTTCGGAGGATAGGGGTCAAACCCTGTTCTTTCTGCTCACTGCAGATGATGACTCACCTTCCTCCTTATAGATCTTGAAAATGACAAAAGCTGTTTTTTATAAGGTGATTAAAACTGGGTGGACCCATTTCATATGTCAGTTACTCCTATGTTTAAACATCCTTAACATTTTTCCACATTTTTATGAACATATATGTGTGTGGGGGGGTATGCAGTGGTTACAGTGAGCTTCAGTATTTTGTGCACGTATATATCACATAAACATTACAATCTCTTCCCCTCCTCATTTTTGTCCCTCCCACACCCTCCCCATACTCCCCTAACTCCCACTATCACAGCCATTTGGTTCTATAGAATGCTTGTGTTCTAGGTTTCCCAAATCAGAGAAACCATGTGATATTTAACATATTTAATCTTCTGCATCTGATTCACTTCCCACTCAAGTCACCACTCTTTAGCTCAGCCCCCCCCCCCACCCCCCGCTAGAATGGGCTGCAGTGGCCATATCTTGATGCCTCTTCTCTGGGCCCAGCAGAGCCCTTTCTTGGGACGATTTGCCAAAAGTTCCATTTTTGTTTTGGGTTTTTGTTTGTTTGTTTGTTTATTTCTTACTACATCTTACTATGTCTTTAACATGGCTTCACCCAACAGTCCACATAAGAAAAAAAACTGTAAGAATGGAATTCATAAGGCTAGAAAGTGTGAGAAAGAAGAGAGAAGTTAAATTTCAAATTCCTTAGCTGTGTACTGAAAAGTAAATTCAAAAGACATATAGGTTGTCATTACATCAATCACTTTTCTTAGGCTAAACGTAGATCAAAGTGCAAATAAGTAAATCGCTACAAGTTTAAGAGTTCTTTCCTAATGAGAAGTGGGAAGAAACAATGTCATTATTACACATTTAGTTATAGAGCACGAAATCGAAAACTAAAATTCAAGAGTCACAGGTTGAATTAATAGCTGACTTAAGTTCTTAGCCAATGGACAAAGGCTACATGATCTGTTATCTTTACCACTCAGTGACACCTTCAGGGAAAAGATACCTAAACCACTTATTTACCAACTTTTACTGTTTTTAAAACTAGAAATATCACAAATCAAAACCATTGCCTTCTGCCACTCCAGCCCCAGCTAAATATGTGTACACATCATACACATCAAAACTTCACAGATTTAAGATTTTATACCACTTCCCCATATTGAATATAACTATTATGTTCTGCAAACTAATTGACTGAAAAATTATTTAAAATTTTAAAATTATAGCAGGAAGTTCCACAGATTTTATGAGAATACTGGTACTGTTTTAATGAGCTAAAACTGAATGATGTCTAATTTTTTTTATACTTTCTCTTTTAGATATTTTATTTCTTCTAAGTTCTTTGGTGCTGCTTGTCTCTGTGTCCTTCTTAAAGATTCCTTCAAGTTTTTTCTGCAGTACTGGGCTAGTCGTCACAAATTTCTTTAGGGATTCTAAGTCACGAAAACTTTTTACTTCCCTTTTAATTTTCAGGGATAATTTTGCTGGATACAACAACCTGGGTTGACACTTGCTATCTTTTAAACCTTGAAAGATTTTGTTCCAGGCTCTCCTGGCCCTTAAAGTTTGCACTGAGAAATCTGAAGTTATTTGAATAGGTTTGCTTTGGTAGACTAGTGTCTTTTTCTCTTGCTGCTTTTAATATTCTCTCTTTATGTTGAATTTCTGAGGTTTTGTTTATATGTCATGACAAATCTCATTGCTGGGTGAGATTACTTGGTGTTCTGTACTTGAAAATTAATTTCTTTTCCTAGGTTTGGGACATTTTCTTGCACTATCTCAGTGAATAAATTCTTTATACCTTCAGTGCTGTCTTCTGCTCTTTCTCCCACATCCATTATTCTGTGGTTGGTTCTCTTTGAGTCATCCATTAGCTACTTTGCTCAACTCTAATTTTGGAATCATGCCTAATTATAGCATTTGTTTCCTTAGCCTTGTCTTCAAGGTCTGAAATTCTGTCCTCATAATTTTCAAGTCAACTTCCCTTACTTTCAAATGAGTTTTTTATGTCCTGAATTTCAGCTAGATTTCTTTTCAAAACTTCTATCTGTCTATCAAAATGTTCCTTCATATCTTACATTTCCTTATTTACCTCAGCCAACTTTTTATTTCTGGCTTCTGTATGCTCAGTAAGCTTTGTATCCATTAGGACCACTATTTGTTTAGTAAGTTCCTCTTTAAGCCCCTTCATCACTGCTTGCATTTCTTTGGAATATCTTGTTTGAACTGGCTAATTGACTCATTTATTTGCTTTTTGATTTCCTTCCCTATAAGTTCTATTATTTTAGGACCCATAACATTAGTTTCTGGGGTCTCAGACTTTTCACTGTGTGTCCTGATGCTTTGTCTTCTTCCAGTATTTCTCTTGTTGAGGGGACTTCACTTTAAAGGCCTACCTGAGAGGCTTCTTTGAATGGGTGTGAGGTAATATGGGGGCAGTCAAACATCCTCTGAGTTCTGTGCTTGGAGTAGGCAGAAAAGTAGGCACTGGGAGGACCTAACCGTTGAGGGGGTCAAATGGCCTCTGATGTGTTCACATCACCCCCATTCCCCTCAGCAAATGTCTCCTGCCTATTCTGGCTTCCCTCCCCTGAGGGCAGAGCTCTCCACTCCCTGAGATGCTCCCACTGCCACTAGAGCCATTCAGGTGGTTGGTAGCCTGTTTCTTCTCTCTGCAACTGTCTCATGTGCCAGTTTCTTCCCAGGTGCTCTTTAAGAATGACCCCAAAAACCCTGGCGTGCCCATCTGAACCTTCTTTAAACGTTTCAGGCTTGGGCCCTTTTTAAAAATGGCTCCTGCCTACATCACTGTAATAGCTGCCAAGCATTGTTTCTGGTCTAGTCTCAGGGAAGCCTTTTCTAGGGGAAGTTCACAGACTGCTCGCAGTTTGTACTGTTTTGGAGGCTGGGTCTACCAGCTGCTTTCAATTTCCACTTCTCCCATTCTCGTTCAGAGGTTCTGGGCTCTAGGCTCTGGGCTTTCGGCTTTCCTCCATCTGTGGATGCTGGTAGCTCCACACTGCTGGGGTGGCTTCCAGGGCTGCTGTTTGTCTCTGCTTTCGAAATATCTTCAGGATTTCTGACCTCTTTGTGGCCTCCTTTCTATTGTTAGGGCACTCCTTCCTTTCCCAGCTAAGTTGAATGAGCAATTTTTAATTATATTCTCAACTTTTTAAGTGAGTCCACAAGGAAACTTTGCACAGCTGTGTTACTCGGCCACCATTTTCCCCAGAAGTTCCATCCTTAACATTTTTGAAAATGGATTTAGAAAAAAAGGAAATGTTGGCTTTTACATCCTAGTATAGTTACTTAGATTTTTCATTTATTTTTGATGTGCAGTTAATGAGTTAGCAAGTGTGTGGCCACAATTCACCTAATTCATGCCTAATGATAGCAGCTTACAGCTGCTCTTGGCCTGATCCTTAAAAGTATCCCCAGTGGTCTGTTTTTTTGGCCATAGTACTTGCTCAAGGAAGCCAGTTTTCCCCTCACAACACTACCCTTGAAATGAAGACTTGCTTCCTCTTTTCTCTTTTCTTTTTACTTTCTGCCCCTTTTTCTCTTCTTCTTTTTTTCCCGCTCTCTTCAAAAATCCTAACAGGCTTCCATGGGAATGCCTGGTTTATTGATGTCAAATTCCCATTGTGCTAGTCCGTCCATCTGTTCATCACCAACCATATAACAAATGAAGAATGACATACTTCTAAAGGTACTTTTGAGTTCCTACTACTGACAAATCCAGTCCTGTGCTGGTTCCCCTGTATGGCAGGGCCAGTTACAGCTGCCTTGCCTTCTGGCACCCCCCTGGTCCACAACAGGTGGGAACTACTTCACAGGACTGATAGGAGGTAGGGTGAGGAGTCAGTGTCTGCAAGAACAAGGTGGACAAGGTCGTGACCCTTGTGGAAGGGACAGTAGTGTGACCAGCCCTAAGCATGCCTTTCTTTCACAGTTCTCTTGATTATTTCTATGAAGAACTCTTAATTTGGAGACTCCATCCCTACGTTTCTAAAGTGGAGACACAGTTCTAGGATCTGCTCTGTAGGATTATTTGATGAAAATTAAATGGGATTGCATATGCACATTTTTACTGTTTGCCATACAAAACATGCTCAGTTAATGGTTATCCTTTAAAAAAATCCATCACCAGTTCAGTGGCACTAGTGTGGTGTGCTTATGTATCCAAACTGAGAATGAGTGTAACATAATAGTTACAAACAGACTCTGGAGCCAAACTGCCTGGAGTCAAATCCTAGTTCTTTAGTTTACTAGCTGTGTGATTTGGGGCAGATTTCTCTTGCCTTAGTTTCTTCATCTGAAAACTGAGAATATCTAATAGCACTTGTCTTACACAGTATAAAGTTATATTAAATGCCCACCCACACATGTGTATATGCACATACATATGTAGTTAGGATAGTGCTTTATAAGCAGCATTGTTCAATAAAATAGTATGCAAACATATGCAACTTAGTTTGCTACCAGCCACATTTTTACAAAGTAAAAAGAAACATAAAATTAATTTTAATGTGTTTAACTTAGCCCAGTGCTATTTCAGTCTATAACTAAATGAGTTATAGAGATGTTTTACATTTCTCTTTTTCCTTGCAATATAGTTTATGTAAACTAAATTATATCTGTGTTCAGATTTGCCACTTTTCATTGCTCAATAGCTGTAGGTAGACATAATTTTTAATAAGTATCGTAGTAGACAACACAGCTCTATAATGTTAGTTATTTGCAGAAATTTTATATTTTAAGAGGAAGTAGGAAGAATGCACAAAATTTTCAGTTCTGCATTGAGGAGATATATATAAATACGTATAGATACATATAAATATATTTGCCTATATTTTTTTTGAGGCAGGGTCTTGCTCTGTAACACAGGCTGGTCCTCAACTCAATGTGTAGCCCAGGCCGGCCTTGCACTTGGCAATCCTCCTGCCTCAGCCTCCTGAGTGCTGGGATTACAGGTGTGCGCCACCATGCCCATGCCCAGCTTTTTGTGGTGCTAGGGAATCAAAACCAGGGACTTGCACTTGCTAGGCAGGTGCTATGCCATTCCTCCAGCCTTTTCCTGTATATTCTTACCTGCTTAAATTTACAGGAATTTTGTGAATTGATTTTTAAATGGTTTTTATCACTATAACAGTATATTTATGTTTGAAACTTATTATAAAAAGTTTTTTAAATAAAATATTCCTGGTATACTTTAAATTTTAAGTCATATACAAATCTATTTCTGTTTCTGGATATGCCCAGTATTACTGAAAAGTTTCTAAACATAGTTTAAATTTCTGTTGTCTCAAGCAGCTTCAACTTTTTACTCTTAACCTGAGCCAGTGAGTCTAGACTTACAGTTTTTCCTATAAATTTGCCAAATTTCACATTTAACCTTGAGTTTTCTAATAGCTAGCAGTTTTTTCCAAGTCAAACATAGTTTAGGAATAGAAAAAGAAGCCTGTCTGCCTGGTTGGAATGGTACTGGCTTGAGTATGGGTTGGGGAACTGTGTCAGCCACAGCCGCAGCCAGGCTTTGGCCAAAGCAAATGGTAAAGATTTAAGTACAGACATGAGGCAAACCTGTAAATCCTATTTTGTAGGTTAATGATTCTATCTATGAGATTCCAGATTTTTCACCAACCATTAAAGGTGTTCTTTGGGAAAACTGGCCAATGGATAAAGGTGTATTTATTGCTTACGATGATGATAAAGTGTACACTTACGTCTTTCACAAGGATACTATACAAGGTACTGAGTCATGTTTTTTATGTTTGTTGATAAATGAATTTTCATTCCAATGAAATTAAAACCTTCCTTTCTGCTGTCTGTGCCAAGTGTTAAGTTTTAGCATTAAAAGGTCTGTTTTATCACTATAGGATCCAAGGTTATTTTGGCTGGTGGTACCAAAGTTCCCTTCTCTCATAAACCTTTACTGCTATACAATGGAGAGTTGACTTGCCAAACACAGAGTGGAAAAATAAACAACCTCTATCTGAGTACCCACAGCTTCCTCAACAGTTTTAAAGAGGTGGGCCCCACGGAACAGAGGCAAATGTTGGCACAGACTTTGATGCTCAAAAGGTATGATTGAAAGCACTTCTCTTATAGCTTCTCTTTTACTTTTGTGGTTTTCAAGGTCAAATTATATTCAACACATGTAGATAGTAGAACTTGTTTTTTTGCACACGCTGTTGTGAGGCTCAGATAAGATCATGGATATGAAATCGAATTCTACAGGAAGAACTATTGGCAGGTTTTATTAATACAAGAAAAGAACATCAGGATGAAAAGGCTTCTAAGCACCCAAATAACCAAATTATTACAAAATTCTAATCTAATTATTTCAATAACATTTGATTTAATTATAATAAGATTTAATTTTGCCCTGCTTAAAATTTCCTTTCCTGATATATTTTTTCCCTCTTACTCTCTTAATGCCACTAAATTCTTTTGTGGTTCTAATTCTACACATCTCATAAATGTTGCTGTTCCTTCCTCAGGGTCCTGTAAGACTCCACTCTTCTCTCTATTCTTCCTGAATGAATCTCTTCTACTTATGTGACTTCACTGTCATTCATGCTGACTAACTTCAAAAATTGTCTTCAGGACTGGGTTGTAGCTCAGGTTTAAAGGAAAGGTATGGCACACTTGAGGCCCTGGATTCAGTCTCCAGTACCACACAAACAAGTAAATAAAAGAAAACCATCTTCAGCTTAATCTTATTTTTACAGTAGCCTAGCAGTCACATGTACTTGGAAGGCCCTGAGCACCTCAGACTTGCCTAAAACCA
Organism: Ctenodactylus gundi; assembly: GCA_004027205.1. NCBI lineage: Eukaryota > Metazoa > Chordata > Mammalia > Rodentia > Ctenodactylidae > Ctenodactylus > Ctenodactylus gundi. The sequence goes on along the minus strand of PVKB01000920.1, from coordinate 304,999 downwards.
ACTTACTGTGTTCTTCAGCCCCTTCCCCCAAGTCCTATCACACATGCACTTGCCCCTGCTCAGATCCTAACTTCCTCTTGTTTTCCCTTGTCTTGACTCAGAGTCTCACTGGGAATGTGTATAGTGAGTGTTATCACTTCCGAACCACTCTCTCTACCCATAGTCTGAAAATGTGACTCTAATTCTCTTCTTCCATGCTCAAGGTTTTCTTGTGATTGTCTTTTTGCCTTCAGGAAAGAAAAAAAAATCAAATCCCTTTAGGGACCTTAGCATGCTATAGTAGGTACTCAGTGGTATACTATGAGCCTCTACTGCCCCCATTCAACCTCTTTTCTACTGACAGCTGGAGTTGTATATTTCTATGAGTCTTCCTGGAATGCCCTTTCCTTGTCCCCAAAGGTAGTAGATGCTCATTCTCCACCCTTCAGCAGAGCCATCTTCTGCTCCAGAAAGCTCCCTGACACCCCAGTATTGGCAGTGACAACTGGGTCTTGCTGATGTGTTGCTTTAGGGCGAGCATGAGGTGTATGGAGAGTACTTCACTACCTGTCTATGTAGAACTTGGGCTAGTTAGTCCCTTAAGACAGGAGACCACAAGCCCAGGCCAGTTAGTCACTGATCACACAGGAGGAGGCACAAAGCTTCATCTATAACTACAGCCACTCTCCATCCCCTACACCACTGCCTGAGCTCTGCCTCCCATCGCATCAGTGGCAGCATTAGATTCTCACAGGAGTGCGAGCCCTGCTCTGTACTGTTCACATGAGAGCTCTAAGCTGTGTGCTCCTTTGGACAACCCAGTGCCTGAGGTGGAACGGAGTGGAGATGCTAGCACCACTCCCCTTACCCCCGTCCTCTCCTCCCTCTTCCATGGAAAACTTGTCTTCCACTAAACTGGTCCCTAATACCAAGAGATAGCATAGCCCTATTAAGGCATCTAAGCTTCCCTTCCTTGTTTGTAATGCAGAAAGAACAGTAATATTGAGTGGATAAGGTATGAGGATACTAAGAGGGGTCATGCAAAACACTTAGCATAAAGCTTTACATGTCATAAGCATTCACTGACCACTGTCACACTGTGTTGTATAGTCAGCTGTTCACTTACCTGCCTCTCCCCACTTCCCTGATTATAATTACCCTGAAGAGAGTGACTGTATTTTTGAGCATGTGTCTTGGTTCCTCGCACATAAACACATCACACGTAGGTGCACGGTAAATGTGTGCTGGGTGGAAAGTGGATGGGTGAGTAGCTGGGGAATTGGCCACTGATGCACAGGTTCTCCCAGTGAAGAAGCTAACTGGCATTTATGTTCTTGCTTTAAAGCAGAAGTCAATGAATTATTTCTGCTCTGGGCCAAATGGTAAATAGTTCAAGCTTGAAGGATCTTAGATCAGATCCATTGTCACAGCTACTGAAGCCAGATGTTGGGGCACGGAAGCATCCAGAGATCATCTATACACAAGCAGGCTCCCAGGGAACCATTGCGCTCAGACTCTATTTACAAGACAAAACAAAGCAAAACAGACAATACAGACAGCAGACTGGATTTATCTGGTGGACCATAGATTGCTAACCTTTGTTTTAAACACCTATTAATTTATAGGAATAGAGAACTGACTTTATTAGACTTAAGTGAGAACAAAAATAATTTTTGTAATCTTTATGTGTGAAATGAAACAAGAAGAATGAGTTGTTAACTGGGGTAGGGGGCTCCTGGTTACAGAAAGTAGATTAAAACTAATAAAAGAAATTCAAGAAGAAACAGCGGACTATTGGCACAAGTCTATAATCGTAGTATTCTGAGAGTATGAGGTAAGAGGACTGTAAGTTCAAGACCAACCTAGCTTAGCGGAACACTGTTTCAAAATCCAAATCAAGAATGGCCTGGGGTTATAGCAAGTATAAAGGCCCTGAGTTCCATCCCCAGCCCTGGAAAAGAATTACTTGTACAAAAAAAAAAAAAAGGAGGAAGAAAGCCTACATTCTTTTCACTGCTTGCAAGTGACAATTATAGATTGAAAAATATTTCATAGGATTTATCTAACACATGGTATTGGTTGATATGTACTGTAAAAAGTGCCTAAGTGGAGGTAGAGCTCCCTAATGAAGTGTGTGTCCTTACATCTCAGGTTTTCTGACGCTTGGGAAATATGCAAGTCTCTGAATAATTACGATGCCTGGAATGAGTTGGCCAGAGCTTGTCTACACCACATGGAAGTGGAGTTCGCAATCCGCGTTTACCGGACAATTAAAAATGTTGGCATGGTGATGTCCTTGGAACAAATAAAGGTATATAGCAATTTTTGAGAATTACCAGATTAAGATTTAGATGCTACTTTATTCAAACATGGTAAATAAACATGGTAAATAGAATGTTACCACTTCCCGCTGCACAGTCCTTATTTTTAAATAAGGAAGAAGTTAAACCTTTGTTTTTATTCTCACCAAAACTGCATGTATTTGTAGGGAATAGAGGACTACAATCTTCTGGCAGGACATCTTGCCATGTTCACCAACAACTTCAACCTGGCTCAGGACCTGTACCTTGCATCCAGCTGCCCCGTGGCTGCCCTGGAGGTATGTTGGTGGACCAGGAGGAAAAGTGCATGGGGAGGCCAGTTCTCTGCTTTGTGTAGGAAAACTTCTCTACATCAGATGACATGTGCCCTCCCCTTCCTAAAATGTAAACACTCTAGCCCTAAGATCTCCGGAGTACATATTAATTTTAAAATATTGGGGCTAGAGGTATGGCTCAGCAATTAAAGTGCTTGCCTTGCAAGCGCTAAGTACCCTACTTCGATTCCCCAGCACGACATAGCCAGGTGTTGTTGGCGCACGCCTGTTATCCCTGTCATCAACTGTCATTCTGCATCAGTGAAGCCATAAAAAGCATGTTTTTGTTGATATTACTAGATAGCTTAAAGCCTGAATGTATCCAAAGAGAACACTTGTATGACTTACAAAACTGTATACAAAAAAAAAAAAAATAGTTCACTGTGTGTGGCACTTTTCTAAGCACTTGGTCTGTATTATATTAACTCATTTAGCTCTCACAGCAATCCTGTGAGTTAAAACTGTTGTTTTCTCAACTAGGCATGGAAGTACATGCCTATAATCCCAGCACTCTGGAAGGATGAGGCAGGAAGATCATGAGTTCAAGCCTACCCTTGTCTGGGAAAAAAAAAAAAAAAGAACAAACCTGGAAAAAGGACTGGGGATGTAGCTCACTGTGAAGACTCTAGTTTCCATCTCCACTACTGCAAATAATCATAATCATAAATTCTATTATTTTCCCTATTTTCCAGTTGGGAAAACTGAGGCAGGTTTCTCTTTTACTTGTGTGAAATCTTCTGTGTACTAAGTGTTGAGAATTTCAGGAGAGGGACTAGGACAGAATGAAGGATCATGTTAATGGCAGAGAGGAAGGAAGACCAGGCAATGCTGAATAGCGACTAACAGCCCAGATTTGCAAGTTGGGTACCTCGGGATTCAAATCCCAGCAGTGTCATAACCATGGACAAGTGATTTAACCTTTCTTGGCCATCAGTCCACTTCTTTGAAGAAGGGATAGCAATTTAGCCCATGTTTACTTATTCAAACATGATAAATAGGATGCTAACACTTCCTACTGCAACGTACCTAGCTTAGCGAAAAATTTTTAATGTGAATTAGCACAGTGATCAATAAAAATAAAATAGTAGCTATTATAATTTTATTGTTATTCTACCCCAAACTGGTATTTCCACAGTTATGTACTTTATCAAATCATTCTGCAGCAAATTTTCATTTTCTTTTCCTTTTTGATTTTTGGGCTTTGCTTCTGTGGTGCTCAGGACCAAACCCCTGGCCTCCAACATGTGACACAAGCATTTAGTGCCACCCCAGCCCTCATGTTCACTTGGACAGCAATTTTTATATTCAGTTTCATTTTGTGTAACTCAGCTAACTTTAAGAAAACTTTAGACAATTGTGTAATATTATTTGAGAGACATTTTTAGGACTTGGGTTGGTCCTCACTGCAGTAAGAATGTAACCACAAGGAGTGAAGGCAAAGACATCATCTTAGCCCTGCTACATTCACTTGCGGATACCAGTCATGTGCTACCAGCTTGGTAAATGACTTGAGGGGCTGGCTTCAGAATGGAGAAGGGTGAAAGTAAGGTGAGGAAGAACATTTAGAAGATTAGTGAATCATTAGCTTTTATTTGGAACTATGTACTAAACACTGGTAAATCATTACAGATACCAGGAAAAAAGACACTTTAAATCTTATTTGTTTTCTATTATTCCTGTTGAGATATAGCTTCTAATTGTCTTAAGAACGCAACATCAATGTGGGGAGGAGGGGAGTGTTTGTTTTGCGTTATTGAGGTAGGGCCTCGCTGTGTATCCCAGGCTGCTCCTGAACTCACCATGTTGCCCAGGCTAGCCTTGGACTCATGGCAATCTGCCTGCCTCAGCCTTTGAGTGCTGGGATTTGGGGTATAAGCCACCATGCCCAGTTTATGTGGTGCTGGGAATTGAACTCAAGACCTTGCAAGCACTTTAACCATTGTGCCATTCCTCCAGCCCTGTTTTGTTTTGGTTTGGTTTGGTTTGGTTTTTGAAACGGAGTCTCTCACTTATAGTACAGGCTGGTCTTGAATTCACTGTGAAACCCAGCCTGACTTCAAACTTACTGCAGTACCCTGCCTCAGGTTCCCGCATATCAGGATTATAGGTGTGCACCACCACACGTGTGCTTGGGAATCAACCTTGTACACCATAGACAGGTGTTCTAACCACTAAGCCATGCCTCCAGCCTCATTAATTCTTATAGAAAGGTGTTTCTCAACTTTTTTTTATTATTGCCCTTCTAAGAGTAAACCTTAACTTCATTAATCGCATTCATTTTAGTTTCTCCCTACTAAGAAAAATGCTAAGGAATAAGATTTTGTTAGGTTAGATTGAGTTTTAAGGGGCCTCAAACCACTGGGATAGCTAAGATTTTGTATCCAGCTGAGAACTCTTATTACTACCAGTGAACGTTTTTTTAATAATAGTATGTTATCCTTATAAATATCTAGTTTCATTATTTAAGCAGAAAATCTTTATAATTGCTTTTATTAAAAGTGGCACTATATGGTGACTGTGTGGTAATTTTTGTTTCTTGTTTGGTTGTTGGGGATTTTTTAGAGTCAAATTGGATTTTATGTGGCGACTTTGCAAAGTAATTTGCTCTGTTGAAATTAAGGTCTTTGTCTTCCTAACAGATGAGGAGGGACTTGCAGCACTGGGACAGTGCTCTGCAACTGGCAAAACGCCTGGCCCCTAAGCAGATACCGTTTATATCCAAAGAATATGCTATTCAGCTTGAATTCACGTAAGTCCTTGTCTTTATATACTTTGATTGGGAATTCATTGCTGCATATCTTCAAATCTAAACCAGTTATAATGCCATCCTTGATTTGATAATGTCTTTTTTAAAGAAGAAAATACGTTTCTTCTATGTCCAAAAAATGTTGTATCTAACTAATGATATCCACACATTTATGCATACATTTGTTTCATTTTCTGTACCAAAATCTAAGTTTGGACGTAAGCCTTTTCTGCATTTGGAGCCTAAATATACTATTTTGAATGATATTTAGCCCTCAGCAGGTATGCAGAATATCAGGGTAACACCTTGTTTCTGTGCTCATGATCCTTAGCCTCTTTTAATACCTTGAGGGTTTGTAGTATAATTTCAAAGCAGAGTGAAGTTTGGTCTATATCCTTCGCCCATTCATGCTGCTATACCAGAATACTTGGGTCTGAGTAAATTACAAAGAACAAACATTTATTTCTCACAGTTCTGGAGGCTGACAAGGCCAAGCTCAAGGCACTGGCGTTGGTGGAAGGGCCTTATTCCTACATCCTCTGATGGCAGAAGGCATAAAAGCAAGAGACTTCACCCTCAACCTCCAGTCTGATTATTATGCCCCAATGACTAAATTGTTTCTTAAAGTCCATACTTCCCAGTGTCAGGCTTTATGGCATTTAAATTTTAACATATGTTAGGACAGGAATACATTCAAACCATAGCATTCTACATCTGCATCTTCTAATTTTGTAGTGTTTTTCTTTCCTTCTGTATATTTAATTGCTTAGAGATGCAAGCCAAGACAGAAGCTTTTCACAGGAGGACATTTAGAGCTTGAGCGACGTCGTCATCACTGTGACTCAATACCTGACATACACAAGTTAGGGGAGGGAAAATTTCATTTTAGCTCCCAGTTTCAGAGGGTCACAGTCAATCCATGGGCAGCCAACAACAGTATAAGCACGTGGCAGAGGCCAAGGTGGAGGCAGCTCCTCACAGCATAGCAAACAGGAAGCCAAGTCTCCAGAAGAAAAGAAGGAGTAGGATACATCCTTCCAGGTCTTGTCCAGTGTTCTGCTCCTCCTGGGTCCAGCCTCAGTATTCTACCCCTTCCAGGTTTAAGCTCCTAATCCACCACACTCCTATAATCTACCACATACCTGTTTTCCATCACACAGGTATAGATTATAGATTATAGAATCGACCCCTCCAGACCAGGCCCCACCTCCTAACAGCACACAGGTCCATAGACAATCCATAATATCCAAATACATGAGACTTTTGGGGGGCGTTTCAGATCCAAACCACAGTATTCCACTCCTGGCCTGAAAGACTCATGTCTATCACTTCATTCATGTAAAATGCATTTAGTTCTTCTCTAAGAGTTGCCTAAGTTTTAACAGTTTCAGCATTACTGTAAAGTTCCAGCCCAAAGTCTCCTGTGAGATGCAAGTCAAGCTCTCAGCTGTGAGCTCCTGTGAAAAACAAAGGTTAAATACCTTCAACATACAATGGCACATTGTCATTCCAAAAGGGAGGAATAGAAGGATAGAAAGCAGACAGACCAAAACATGTTCTGAACCCAGCAGGACAAGGGTTAAATCCTGTAGCTCCATGACTAGCTCCTGGGGTAAAGTGTGACAGGGTACGAACTCCAAAGGCCTTAGGTGGCCCCACCCCTACAATATTACAGCTGGCTGCAGCCTCCATCTTCTCTCCTTTGGGCTGGCTTCACCCACAGCTGCAGGTTTCCTCAGGGAATAATCCGACCTTCTGGCTTCTCCAAACTTTCCAGTCTCCACTGCACCTTAGACTTCTCCTTCACAACTTCATGTTCTACTCTCCCAGGGACACACTGCCTGGCCTCCAAGGCCTTACTCTGAAATCTGGGTGGAAGCCTTCAAGAACCCACAATTCTTGCAGTCTGCAAGCCTATTAATCCAGGGCCACATGGACATCACCAAGGTCTGCCACTTGCTTGAGCAGTAGCCTGGCCCCCTTGAACAATCACTGCATTCCCAGATTGTCTTGGTCAGCATGGCATTAACTGCTTGATTAGATAGGGGAGTCGACTGGCTTGATTAGATAGGGGAGTCGACTGGCATGTGCTATTAAAGAAATGATACACTCAGGTGGACTTGTAGAACCATCTCATGTATGGGATGGAATGACTATTATTTTCTTTCTCCAAGCCATATATACCCAAGGTAAAATGAGGGCCTGTTCTAACGGGGTAGCGTTTTAGCAGATCTTATAAGTGATCTGTGTGAGGTCTTTTCTCACCTTCCAAGTTAACAGCCCCTGTTTACCAATCTTCTAATTCAGTTACGTTAATTTTGTGGAAGTCAGCCTTTTGTCCTCCTGTAGCAGCCTAGGCGCTCTTCCTCTAGGCTCTGAAATTTGTAGCAGTCTTCTACCAAAATTGCAAGAGAGCAAAAGGAGTTTTGTATCTTTTATGGAATCAAGATGAGTCTTGCAAGAAGGAGCTGTAAATGGTTTGAATCCCCACACTAGATAGTTCAACTCCATGTGGTTCTCTTTTTGCCACTACTGGGGTTCACAAAGCAAAGTCCTTTACCTTTCCATCCTTTACTTGATAAAGGGTGAGGTCTTGCTGATTCTTGCTTTTAGGCCCTATCACTGCAGGTAATTTTAGAATGGCACTGGAAACTTTTTATAGCATTGTTCTCTGCCATTTTTTTCCTCCTGCCTTTTGCCATATATTAGATTAAAAGCCACAAACAGTAGCCATGTGACAGCATGAATATCACACTGCCTTGAGACATCCTCCACCAGTCCACTGCCCTTAATCTCAGTTTTAGGCAAAGTCTGTGGACAAGGGCAAAATGCCAACAAATTTTCTGCCAGAGCATAGCAAATGTAGTTTTTAGACCATTTGCCAACACATTTCTCCTTCCCATCTGAAACTTCTTGACCCTGGCCTTTCCAACCCACACTTCTATCAGCATTCTGGTCTTCGGGTCTTTGACCAGAGACCACCCTGCTCAGAACACTCTGAAGGCTTTTTGACCTAGCATCCTCAAATCTTTCCAAACTCTGCCCACACTCCAGTTCCAAAGACTTCTAAACCACATGATCAAGTAAAATTACAGCGAACACCCCATTCCTGGCACCCAGTTTCTGTCTTAGTTACTTTTTGTCGCTGTGATTCAATACCCAACATACACAAGTTAGGGGAGGAAAAGTTTCATTTTAGTTCACAGGTTCAGAGGATTGCAGTCAATCAATGGGTGGCTGGCAACAGTGGAAGCACATAGCAAAGGCAAAGGTAAACACAGCTCCTCACAGCATTGCAAACAGAAAACCAAATCTCCAGAAGGAAAGAAGGAGCATATATCCTTCCAGATCCTGTCCCATTTATCCACCCCTTCTGGGTCCAGCCTCAACCTTCCACTCCTTCCAGGTTTAAGCCCCTAATCCACCACATGCCTGTAATATATAATCTCAGTCTATTTTGAGAAGTTCAGAATTTTCTAGTACTCTTGTTAGGCCATCTCAATGGTCAGTATTGACAGACCATACAATTTTATTTCAGTGCCGCATACAAGTATATTTTAGAGGCGTTCAGCATCCAATTTTAAGTTAACATTCAGTTGTGGTTACTCCTACCACTGCAACCAGCTGCAGAGACTATTAATGAATAATTTTCTTACAGATATAAGTTCACATGAATATGTCCAATGACAATATCAGAGCTGAACTATTTCTTTTGGTATTTATTATAGATACATCATTTCAAAAAATTAGAATATGAAAAATAGACATTTTTATTGAACAAAATTTGATTCTAACATCTGACTTTAAAACAAGTTTTTACATAGTTTCACTTTATTTTTGCACAGACTTTGGATTCATTGAGAATATTGACAACACACATTTTATTTATAGACATTATTTTATCAAGACATAGTCTTTTGCTTTCAATCACCATACCTGATTTTTGATTTTCTATCCTACAAATTTTTTTAAAAAACTTTATAGATGTTATTTTTCCTTAGTCTTTATTTAAATTTGCCACATTCCTACTCCTTAAAAAGTAAATCTAGGGTGCCCTCCTTCTTGGCCTCCTTCTAATTAGCGGAAGCTTTTACCCCTCATCCTTGTTTTAAAAATGAAACTGTTCTTTTTGTGACTTGAAAAAAAAAAAGTAAATCCAGGGGCCTGGAGTATCATAGCTCAATGATAGATCATGTGCCTATCATGTGCAAGGCCCTGGGTTCAATCCCCAGCATCAAAGGAAAAAAAAAAATCCATATACCAAAATTGTGTATTGGAGTCAGTATATGACACAAGAGACAAGACCCAAGTGCATTGGCCCCCTGTCTTCACCCTGAAGTGGGACTATATCTAATAGTAAAAAACTTCTATGCTATGGAGAATAAATGGCCACCATATCCCATTGCTCCCCAAAGCTCTCACATCATCCAGAGGACTTTGCTCTTTACTACTTCCAGGGAAAGTGAAGATTTGTATCAACCTTTTAAAGTGTGTTTCTCTATAGTCAGCTGAGATAAGGTCACTTGAAAGCTTGTTTTTTTTGTTAACAGCTGCAGTGGTGGTCATTGCAGTTGCTTTGATCCTTGACACTTGACCGGAGGGCCATCAACTTCCACAGCTTTGCTGCTGCTTGTGTGCAGACTCATCCTGATCCCACACAGCCCAGCACCCAACATCAGAGGAGCTTTTCTTATGATAACTGTGACTAACCTAAGTGTATCTTATTATTATCAAGGATCCCAGTTGCTACACCTGTCCCCAAAGGGTGCTCATTTCCAACTATGTATTTCATTTCTTTTTAAAAAGTTGATCGTGATTAAAATTTTTTTTGAGACAAGGTCTTGCTCTGTAGCCCAGGCTGGTTCTGAACTCTCTATGTAGCCCAGGCTGGCCTCGAACTCACAGCAATACTCCTGCCTCAACCTGCCAACTGCTGGGGTTACAGGCATGAGCCACCATGCCTAGCTTGTGTGGTGATAAGGAATCCATCTCAGGGCCTTGGCTTGCAAGACAAATGCTCTAACCATTGAACTATGCCCCCAGATCCCCAACTGTCTGTTTCTTGTATATCTAAGACCTTGACTGGATCAAGGAAAGACTGGTGTGTCAAGTTGGGAAGTGAGTTAGCTCTCCATTGTGAAATTAGACTAATGACTTAGATCACATGATAATTCCATAATGAAACAATAGTAAAGTAAGCTAAAATTATATCATAATAAAACAAGAATTCCTAAATCCCAATTGAGCAGGTTCCTGAAGTAGGAAATGTCAGGAGGCATCCCTAGGTGGGTTGATTTAATCAGCCTGAATTAGAAATTTCTGCTCAGGAATACTGCTGATTATGAAGCCCTGGCAGGCAAAGAAAGTTCTCAATCATCAGGACAGCTTCTCTTCCCCAAAACTTCCTCATACATCAGGAGATGAGGAAACTGAGTAAGGCTTAGAGAGGTTGAATAAATTAACCTGAGCTGGTAAAGTGGAGCTAAGATAGATCTCAACAGTGTCATTTTCAGTGCTGATTGTAGTGGAGATGGCTCTTCAGAAGAGCTGGGTCTCAGTAAAAAAGGTCTTAAATTACTGGCTTAAATACTGAAAATAAATTGAGATAATATGTCTTGTAAATATGTAGATCTTGGGACAAGGAGCATTGCCAGTAATTAGAGCACTTGCCTAGATATATAGGTCTATGTCAATATCGTTCATTTAAAGAGACTATAATTTATTTTTTCAGTTTGGATCTTAAAAATGACCCAAAAGCCATATGTTGAAGGCTTAATCATCAGCTTGTGACACTCCTTGTGGGGGGTGGAACTTACAGGAGGTTGAACGAAGTTAGGTCCTTGAGGGTGTGTCCTTGAAAGTAGTATCAGGGTATTGGCCTGTCTTCTCTCCTTTACTTTGGCTGTCATGAGGTGAGGAGCTTTGTACCACAATGTGTTCCCCACTATGATATTCTGCCTTGCCACAGGCCCACAGCATCAGGGCCAAGGAGCAGTGGACTGAACCCTCTGAAACCATGAGCCAGAGGTAACTTGTCCTCCTTTAAGTAGCACTGGAAAGCTGACTAACACAATTATATCATGTATTATACTTTTTATCAGAGTAGGAGCCAGAGCCTCAAATACAAAAATACCTGGTATATTTTTCCATATCTACTTTTTGTAACATGACGGCCAGCCACATTCTCTCAATTTTGGGGCGAGGGGTGGTTTGAGACAGTGTCTTGCTGCATACTCCAGTCTGTCTATGAATTCACAATCCTCCTGCCTCAGCCTTCTAGGTGCTGGAATTATAGGCATGTACCACCATGTCCAGCTATATATCTTCTTATATACATTGGCTTTGGGGAAAAAAATGTTTTTTTTTATGGTTACGTGTTTGTCACTTAGTAACTAAGAGGGGTTCATATAACCTTCCCTTAAATGCCTGGTATATTACACAGTATGTACTTTATAAAGTAGCATTGCCTAGTTTAATATTTTTAAGGTAGCAAAATAGTGCTGAGCTACGCTTTGAAAAAAAAATTGTATTTAGGCTGTATTCACACCTTTTTGGAGCTTACACACTTCTACCATGAAGATTATCTTTTAATTTTTTTATGTGTAAATACTTAAGTATGAATTAAGATTGACTGCTTTTTTTCAGGGGAGATTATGTCAATGCTTTGGCTCATTATGAGAAAGGAATAACAGGGGACAATAAGGTAACCTTAAATAAAGATAAGATATGCATATTATCTGTGAGTTTGTTTTCATTTTTGTTTTTAGAATTCTGGTCTTAATTTGTATTATATTTCTTTAATATCTCCTAAGCAAGCCTGTTTCTCAGCCTACTAGCTACTTTGCCAGAACCTAGTTAAATCTTTTTGTTGTTGTTCAGTGCTTGGGATTGAGCCTTCAAATCGAGCTGCTTCTAGCCCTTTTTCTTTTTTAATTGTGTTTCAGGCAGGGCCTTGCTAAGTTGCTAAATTGCCAACATTAGACTCAAACTTGCAATCCTCCTGCCTCAGCCTGTGCAGTTAAATCATTTTAAAATACTTTAAACCCTCAAAAACTGAAAATATTTTTTATCCTCTAGAAAAGATCAATTTTTCTTTGTGCCCTAAATTTAAACTTCTAATTAAGCTCAGAGGTGAAAATTTTATCCCTTACTGCTATTGCCAGCATATTCAATAAGAAAATGGATGAATATAGTATGGTACATCTAAACAATGGAACATTTTGTACTCCAAAAGATTGAAACAGAGGGGGCTGGAGGAATAGCTCAAAAGTGCTTGCCTAGCAAGTGCTAGGTAACTGAGTTCAATTCCCCAGCACCACATGAGCCAGGCATGGTAGCATATGCCTATAATCCCAGCACTTGGAAGGCTGAGGCAGGAGGATTGCCATCAGTCCAAGGCTAGCCTGGGCTCCATAGTGAGTTCAGGACCAGCCTGGGGTACAGAGCAAGACCCTGTCTCAAAAAAAAAAAAAAAAAAGGGTTCAACATGAGAACAAATGCTATTGTGCACACAGTAGATACCAAATTAATCTTTGCTCAGTTAATGGAAATGATTAATTTCTTTTTTAAAAAAATCCATACCTCATACATATGTTATTGACCAGCTATGATTTTGTAAGATTTACTTTCCTAGAAAGTTTCAGTAACCAGTTTAAAAATCAGTTCTGGAAGAGTCAATTCTGCCATTTTACCTCCCACATTAAATTTCTTAAGATGGCCTTATAAAGCCAGGAACCGTGGCTCACACTCATATAATCCCAGCTACTCAGAGGCTGAGACATTTTAAGCCCAGCCTGTTCAACTTAGTGACTTAGTGGGACTCTTCACAACACCCCTCCTCCCCAAAATTGCCAACGATATAGCTCAGTGCATAGGACCTGAATTCAATTGTCTCCCCATCAAAAGAAGATCAATCTCAAAAGCACACACCTAGGGTGCCACCACTGTGTTCTTCTATCCCAAAATTTTGGCTCAAGAATCTCAACTTTGCAACAAAAGTTGGTGTTTTTAAGTTAGTTGATATCTTACAAACATTGGAAATCTTTATTTTTATATGGAGGATAGTTATTACAAAGGGGATGCAAGCTCAACGTACTCAATTTAGAAAACACCGAAGTATGTATTTGAAAAATGCAAGTAAGTCCATTATTTAGTCTTCTGTCCAAACCTGAAATGGTCACCATGTTAATGATTCCCTGTGTTCCATCTGGTACCCCTGGGAAACTCGCAAATATGTATGTACTACACATTGTTAGTGCATATGAAATTGTTCTTTTTACTACACTGAGCCAAGATCAGTTGGGTGCCCGGCTGTGGCAAGCAGTGTTTGGCTCACTCACAGCCTGTCCCAAGTCTGACATTATAAAAGCTTTAAATGTTCCATTGTTTGGATGGAGCATAATTTTCATCTACTCCCTTACTACATAGTTGTGAGTTTTGTTTATTTGTTTGTTTATTTTTGAGACTGGGTCTCATGCTGTAGCCCAGTCTGGTCCTGAATTCACTATGTTGCCCAGTCTGGGCTTGGAATCAGTAATCCTCTCTCAGCTTCCCATGTGCTGGGATTTCAGGCATGTGCTACCATGCCTGGCTTATTCTTTTATCAAAAATATTTCAAATGCTGCAGAATATTGTCCCTAGTACACTATGCCTTTAGCTCCCAGAGACAGTATTTCCGAAGGGCATATTCTCAGGTCATAAAGTGTGCTTTTAATTTTTGGTGTTGATGAATTATTCCACAAAACAAATGATAGTATTAGTATACCTCTCAGTTGTATGTGATGGTGTCCATTTTTCTGTGTTCTTGACAATAACGAATCATTCTGGTAAGCACAAGTGTACTCTATATATACTTGATCTCTACTGAAGTTGAACATGTATTTATTTATACATTGGCCATTTTTTTTAATGAGCTGTCTGATCAGCCATGTCTAGTGGCACAGGCCTGTAATCTCAGTGCTTTGAGAGGCTGAGCCAGGAGAATCACAAGGGGGAGCCCAGCCTGGGCAGCTTAGCAAATAAACAGTGAAAACGAGCTGGGGGTGTAGCTCAGAGTGAAGGCCCTATGTGCAGTCCCTACTACCACAAAAAAAAAAAGAAAAGAAAAACAATAAATTGTCTGATGATACCTTTTGCTCATTTATCTCTTAGGTGTTTGACATTTTGTTTCTTAGGTTACACTGTTTTACTTCAGTCCGTATTCCAACTGTCAAATACAATAACCACTTCACATGTGACAGTTTAAATTATTTAAATTAAAACTGACAGTCCAATTCTGCTTTCATGCCTGCCCTATTCCGAATGCCCGCTAACCACTTGTGAATCCTGGCTGCCATGTTGGACAGGGCAGCTATGTAACATTTCTAAGAGCACAGAAAGTTCTACTATGGAAAGTACCACCCAGCATTACTTTGTTCTACAACAGGTGACTTTCTAGAAAAGTTCTTTAGTTGTCATTTATTTCATATTTGAGGCGGGGTCTCAATATGTAGTCTAGCTGGTCTTGAATTCTCAATCCTCCTGCTTTAGCCTCCCACATGCTGAGATTACAGCTGTGTGCCCAAGCCCAGCTTGTTGTTAACGACTTACACAATTATGAATAAATAAAGCTTATGTTCAGTACTGCCCAGTGCAGAAATCTTCACTTTGATAATTCCCCTAATTTATTCATAATATTTATGCTAAGTAGCCAGTATTTACTACTTACATAAAGATATATATGATATTATCACAAAGGATAATACAAATTTTCTTTTAGTTGTCAAGTATCTATACTTCTAAAGGAAAAATTAGAACTCTGTAATAGTTATTTTTTTAACTGAGGCCTGAGGGCGTAGCTTGTCTAGGAAGTGCAAGGCTCTGGTTCAGTCCCCCAGCACCATATACTAGCCAGCCATGGCAGTGCATGCCTGTAATCTTAGCACTCAGGGTTGAGGCAGGAGGATTGCTGTGAGTTCTAGGCCAGCCTGGGTTGTATAGTGAGTTCAGGACTAGCCTGGACTACAGAGAAAGACCGTATCTCCAAATAAATAAATGCATACATACATACATACGTACGTACATACTGTTTTTATTAAAATGTAAGGACTAAATGGATATAAATTACAACCTTTGGACTAGCTGAAATGCATGGCAGTGGGTGAGGGTGTGACGAGCTATCGTTGGCTTATTGTTGCAGGAACATGATGAGGTGTGCCTGGCTGGAGTGGCCCAGATGTCCATCAGGATGGGGGACATTCGCAGAGGGGTTAACCAAGCCCTCAAACACCCCAGCAGAGTCCTGAAAAGAGACTGTGGAGCGATTTTGGAGACTATGAAGGTATCCCTTTCACTCCATATATATTCAAGTACCCTTATAGGTAACAAATTTAGTATTTTAATAATTCTTTATCATTTTTAGCAATTTTCGGAAGCAGCCCAACTATATGAAAAAGGCCTCTATTATGACAAAGCCGCATCTGTGTACATCCGCTGTAAGAATTGGTAAGGGCGGGCCACAGTTTGTTTCCAGCCAGGTTTGGAAATGGATGTGCTGGGATCCCTTCCTTACCACTGTTCTGCTGCCTGTTCCGTGCACCCTGCTAGGTCAGCCTTCCACCTTTGTTCTTACTACACAGGTGGGTTTGTGGTAGTATTCTTTCCCCACAGAATAGCGCATTTTGCCGGTTTGGTGTAGTAAAATCCCTAATTGGATGTTCCTATGAAAAAATGATCTTATTGTCCCAAGACTTAATGAACTAAACTTCATCTTTACTCCTTGGGATTGTCAAGAGAAAGGGCAGTTAGATCTGCTGTTACCTTGGGAGCCATGATTTTTTTTAAGGATGTTGAGAACTGTTTTTTGAGCGCTAAAAACCTACCATTAGGTTGTTGGCAGCTACTACTTCTGGAGGAGTGTGATGCTGATATCACTCCTCTTGAATCTACCTTCCTAGGCCAAAAGTTGGTGAACTTCTGCCTCACGTTTCTTCTCCTAAGATCCATTTGCAGTATGCCAAAGCTAAAGAAGCTGATGGGAGGTATGTATGGTATCTCAATACAAACTGAAAGTAATGTGAGTTTGGTAAGGTAACCATTGACATTTATAACCCTTAAGAAAAGCAAAGCAGAGAGAGAGAGGGAGACAGAGAGAGAGGGAGGGAGGTAAATAAAAAAAATTTTTTTGAGATAGGGTCTTGCTTGATAGCCCAGTCTGGACCTGAGCTCACTATATAGCCCAGACTGGCCTAGAACTCATAGCAATCCTCTTGCCTCGGCTTCCCTAGTGCTTGGATTACAGGTGTACACCACCACCACATAGCTTATGTGGTGCTGGGAAATTGAATTCAGGGCCCTGTGCTTGCTATGCCAGCACTCTAACCACTGTGCTGTTCCTCCAGCCTGAGAAAGTATCTTTACGTTGCTGTGCCCCTCACTAGCCTAAGTACCAGACATTTATATCTAAGTACACCTCCTGCCAAAATCCCTCCTTAGTCTACTCTTTCTCCCTCCTGCTCCTCCCCTCTTAAATATTGGAAGTTGAAATTTTGGCATGAAATTGGAGTTAAATTCTTGTCATTTTGTTAGGAAAGAATAATTTAGGGATGCAGAAGAAAAGAAAATTGAGGAAACCTAAATTCCACATTTATGGATACACTGTTTAAGCCAGAAAAGAGTATTAAAATTTAACAGTGACATACCAAGATCTTCTACAAATTAAGACAGTACAAAAACTAAAAAACACTAAGGGGAAAAAGTGCTAAGCACAAGAAGCCAAGTCCCAGAAGAGGCAGTACAATTTGAAATTGTATTTTTGTAAACATGAAAAATATTCACCTCACAAATACTGATGAGAGCATGCAGTCATATACAGTAAGATTTAAACTAATAGCCACACTGTCAAAGTGCCCGTGTTATACATGACCGATGGAAGTAAACTTCTGTAGCCTTTTAAAAGTGTCTCTGGAAATATCTATTAAGAGACTTTAAAAGTTAGTAATACCCTCCACTTAAGGGGCCGTGGGAAATACATGCTAAATGCCTTTTTGTAATGTTAAGAGCTGGAATTAGTCTGAACTGCAAAGAAGTACTGATCGCCACCTAG
The DNA here is from genome assembly GCA_004027205.1 of Ctenodactylus gundi. NCBI lineage: Eukaryota > Metazoa > Chordata > Mammalia > Rodentia > Ctenodactylidae > Ctenodactylus > Ctenodactylus gundi. The sequence goes on along the minus strand of PVKB01000920.1, from coordinate 287,557 downwards.
AGGTCAACACACAAAGATTTTATATATCTACATAATTATGAAAAATTCTGTATTTTCTAAAATAATCCTACATGACTCATAATCTTCACACTAAAAAAGAGAAAAAAAAACAGTAAAATAAGTTGTATAGCTTTGGTTCAGGTAGAAAACTACAATTCAGTATTGAAATTACCAAACTGTTTTTAAACTACCAATTTCAGTAAATGTTAGTTTGTTATCCCCCCTAAAAAGAACGTGTTCTATGGGAGAGTTCCTGGGGGTTTTTTGGTAATGAAGGAGTAAAAGGTTCATAACACAAGAAGTCATCACTACAATAAATCAGTAACCCAGACATTTATGCGTGTTTCCCTAAGTTGACAGTGCTAAGAAAGTTTGCCTGAACTGTTTCTTACAGGTATAAAGAAGCCCTGATGGCTTATGAGAACGCAAAGCAGTGGAACAGTGTAATCCGCATCTACCTGGATCATCTCAATAATCCTGAAAAAGCTGTCAGTGTCGTCAGAGAGACCCAGTCTCTGGATGGAGCCAAGATGGTAGCCAGGTGACATTAATATTCTTGGACCTCTAAAAATAAACTTGGAAAGAAAGGCCTCACCTCTTCTCATCAGATGCATAAATCCAAACAAAATATTTACTTCTTGACTTTTAAAATTAGGCTTAAGAATTTATTCAAGTTCAAAGTCTGTTATGAACAGCTGTGAGAGTATGCTTGTCAAATATAAACATCTAATATAGAACTTCAGGGGTGAAGGATTAGCACCACGGTTAAGGCACTTAGGCAAGTGCAAGGCCCTAGATTTGATTTCCTGCAGCACATTAACCAGGCATGGTAGCATATATCTGTAATCTCAGAACTTGGGAGGCTAAGTTCATATAATAATTTCTTAGTTTTAAAAATAAAATTTCAGTGAGGCCCAGTGGTGCACACTGGGAGGCAGAGGAAGGATGATTACAAGTTTGAGCCCAGAGTGGGCAATTTAGCAACCTTAGTGAGATTCTGTCTCAAGCAGTAAAAGGGCTGAAGATGTAGCTCAAAGCAAAGGCCCTGGGTTCAATCCCCAGTAATCAAAATATTAACTAATTATAAAATTTCTGGTTGAAAAATATTTTATTTTATAAGTCACAAACTTTTATTTTATGTGAGAATCAAGCTAATTAAAGCACTTTGTTTCAGATTTTTCCTACAGCTCGGGGACTATGGGTCTGCTATCCAATTTCTCGTCATGTCCAAATGTAACAACGAAGCTTTCACCCTTGCTCAGCAGCACAACAAGATGGAAATCTATGCAGACATCATCAGTAAGTGTCGCTGTTTTCCCTTTATGTCTCTTGATGATTTTTATCCCAGAAACACTTTAACTCTTAAGATCACATTACCAGATTGGTGCACACATAAGAACACTCTTGTTATTTATATATACATACTCTTATATGTGTTACGTGGTAAACATCAAGATCTGTACAACTTTTACAGGTGAAATGATATCATCATCCTTAGTACCAGTATCACAGAAAGGCTGATTTCAAAAATTAGAATCTTTTGGAGTGGATTCCAAAATAAACCGCTTTTCCCAAATCCTATTATTTATCAATCAGTGGAAGTAGAAGGTGATAGAAAACCCAGGATGACTTTAGAAACTGAATTTTTAAATTTACATATCACATACCTTTTCCCTTCCCACCTTCCCCACTCCCTCAACTTTCCCTTTCCCTTTCCACAAAGTCCATCTTCTTGCTTTCTAGAAACTAAGTATTTTTGAACTTACAAAAAAATCAGTTGTAAATCAAGAATATATGATTACTTTGACAAAGAATGTTAATAAAGTATGGTTTTTAAAGATTTTGAAGGGCCAAAAGAAAATTGTATTTGCTGAGAATACCTGTTTTTATTCACTTATTTGCAGTTGTTCATATTTTGATTTTATGGGCCACGCATAATGTTATTTGTGTGCATATATAAAGTTTCTATTTAAAACTGTTCATTTCTCAGGCTGAAGGTTATAGCTGAATGGTAGAACACCCTGGGTCCATCCCCAGCACTGGAAAAGAAGATGTTCAGTTCTGTTGCATCAAGTGTATTCACACTGTAATGCAGCTGCCCCTATCTCGAGACCTTTCTCACCCCACCTGCCCCACCACAGAAGCTCTGCACCTACTGAATAACGGCATCCTGCCCCGGGCCCCCTCAGCCTGGGAATCACAGTCCTACTTTCTGCTCTAGGAATTTGACCATTTGTGGCATCTCTCCTATGTAGAATCATAAAATACTGTCCTTTTGTGTTATTTGAGTTTTTTTTTTTCTTTTAACTCACAAAATGACCATAAATATGGATGATTGAGTTAATGAAAAAATTTCAGTCAGTCTTCAGGAGCACTTCTGCTGGGAGAAAATAAACAGCTAAAGAGAAAAAGGAAGTAGAGATAGAAGCAACTTTAGAATTGCTATTTTTTAACTTGACAGATATTTCTGCCTCGGCAATACAAGTCACTATTGTAGTAAAGCATTTATGGTTTCTTTTAAGTTCATAAAGATATAACTTACTCCTTATAAGTGAGATACAGGGGCTAGAGGAATGGCTCAGCGGTTAAAGCGCTTGCTTGGCAAGCACTTAGTGAAATGCCTGAGTTCTATTCCCCAGAATCACATAAACCAGGCATGGTGGCACACACCTATAATCCCAGCACTCAGGAGGCTGAGACAGAAGGATTGCTATGGAATCTGGCCTGGGCTCCATAGTCTGTTCAGGATCAGCCTGGGCTATAGAGTAAGACATTGTCTCAAACAAAAAAAGAGAGAAAGAGAGAGAGATAGATACAGATGTCCTCCCACACCCAAAACACACACACACACACGCAGCTGTTACCCTTCATTATTTTACAGGCCCTCCAACTCAAATGTAAGTAATGAATTGGAAGTCCTAGCAGTGGGTCCCTCTTTCTCTGTGCGTTATATAGTTAAAAGCCCTAAACCAAAAGAAATAAGTAATAGAAGAACAATAACATCTGTAACTGACATCTGTTGGTCACATGAATGTCCTTTTCCATACATAACTGACCAACGTACACAGTCTGTTGTTCAAACCAGGTCTTGCTGGGAAAAAGAGATGGGTTACATTTGTTCTGATTGTTCTGAAAGTAAGCAAGTTGTAGTTGAGGTTATAATCATAATGGTTCCAGTTGTTTTAGGAAGTGGAATTGAAACTCAGGGAATGATGAACATTTCAGAGGGCAATAATAAGTCATAACCTGTGTTCTCCCAAAAGCCCTGTAATTTCCTCTCTCTTGATAGCTGTTTTGAGTGAAAGGAAGATGGAGTGGAGTTAATATTGGCCTGATTAGGATGAACATGTTTTGTGATGAAACCAGATGCTAGTAATAACGTTGGTGTTGGCTGTGGTCTTCCTGTTCTATTTTTTTTATTTTTTCCTCATTTTATTGATATGTATACGTGCAAAATTTCAGGTTTACAATGGAGTTGAGCATTTTGTGCACATACGCATCCTTCTATTTTTAGATCACCTCTTCTTACATCATTAGAGGTAAACATGTTCTCTCAGTTATTTACTCTATGCACTTCTGTTGCCAGGTTCTGAAGACACCTCCAGTGAAGACTACCAAAGCATTGCCCTGTACTTTGAAGGAGAAAAAAGGCATTTTCAAGCTGGAAAATTCTTCTTGCTATGTAGCCAATATTCACGAGTTAGTACTTGCCAAGAAAACATACACTGGACTTCACAGGAATGGTTATAAGAAAAAAAATGTTTAATGTCAGTATAACTCCAGACAGGTTTGAAATCTCAGAGTCGACTTTATTTATTTTTGCTTGCGCTGGAGACTGAACCCATGACCTTGGGGTACTAAGCATGTGCTTTAAACACTGAGCCACATCCCAGCCCCTGAGAGTCCACTGTGAAATGCCCTCTCTACCACTCCCAGTCTCAGTCATCCTCACCAAAATCTCTCCCATCTGTCTCTTTGATTCTACCTACCACCAGCTCAACCCAACCCCTTGTTACCTTGCTTCAATTATTGCAGTAGTTCCCTATTTTTTCTTTCTTTCTTTCTTTTTTTTCATTTCTGGTTTTTTGTTTGTTTGGTTGGGTTTTGTTTTGTTTTGAGACAGGGTCTTGCTCTGTAGCCCAGACTGGTCTTGAACTCACTATGAAGCCCAGGCTAGCCTTGGACTCGTGGCAATCTTCCTGCCTCAGCCTTTTTTCAGTTTCTGCATTAGCACTTGCTTTGCCAAAGCAAGTGGATATAGTCCACATAAGAGACTTCACATGTTTAGCTGTAGGGGAAAGCTTTATGCTGACCACGTGACAGAGTAGGGACTACTTAACAACATGTCTTGTCTGTAGGGGATAGCAGAATGTTCACCTTTGGCATGTAAGTGCTATTCATGATTCAGGACAACCAGTGCCAGATCATAGGATTTTTAAAAAACAAACAGAAGTTTAGGTCTCCCAACTTTAAAATACGGGCTTGAGTATTTGCATCATACCTCACTTAGCCAGAGAAAACATGTCTGTGTGTGACTTCGGCCTACAGGATACCAATTTTCTGTATCTGGCCTTTTAGAAAAAGCCCAAACTCCTTAACTGACACTCAGGAGAATTTCTGCCAGTTAGCATCCGGAACCTCCTTTCCTGATACCCGCCTGTTTTCTATGGAAGCATCTGACACTGGACTCTCACAGTGAGGTCATTACTAGCCTTGTTCCTTCTTAATATGCCCAAACTACAGGTAATCCAAAAGTCTATTAAGAGACTAAGGGGAAAGTAAGCTGCGGTACTGTCATACAATGGACTACAACAGAGCAATGAATAGGAATGGACCACTGCTGCACAAGTTAACACACGTTGAGAGTCGTCTCTGCTCCCTTCCCCTCCTTCCACAGGCCTGTTCATCATGCAGGTCTTTGTTCCTCGGGGTCACCTTCCAACCATTTCCGTGCATAACCACCTCAGCTTCCTCGTAGTACCTACAAAAAAACAGCTAATGACACTGCCCGTTCATGTTCTGAGCCATTTAACTTCTTCACAGGTGTGGTGTTCAGAGATTAGATGATTATGAACTAAGACAATTGGTTCCTTTTATTGTTACCATGACACTGATCTCTATCTCAAAATAGGGGCTTATTAGACCCTTCTTGGCATTCCTCGCCGGATCCCTCACAGCCCACATACGTAGTAGCCAGCCACCAGTACATATTTGTTAAAGGAATACAGGAATATTTCTATGAAAACAAAGCACCTTCTGCATTCATCAGAAATCAGAACCAGATTCTTCAGAGGGTTATGTGGGTCCTTCAGTTGTAAAGTTAAATCCAAACTTTGAACTATATATTTAAGGCCTAGCACTGCTGGTTGAAATGAAGATACTTTCATAAACTATAATTCCTTTGTATGTGTGCAAGCTTTGTTTTTCCTAATGGGAATGCAATTTGAACATACTTAATTGCTCTGTATTTCTCATTTTAGGCACTTAAACACTTCCTCAAATGCCCAAGCTCAGAAGACAATATGGCAATAGAAATGGCAATTGAAACTGTAAGTAAACTCCGTAACAAAACTTTAAAGAAGGCCAGTATTCTCACCAGCTTCTTGAAATTTCCAAACATAAGCAACAGTTGACTAGTGCGTATTAATATAATAAATCCCATTTACGCGTCACCTCCCTTCCCAGCCCTCAGTTTCATTCTACCCCACTCTTCTTCCTTAGATTTTCTAGAGCAAACCAACCATTATTTCTCCTCCTTTCTGGATATAGTATCTGCATCTAAAAATTTAAGACTTTTGGATTTTCTTTGAGGTATAACTTGTATACAGCAGTTTACAAATCTTAGATGTACAGCTGTATTTTTCACACGTGTACCTGTGTACCCCACACAGGTGGAGATACAGAATACTCTCAGCTCCCCTGAGGCTCCCTCGTGTCACCTCCCAATCAGCCCCCGACCCAGAGTAAGCCCAGTCCTGACTTCTGTCCTTATGGATGGCTTTTGCTTGGTTGTGGACTTCACACCACTAGAATCATGCAGAGGTATCATTTTGTGTCCAGTTTCTTTCAGTCAGCATTGTCTGGGAGTGCGTCTGCATTATGCATGCAGTAATGGTTTATTCCTGTTTGTTGCTGCGTAGTAGTCCATAATAAGGCTGTGCTGTAACTTACCCCTTACTTTGTTAATGGACATCTGGGTCATCTCTAGTTTGGTGATACCAAAAATAAAGCTGTCTAAAGCTGTTCGTGTCTTTTGGTAGACATAGGTGCTCACTTTTACTGAGTGTATTTCCAGAAGTAGAACTATTAGGTCCTAGAGTATACATATTTTTAGCAGTAGAAGGTAGTACCAAGCAATTTTTTCAAGGTGGTTGTACCAATTTACATTCTACTAATAATGTTAAGATGGCTTAATCCTTCCACATCTTTATGAACACTTAGCAGTCTATTTCAGTTTAACTATTTTGATTGCCATGTAGCGACCTCTCATCCATTTTTCTAAGCACTACTGATATTGAGCACCTTTTCTTTTGTTTCTTGGCCACATGAATATCCTCTTTTGGGAAATGCTCTTGAAGTCATATCGTCTTTAATCCTAACTGATGTGCAAGATTTTATTATATCCTCCAGATACAAGTCTTTTCATCATATGTATGTATTATGAAAATCTCCCTGAATAGGGCTTTTTTATTCTCTGGTGCTATTTAGGTGAACAGAAATTCTTGTTTTAATAAAGTCTAACTGATAAATCTTTTATAGTTCATGCTTATTGGTCATATACAGTTTATGCATATTCCAACTTAAGAATCCTTTGCCTGTTCTGTGATTGTGAAGACATTTCTCCAGTGTTTCTGTACATCGTGTCATCTTGATATGCCCATCCTGAATTAGTTTTTGTGAGTGGTATAATATTTAGGGGTCAAAAATCTTTCTTTTCTAGGTGGCTAGCCAACTGACCTAGCACCACTTGGCAATGCAGTGCCCTTTTCCTTACTGAACTGCCGTGGGCGTTTGTCAGAGATGAGATCTAGTTTTCTGTGTGTATTCATCTCTATAAGATGGTGCCTAGATATACACGTATCTGTTACGTAGATATGTGCACACAGATACCTCATCTTAGATCCTTTCATCTCTTTCATTATTTTAGTTGTCTGTCCTATAACAGCACCACACACTCTGAATTCTTATTATAAACTACTTTCTGTTTCTATGGATTTTATATAAATAAAATCATATAACATAGTCTTTTGTGTATGGCTTCCTTCACCTACCACAGTGTTCCCAAGATTTGTCCATGTTGTAGCACCCATCGGGACTCTTATCTCTTAAGGCTTAATGATATTTCATTACATTGTGATGATCAGTTTATCAGTTGGACATTTGAATTGTTTTCACTTTTGACTATTACAGATAATGCTACTGTACTATTTGCACAAGTTTTGTGTAGACATGTGTTTTCATTTCTCTTGGATATATTACTGAGAAGTCAAAGTGCAGGCCATACATAAACTCTTGTTAACAGGTTGAGGAACTGCCCAGCTCTTTTCCAAAGCAGACGTGTTACTTTTCATGGTTTCAGTAGAGATATTTTATCATTTCTTCTGTGTTGATCACTGCAGTTCTTTTGGGTTTTTTGTTGTTTTTTGTTTTGTTAAGAAAAGATCTTACTCTGTTCTCCAAGCTGGTCCTGAACTCACTGTGGCCCAAGCTGGCCTCAAACTCACAGCAAACTTCCCATGTTGGCTTCCCAAGTGCTGGAATTACAGGCATACGCCACCACACCCAGCCTTCTTATTTCTTTATAGAGAGCTTCTAGCCCATCAGTTGTTTGAATTCCCTGTGATAAAGGACAGGCTGAATAAATACTTGCTATTGTACCCTTATCTATTAGTTTTCAGAGTCAGTTGGTTTCTTAGCTTCCTCTGAAGATAACCAATGGGATGCTTTCTTTTTAATGTCATCATAAATGGCAGATATTTAGCATATATAATGTATCTTAGTCTGTTGCAGTTGATACTGTTTTTGATCCCCAGAATTGTCTTTTTACGTTGATAGTTATTTCCCTTTGACACAGTCCTCTTCATCTTTGATAGCTTTTCTACTGTCAAACTTACAAGTTTCCAAGATCTTACAGACAGGATCTTACAATTTCCAAATCTTAACCCAGCCCTGGAATCAGCACTTTTCTAAGAAGTTCTGAAGAGAAACGTTATTTAGACACCACAGTGTGTGTGCTAGGGATATTTACTGCTACCAGGACCATCTTCTAAGATACCAGTTTCCTCATCAGGGATGCAAGATTGAATCACCTCCAGGTATAGCTAAGATCCTGTGGTTCTTGAAAAACAGCTGGGAAAAAAAAAAAAACTGGAGGTTATGGGGAGGTTTTGCATCTAAAAACTGATGCTGTGTCTCACCTGAAGACACAAGGGGTGGAGCCACACTGTGCAGTGATCATTTCTCTTGGCTGCACTCCAGTTGTACTTTTGGCTCATCTCTTTGCAGCAAACACACAACTCCTATGCCTGCTAATTTTCTCCGTAATTCCCTAATGTTTCCCTGAAAATTTTCATTTCCTACGTTCCATTCCTATTAACTCAAAGTGATACAGTTCCATCTTTCACTATATATATAGTATTATTGTCCTGATTGACTTTACAGTTTGTGATTGGATACACGTGAGTGTGTGTGTTTGTCTGTGTGTCTGTGTATCCATGTGTCCATGTGTCTGTGAGACTAGATATCAAACTCAGCAGTGCTGTGCCACTGAGGTACATCCCTGGGCCTTTTTTATTTTTTTAATTTGAGACAAAGTTTCAGTCAATCATTAAATTGCCTGGGCTGGTCTGATATCTTCCTACCTCAGCCTCCTAGACTGCTGAGATAACAGGCATGCATTACCATGCCCGCCAAGGCTGGTTTTTAAATGATATCAAAGCCAGGGCCCCCTCCAGAATCCCCAGCCATGTTTCCAGCTGCCTACCTTCTTTTGGTGCCTGTGGCTATTACATTCATTTTCTCCTTTCCATTACAAGCACATATGCCTGTGCATGTCCTCAGGAGCTGCTGCAGAGGAGATTACTTAGTACCATACTGTGCTACAGTTTGGGTATCCCCTATCTGGAGTGCTTGGAACCAGACATGTTTCAGATTTGGTGGTTTTTCAGATTTTGGAATGTTTTATAAGCATTATCAGTTCAACATACCTAAATCTAAAAAAATTGAATGCTTTCATGTCCAAAAATCTTTGGTGCTCAGAAGCTTCAGATTTAAGATTTTTGGATGAGGGATATTCAACCTGAGTAAGACCTAGCTGTTGTGCTCAGAAGAAATACTATTGCTGGCAGTGGTCTTAAAGTTTTTACTGAAACAGCCAAGAAGTATATTCTGTATGTACAAAAGAAAACACAGTAGTTTGATACACTAGTAAGAAAAGCTATAGTTTCTAAGGATGGATTTTTATCAGTGAAGACTAGAAACACATGAGTAAAGACTATGCGCTATATTGTAGTTCAATCACCTTACTATATATAAAGTTATTTTTTTATTCCACTTCCTTAGTCATCATCTCCCTCCTCTTGCTAGGTGTAAGATACTGAATTTGCAGAGATGGTTTATTGTTTTGAAACAGGTTGGCCGGGCCAAAGATGAACTGCTGACCAATCAGCTGATAGACCACTTGATGGGGGAGAATGACGGCATGCCCAAGGTAGGGCTCACATGTCTGGAGTGTGGCTCGGCTTACATTCTCCTTGTACTCAGCCCTGCTGTACCTGTCACACCTTGGCAATGCAGTCTCATAAAATTGTCTCTCTACCCATAGCTTAGACCATCTGGGTGGTCCCTGCATGTTGGAGGATACTGTGGTATCTCCTCTAAAATTGGTGTTCCACTGTGCCCCTCTCAATAATTGTCCTCACCACCCACAATATTTTCAAAATGTTATGGCTTATTTATTTTAGGATTTATGGGAAAGGATCATTGAAACTCTAATTAAGCAATGATTCCCAAAAATCTAAGTGTGCCATCTTCATATTTCAAAATTACAGAAATTAACAAAATTATATTAAACATAAAAGTAATTCACTATAGGTAGAAATGAATTGCTAAGAGAATGCTTTCAAAATAGACAGGTCCTTGGTGTTACTGCAGAAATCAGTCTTCTCTCCATTCTGACAAGAACGGATGTGCACACCTCTCAGACTTCCCAGCACTGTGTCCCCTTTGCTGTCACAGGCAAGGAGATGTGCTTGTGAGGAACTTAAGTCACTGACTTGAAGAGGATGGCAGATCCCTAGGTCCATTTTCCTGATCTCACAGATTAAACCATGAGACCACAGAAGCTAAGTTGACTTGTCAAGGACACAGGTCTCTAAACTGTGCTGAACCACCTCCAATTACCTGAAATCAGCTTCAAATACAGGATGAAGTGGTGAAAAGGTCTCCACTTGGAATGGAAATGGGACATAGTCAAAGCCAAAGGAAAGCTTACAGAACTGAGAAAGTTTACATGTGATAAAATTTTCAGGAAGTTGGAAAGTTGGTACATTGTATAGGAACACATTTGCTTCCATGCCCATGAAAAATACCCCAGAAGAAGGGTCAGGACCTGACTGACTCCCCGTCACTGTGTGATCCAGATCCTGGCTCTGCCCCTCTGCTGTTGAGTTGTACTTTCTTGTAAATGAAATTAGGACAATATTCATTCTTCCTGGGATAGTGCTGAGGATTCCTAATTGAAATTCACATTCCATAAGTACTTAGAAATACTGCCTGGCACATATTAACCTCTGAATAAATGTGTGATAATTCTTTATTGCACTTTTTAAAAAATCAATGCTCAGTTACTGGAAGTAGATTCTAACTCAAAAGCAAAATTAACAGTTGTTTTTTCACTGAGCTAGTGAAGAAAGTGATGTTTCTCTACTGATGTGTGTGGCAGGATGCTAAGTACCTGTTCCGCTTATACATGGCTCTGAAGCAATACCGAGAAGCCGCCCGGACTGCCATTATAATTGCCAGGGAAGAGCAGTCTGCAGGTATGTTTCATTCATTTGTAATACGTTATGTTATGTTTTATATTAAATTTATTATATTGTTGGTGTGTGTATGTGGTGCTGGGGATGGAACCAAGACCTCTTGCATGCTAGGCCAGCACTCTGCACTGGGCTACACCCTAGCCACACATCCCTGTTATTTTTCTTCCCAAACAGGGAGGAGATGAATTTCCAGCCCTTTTTCTGCCCAGGGAAATGTAGCAATTTCTAGCCTATGTTTATTTTGAGCCTAAAAAGCTAAAAGGAAGGCCGTTTCTAGGTTTCAAAGAGATAAAATAATTCACTGTCATAGTAGGATATGGGCTAATTGAACCAAAGCCTTGTTTCCCATCTTCCTTTGCCAACTCTTGGTTTCTATCACTGGGACGTGACCTCCCTGACCTCTCCAGCCCATACCACCCACCATAATTCATAGCATCTTCTTTCCATCCATGTGTTTGGCCTAAACCATGTAAGAGATATTAGAAGGTGGAAAGTGACTTTATTATTATGGGCCTCATTCTTCATAATCATCAGAACTATTTATAGAATCTCCAGGAGTGTTCTGGTCATTTACATGTTCTGTAAATATTTATTGAATAAATTAGAGGAATAGTCTGATAGCTCCACTCATTTTTACAAGCTGGTTCTCTTAGATGTTCATAAATATGGAACACAATTTTGGGAAATGTGGAATTAAAGCAGTCATTGCTCTATTCAGCTTGCGTTGATCTAACATCTACTGTAGCTGTCAGACTGTGCCACAAGTGCAGGAACTGATCCACAGCTCTGTCCTGAGGGTCAAGATTTAATGTGAGAGATGGTGAATTACAAGTTGATGTCCGAGGTGACAACTGTTAGCCTAGAAAGAGACATATGGTAATTAGACACCAGGAAAGGGAGTCCAGGGGCTCTTTAGGGATGGGAGTGGGGAAAGTTGAAGGGTGGAGGTACAGAATAGAAGCTCCCAGTGAGTTGGAAAGGATGGAGACCAGGGATGAGGTGAAAGGGTACATGCTGAGAGAGCAGCAGAGAGGCTGTGGTATTTGCTGCCTGGAGGGGAAGGGGAGGATGAGGATGGGCAGGAAGGCCGGAAGGTGAGCAGGGGAGGATGAGGTAGAAGGGAAGGTGGGCAGGCAGAGCTTGCGATTAGGTCCTCTGCTCAGAAATTCCCACGTGATCTTCCAGCCTTTGGGGTTTTTGTTTTGTGGTACTGGGGACCCAACCAGGGCCACCATACTCGGCAGGTGTTCTTCCCTCACCTGGACCCCCATCCCCAGTGGAGGGTTTTTAAAGGAGGGTTATAACTTGGAGATGCCGATGTAAGGGAGGCCTGAGGTTTTACTATAGGACTGTGATCAGATGGGTGCTGATTACAAGCATACCACTCTCCAGAGGAAAGTGGGAGCATGGGCAGACTCTGAAGGATCCAGATCTGTTAACCCTGGGGACTGGTGTCAAGTGGCTGACCTGGGCGGGAGAGAGGTGCAAGGAGGACACCACCATTTTTTTTTTCCCTGCTGAATGTTAAGGCCATCAATTAAAATAAGAAAAACTGCTAGTTACTATGTAGAAGGAATGTCAGTCATTGCTAGTAGCATATCTAGCAAATCCACTTGTAAGAAGAGAGCCCCAGGCCATGCTCAGATTTCAGCCTTTGCAATAATGTTTTACTACCTTTTTTAAAGGAAACTATCGGAATGCACACGATGTTCTTTTCAGTATGTATGCAGAGCTTAAGTCCCAGAAGATCAAAATTCCCTCCGAGATGGCCACCAACCTCATGATTCTGCACAGTTACATACTAGTGAAGGTGAGGCCTTGGCATGACTCTGGATATACCCTGCCATGGTGAATTTCTTCCAGGTCCCTCACCACTAAAGCAGTTTCCTAGATCTCTGCTAAGTGACAAGAGCAGGATACAGAGTAAATCCGCAGTACGCTGCCTGTGTGCCCAAACAAGCGAAAACACGGCTGCGTAGCTGCTTGCTACAGAGAGAACAAGAAGCATGCTAGCGAGCAGCAGTTGTTTTCTAGAGTGAAGGGACATGGGGCAGGGCTGCACAGCGGCAGTCCCTGCAGACAGGAGGGGACGGGGGACAGGTTTTGCTGTGTATGACTATATGCTTTTGATTTGGAAGCATTATCGATGATGTATTGGTTACTTGTGCTCCCCCCCCCCAAATAGAAGTAGTTAGAATATTTTTATTTACCCAGAGCTTACAATTTATAAATTTTGTTTCATTTTCACCTGAATATAAAAATATTTACCTAGAAAAATATTTTAAAATTCATATTTTAAGTCTATCAACTAGGCTGGAGGAGTGGCATAGCAGTTAAAGCACTTGCTTAGCAAGTGCAAGGCCTTGGGTTCGATTCCCACGCACCACATAAGCTGGGCATGGTGACGTACACCTATAATCCTGCCTCTTTGGAGGCTGAAGCAGGAGGACTGCCGTAAGTCCAAGGCTAGTCTGGGCTACAGAGTGAGACCCTGTCTCAAGGGAAAAAAAGAAAAGTCTTATCAGCTAGATAGAAGTTGTTAATACTGTGTTGTACAAATTCTCTATATGTCTATAAATACATGTATGCACCTTTTCAGGTTTCTTTTTAACGAAATTGGGATATTGGGATTGTATTTATTTTCAGCTGTCTATTCTGGTTTTCTAATCAGAAATTCTCAACAGAACCAAAATAGATGGTGCAAGTCTCAAGCCCCTGTATGCATAACTTACATTAATGCTATATATGTGTATGAGTGTACACACCCATGTGTATGTTTATGTGTACACTCCAATCTGTGCAAAGGTAAATCTAGTTTATGTATTTTTCCTTTTCAGTTATATAATACCTCTTTCTCTCCTAGTGCTAAACTGGCTCCCTGCCAGTCTACAAGAGCTGCTTAAACCTGAAATTACCACACACAGAGCAGAAAGATTACAAAGGGTTTAAATTTCCCCCATTGGCTGTATTGTGACACTGTACAGTGGGACCTTCTGCAGTGTAACCTGGTCTGTATCTGTGCTGCCCAATGCAGGGATAATGTGTGAAAGGCATTTACAAATTGGTGGGAGATGAGGAAGAAAAAATGATAGGGATTCCTAAAAGAAGCTCCCGGCAGCATGGTTGCCCGCCACCGTAGCCGTGGGATGCTTCCTGAGTGCTCTCCATTCCTCCAGCTCCAAGGGCTGGCCCATCTTTGGTCCTCCCCTCCCACTGGAGAACAGCCGTGTGACTCGCCCCCTTTATGTGAAGGGTTTTCTAAGACTTGTGTCTGCTAATGGTATCAAGAGGGAGACTCGCAGACCCTGCCTAGGCAGAATCAATTGATGCAAGATGTTAACAGGTATCTTTGACACAGGGACTGAGCAAAAAAAGTCATCCATATTCTAGGGGAAATCTGGACTAGGCCTTGGTGGCTACTTTCTCCCCAAGCTGGGACAGGGACCTTGGTGGGAGGCAGCCTGGGAGCTGTGGGTGAGTACGGATGAGCTAGGCAGTTTGGGTCCAGAGTCAGTGGAAAGGAGGAGTACTCTGCACTTCTCTCCCTGCTTCAGATGAGAGGTTATCAGTAACAACGCACTATAGAAGTTATGTGAATGTGGTCACCTCCAAAAGAGTAAAGACTAATACTGGTATCTTTAGACCAAAGTGGATCTCAGGTAAGAAAGCAAAGCTGCGGATAAGCTGCCCCCCGTTGCTGTCCCCAGGGTCCCTTCATCACACACCTGAGTGACCGCAGTGTCCTCAAGACTGCCCCGCCCCGCTCAACTTCATCTCATCCCAAGTCCACCTCCCTTGCTTCCAGACTCCATCCAGACTCACCTGTCTCAGGCCCTTCCACCTGAGACTGCAGACAGCGCCCTGGCCCTAACCCAGCCATTCTTTACCCTTCTGCCTGAACAACTCCCAACTCCCCTCATGTCTCACAGCTTGTTAAAATTGGTATTATGGGACTGAGGAATAACTCAGCTGTTAGAGCGCTTGCCCAGCAAGCTCAAGGCCCTCAGCTGGGTTTCCCAGCACCATATAAGCTGGGCATGTCGAACATGCCTATAATCCCAGCACCTGTGCGGCTAAAGCAGGATTGCCATGAGTTCAAGGCCAGTGTGGGCCACAGAATGAGATTAGGACCAGACTGAACTACTGAGACCCTGTCACAAAAACAAGTATTTGCTTGTTAGCTGGTATCATTAGTTTCCCGATAATGGCCAGTCAGAGACAGACAAGGGATTTGAATTCATGTCCAGTGGTCGAAGGCAAAGTAGTATGCAGAGCCCAGAACAGGAAGGTGGCAGCTATGGCAGCAGGCTACCGCTAATGGAAGGAGAAATATAGGAGAAGCCCCCAGTAGCTCTGCCACCAGAGCCACAGGCAAGGAGTTGTTCGGGCAAAAACTATGAATTGGGGTGAATGCAAGCCTCTAAGAATAAACTATTATTTATTTCAGATCCACGTTAAAAATGGAGATCATATGAAAGGGGCACGCATGCTCATTCGGGTAGCCAACAACATTAGCAAGTTTCCATCACGTAAGTACGGCCTGAACGGAGCTGAGCATCCACATTCCCGCCTTAGCGCTGTTATGACAGCTCACACTCATGGCCTCTGCCAGCCAGTGCTTTGAGCTCCCTGTATGGTCTGTAACTCATTCACCCTCGCTCACGATGACCCCTCAACATGGTATGCTGGGGGTTCCCAACACGTCAGATTCCACGATTCTCTCTAGGAGTCACAAGACACAACGCACATAGTGCTAAAGACAACGATTAAACAGAGCAAAAGGATACAAAGCAGAGTCGGCAGAAGGCCAACGCACATAAGGTGAGGTCTAGGAGACCAGGCAAAGGGCAAGCTTCCGAGAGTCTGCTCCTGGCAGTCACACGACACAGGTGACTCCTCTGGGACGAGCTGTGACATCTGTGAAATGTCATGCCACAGATGCTTGTCAGACTAGTAACCAGAGGTTTTACTGGCAACTGGTCACATAGGTTCCTTCTTCCTGGCATGTACCCAGTTCTAGTTTCCCAAAAAGCAGGCATCCAACATATGCCCCGTTGTATATATTTTAAGCACACTGAGCCACTTCTCAGTTCTGAAAATGCAGATACCCTCCCCATATCCAGTTCCCAGATGCACACCTACGGCCATCTGTTCAAGCAGCTAAGTAAGGTTAACAGTCGCAAACCTGTGTGTATGACTAATTTTTTGCACACATGGGTACTATTGGGTTGTCAGAAAAGTCATGACACATTTTTGCAACAGATGACACTAGTTCATTTTTGGAAGTACTAGAGTCAGTAGCTTCTGTGTTATTGTTAAGCCATTTGACAGATGACAGTTTAAGCTTCATTCTTTAAAAAACTGAGCAATTTGGTGGAGTTTTGGAGAATTTTACATCAACTTGAAGATGGAAGACCAAACTGTATTTTTGCCATATTTTACTGCTTGACTTTCACAAAGGGAAGAACACACATCAAGCTTGTGAAAAGTTGCATGCCGTTATGGTGACAGTGCTCTCTACAAGAACATCAGTGTCAATGAGGGCTTACGTCTTCTGTGCTGGTCATTTTGATCTCACCTATGCTCCTCGACATGATGACAAAATAAAGGCACTGAGTCAAGCCCACATTACATGACACAGAGATTGTGGAAACACTGAATATTCATCATTTAGGCATGCACAACCACTTAAGCTCAATACTTGAGTTCTCATGAGCTCAAGTTCATTTGACAGCACATATAAACATCTGCAAGGGTTGGCGGAATAGCACAGTGGTTGGAAACTTGCACTTAGAAAGTGCAAGGCTTTGAGTTCAGTTTCCCAGCACCACATAAGCTGTACATGGTGGTGCATGCCTGTAATCCTAGCACTTTGGAGGCTGAGGCAGGAAGATTGCCATGAGTTTGAGGCCAGCCTGAGCTACATAGTAAGTT
Organism: Ctenodactylus gundi; assembly: GCA_004027205.1. Classification (NCBI taxonomy): domain Eukaryota; kingdom Metazoa; phylum Chordata; class Mammalia; order Rodentia; family Ctenodactylidae; genus Ctenodactylus; species Ctenodactylus gundi. The sequence continues at coordinate 270,584 of PVKB01000920.1, read as the reverse complement.
CAGAACCATCCTGGATTAGAGAGCAAGACTCTCAAAAAACAAACAGAAAAAAAAAAAAAATCTAAACTGGGTGTGGTGGATCCTATCTGTAATCTCAACATTCTGGAGACTGAGGCAGGTGGATTATCCTGAGACCAAGGCCAGCCTGGGCTACAAAGTGAGACCTTGTCTCAAAAAAAAAAAAAAAGTCTGCAAAATGCTCATTAAACTAAAGGAAAATGATCCTTTTTTGAAGCAATTGACAACTGATGATATGAAGTGTATTGCTTCCCATAATGTGGTGCACAAATGGTCTTGGTCCTGAGTGATGATTTGCCTCAGACATCACTGAAAGTAGACACTCACCAGAGGAGGTTATACTCTCAAGGAGGTGGGATTTTAAAGGTGTCATGTTTTTCAAGCTCCTACCCAGTACCAAACAATTCAAATATGTACTGTTGGCAATTGGACAATTTGAACAAATCCATCATTCAGAAACGTCCATAGCTCGTTAATCTTCAGGTAGTTGTGTTCTATCACCACAACACGAGACCACATACAAGTATGAACACCCATCAAAAATTACTGGAGCTTGGGTGGGTTATGCTGACACACCCACCACACAGTCTTATGCTGTGACAGTTCCACTTGTTTCACTGTCTTCAAGACTCCTTGCATGGTGTAATGTTCAATTCAGATGAAGCTGTAAATCAGCATCTTGTTGAGTTTCTCACTTTTAACGACAGGTCCTCTTATGAATGAGAAACTGAAGCTCACTGAAAGATGGCAAAAGTTTATAAACAAAACAGGCCATATGTCATCAATTGATTTTGCTCTTTATATAAATTAATTACCTTTAATGAATAAAGAAGATGTGGTATATTCACTCAGTGGAATACTACTCTGCCATAAATTTGAATCATTTGTAGGAAAATGAATGCACCTTAAACCATCAAGCTTAGTGAAATAAATCAGACACAGAAAGTTAAATATCAGGTGATTTCTCTGAGAAAACCAAACCATAAGAAGGAATAAAGTGAGATAGATGTTATGGACAGGAAAAAAGATGGGGATAAGGGGAAAGAAAAGTGATAACATAAATTTTTAAAATAAATTTAAAAATAAGTATTAGAAAATAAATGACCTTTGAAACCCACAGAAAATGTCATGACTTTACCAACACTCCAATATTATTCTCCCCATTTTATAGATAAGCAAACTGGGCAAAGGAAGTGAAATAACATTTTCCCCAGATCCCACTGTCAGCTGATAAAATTCTGATTCTTTGCTCTCACTGACAGAGTGGCATGACGTCCAGAAAAGGTCCCATTGTTCCAAGGCATGCTATCTCAGCATTATTTACCCAAATGACTGTCACATGTGACAGGCATCATCTAAGGTTTTCTGTAAAGGGCCACATGTTTCAAGCTTTGTGGGCTCTTTTGGTCTCTGCTGCAGCTTCATCACTCCCATCTCAGCCTCAGCAGTGTGTACATGAATGGGCAGGGCTGGGTTCCAACAGAAGCAGGACCTTTTGAACATAGAAATCTGAAGTTCATATAATTTTAACATGTCACAAAATACTTTCTAATATTGATTTTTTCCCAGCCATTTAAAATTTAAAAATTGGGACTGGAGGAATAGCATGGCAAGGCCCTGAGTTCGAGTCCCCATTACCATGTAAGCTGGGCATGGTAGTGCATACCTTTAATCCCAGCACTTAAGAGGCTAAGGCAAGAGGATTACCATGAGTTCAAAACCAGCCTGGTTCAAGACCAGCTGGGTGAAACCTTATCTTTTAAAAACAATTAAAAATGTAAAAGCTATTCTTATTTTATAGGTGAAACAAATCAGAGGGCCAGATTTGGCCTGCAGTACATAATTCACCAACCCCTACTCCCACAATGTATTTTTTGTTGCACAAAAAGTCTCTTTAAAAATTCTTATTAGCATGTATTTGTGATGCATAATAACAGTCAGCTTGAGAAACTGATGTATTTACATATTGCATCTTGATCATTTCACAGGAAGGACTCTGATATTACCATATACTATGCTAGAAAGTGTTGAGACAGGCCAGACTTTCTGTGAACGCTGGTAGACATGGAAACTATGTGGCCTTTCTAGGAAGCAGTTTGGCAGTTTGTAGTGAGAATGATTTTTATAAGGTTATGTTCTTTGGGCCAACAAATTCTGTTATCTGTCCTGAAGAAATAACTAGATACACGCAGATAGAGATACACGCAGATAGAGATACAAGTACATAGTTGTTAATTGCTCTGGCTCACTTGTCAGCAATGCTGTTGAATGCAAAAGTGTATCTCAGGAGTGGGCAGTGTTCCAAGCACAGTAAGCCGCAGTGTCAGGGCAGTGCTGGGAAGCCGAGGGAAAGAGCCTGGTGAGCAGGGAGCCCGACTCCACAGGTCATGCCTGAATCTCTGCAGGAAAAGCAAAGCTCCGGTGTGTGACCCTTTTTCCTACTGAACAGGCTCCACTATGCTCCGTGCTGTCCCATTTGTGTTGCAGACATTGTGCCCATCCTGACTTCAACTGTGATCGAGTGTCACAGGGCAGGCCTGAAGAACTCTGCGTTCAGCTTTGCAGCCATGTTGATGAGGCCTGAGTACCGCAACAAAATCGATGCCAAGTATAAGAAGAAGATCGAGGCAATGGTCAGGTAGGCAGAGCAGCCACTTCCATGGCATGCTGCATTTCTCCAGGGTGTTTTCCCAGATGGAGCTGCGGGTGTGCAGGCTCACTAGGAAAGCCAATGGAGGGTTCGCGAGCATATTCCGCCACAGAGCAACAGGAAAGCCCGCCACGTCTCAAATGAGCCAGGATTTAGGAGACTCACATACAAAAAGCATCATCATCAGAGGCCAGGGCTAATGCCACGGTACCCTGCTACCACCAAGTATCCTCTCTCCCTGCTATGGCATCCACAGCAGAGAGGTTTCCTCCTCGTGGCTACAAGTCAGATGCCATACCTGCAGGGATCACATTCCTGTTCCAGGGAGGACAGAAGAGGCAGGTTACAGGAGGCAAGGGGCTTTGCCTTTTTACTCAGGAAGGCATTGTCCCCCTGGACTTCCACTTCACCTGCTGGGCCTTTCTCTGCCATACCACACCTCTCACTGAAAGAATTCTGCTGAATAGAAGCGGCTCTCTTGGCGAGGGAGACGGACAGAATGGCTGTTGTTCGGGGAGCAACGTCTGCACCACTGAGATGAATAATACAGTGTGTGTTCTCAGTGTGAGAAACACCATGTTGACATCCCATTGCCTATAAAATGCTTCCATATTGCATGCAGCCACAATGGCACAAAAGCAGGTTCTCACTTCAGAAACACCAAGTGGCCTGGCTTTCCAAAAGAACTAGGACACTAACGTCTACAGAAAGAAAAACTCATTACAATCATCTTAACTACTTGTTTAGTGATGACATTTGGGGAAACTGCTGGCCACATAATGGCCAGGGGAGCCCAGTGTCAGATGTTCCTGAGTCTTGACCAGTGATGTCAAGTGGAAGCAAACACCACTTCTGTTGTTGCTGGGCCTAGAACCAGTCCCCTTGGCACAGATCCATGAAGCTGGATAGAGCTACACAAACACACCTTTCTTTAAAAGCTGACATGCCTAAGTGGCTCCAGACAGAGTCAGTCTGATACAGTCTATCTGTGATTATAGGACCACGAGGGGTAGAAGGAAATTGTGAAATGCAAGGACAGTGTAGCACCATGTTGCCCTAGCCTCCGGAACACAGGCTTGTCAAGCTCGCCCCAGGCACGCATGAGTGGTCTATCGCTATGGTTCCAAACAGAACCTGCTAGTTATGCATAATTCTCTTGATTAGAATGGAATAAAATTTAAGGATTAGTTCCTCACACTACCCCTATATTAGGTAACCTGTGGCTCATACCTACCATAAAGCATTCCTGTTGTTCTAGAAAGTTCTATTAGAACAGCACTGGGTAGCCTTTACCATTTCAGTTACACAAATGGGAATGTCAGGAAAGATACCAGGCCACTGCTCCAGTAAGAGAGGGACAGCAGACCTTCCCATGGTTATTGCCAGTCAAGTGCTATGAACTGAGCTATTGAATGTCCCGCTCTCATACCCTGGAACCTGCCAGTCCCACGTTCTTCCTGCCCATTGGAACTGGACCAAGGGCTGCTGGTGAGCTGCCTGTGAAGTAGTAGTTGTTACGTGGTCCTTTCCCATATGCTGTCCATGTCACATGAGATACAGTAGGGCTCTAAATGGCACGTGACTCTTCCTCACAGGAGACCTGATACATCTGAGACAGAAGAGGTCACTACCCCGTGTCCATTCTGCCAGTGTCTTCTCCCAGAATGCGAACTCCTCTGTCCTGGATGTAAAAACAACATCCCCTATTGCATTGCAACAGTAAGTTTCCTTACAGTAATTTTACTTTCCACTTGAATATTTGATGTGCAACAGCATTTTATTTGCTTTTAAGATAATCTTATTTCTCAAACTTCAGCAACATTTAGCATATATTTTATGGTCAACCAAGTTGAAAATTATATTCAAAGCATGTAGCACTCTAAGTGAAGGCACTGACTAGACGGTATTAGGGACAGTGTAGCAGACTTGGGTTCCAGGCTATTTTCTGCTACATTAGCTACCCACCATGGTGTGATCTGCCTTTATTGCTAGGTTCATCTGTGGCTAGTTTCCTACTGAGACCAACTAGACTGATGAAGTCTTAGGACAATACCTGGCATTCTATCAATTTCATCAGTGATTTTATTAAGACCCATTATCAGAAAACTTTAAAATATATAATTGTAATCACTGGAATAATATAAGGTTTTTTTTTTTTTTTTTTTTTTCTCCAGACAGGGCCTCACTCCGTAGCCTAGGCTTGTCCTGAACTCACTATATAGCCCAAGCTGGCTTGGAATTACAGCCATCCACCCACTTTATGTGGTGCTGGAGAACTGAACTCAGGGTCTTGTGCTTGCAAGCCAAGTGCTTTAACCACTTTGCTATTCCTCCAGCCCCATAAGCTCTATTTTAAAAGGAAAATATAATCAGGTAATAATGTGAAAAAATTAGACATTATTCTATCTTTGAACATGAAACTGGTAAGTAAAATCTAGTTTTAGTCCTCTTAAAATAACTCTTCATTCCAGTCAGTTACCCACCTATGTGAAATAGCACTAATTTAATAATTTAGAGGCTGGCTTTTAATTGTAATTCTGTCATCATAATTAAATAATGGTGGGAGTTTTTAAAATAAAAACGAATTTTAAACTTACTGCTTTCAGGGTCGACATATGCTGAAAGATGATTGGACAGTGTGTCCCCACTGTGACTTCCCCGCGCTCTACTCAGAATTTAAAGTGTAAGTTTGCATCCCTCCACCAAGCCACATGAGTTTACCCACAAATGGGCTTCACTCTGCTGTCCCTTTACTGTGAAGTCTCCTTAGTTATTCATGTTCCTACAGATCCCTACAGGCCCAAATTGTCCTCTTGGGAAAACCTATGACCTTCGGCCACCGTCTGCCCCTCCCCTTTGGTACTGGCCATCAAGGGCAGGGCTCTCACACCGAGTTACATCCCCAGCCCATTTTTATTTTGCTTTTGGGACAGGGTATCACTAAGTCGTTAAGTTACAACGTAACAATCTGAGGCTAGGTTCCAACTTGCGGTCCTCCGCCCTCAGCCTCGCAGAGTGCTGGGCATCCGGGCCTGCACCAGCTGACCTCACTATTCAGTTGCGTGATGTGCATGTGCTAGGAAGCACAGCGAGGAAGAGCTGGCTTTCCCCGCAAGTAACCCAAAGGTAATTGTGCTGTCTGGCTCACGTGCTCTGCACTTCCCCAAACAGCTTGCTGAGCACTGAAAGTGCATGCCCGATGTGTTCGGAAAGGTTAAACTCTGCGCAACTGAAAAGAACTTCAGACTGTGCCCAGTACTTGCAGGCAGAGACGGAACAATGAGCAGCACAGCAGGTGAGTGCCAGATCGAGCGCACGCAGCCTTCTCCCTCCCTTGGCCTGTGTCGTTTGGCTTCCTGGGTAGTAGGAGTTAAAGGCAAGAGCCTGTCTCAAGCTTAAAAAGGGCTGAGAGTGTAGCTCAGCACCCCTGGGTTCAATCCTCATTTGAAAAAAAATACGTACATTAATGCATCATCTCAGGATCATTTTCTAGTGACTTAGGCTCTTGCTGTCATATTTTCCTGTTTTGTCCTTCTCCCATGTAGTAGTATTTCATTATATACTGGACATTATGGCTATATTATAGATGTCCTTATTTGTCCTTAGAGACTCCTGGCTTTTGTTCTCAAAAGCAATGAAATTCGAACTCCCAAGTTCTTTATCTCCGCCATGACAGCAGCTAAAATCTCGGTTTAGTTCTCAGCTTTCAACTACTGCTTTTGACTGCACTTTTGGGGAATCTCTTCCAAGCCTGTTAAAATTCAGATTAATGTGAAGTTTACTGTACAGATTTTGGGGCAACTTGATTTTTTTCCAAAATATTTCCCCTCCCATTTCAGTCCTTCCGACAGCCAGATTCTATTCTCTGCCTCCTCAGAGCAGAACCTGCTCTCCCTGCTTCAGCAGCCCCACACCTCAGGAACTCGTCCCGGGTGAAAGCCCACTGAATGTGCATCTTTGCCCACACAGCTCTTCTTGCTGGCTCGACACCTCATTCTGCCCACGCCTCACTGTTCTCCACTGCCTCTGAATAGTTATCTATCAGTGGGAAGGTTAATTCACCTGTCACTTCCCAAAGTGGGGCCTTATTTTTAATAAACCTCAATAGCTAAACCTCTCCAAACACTGTCTCTGCATTAAAATAGTTAATAAAAAACTTAATGTACTTAAGCTGTGGTACATCCCAGCTCCGTGCAGCTGTCTGCAATGAGTTCCAATTATACACTCTTTTGAAAAGCCAAAATATCCCCTGCCTCCTAGACGAGGACCTCTTCTCAGCTGTTTCATTTCAAGAAGAAAATGTTCCCTGCAGGTTGCTGAGCACTATCTTCCATTTCCTCCCTCTCCCCAGTGCAGCGTCCAGTACCATCACCATTTCCAACTACAGGAAGGCCTGCCTGTAGGCTCCAGCCAGCTGCAAGGCCAGTAATGAAACACAGCACTAACTACAGACTAGAAATTTCTAATTGAATGTACTGTTCCTGTTTCCACTCCAGAAAGAAGCAGCAATGCGCCAGTCACTACCTGATACCCTTTCAAAGGCAACTGTGTTTTTCCTTCCTAGATAGGACGTTTCGGGGAATATTCATTCTCCTACAGAGGCTGAGTTTACACCCTGGTGGACTTCGGAGATAGTCCTTCCTGGTAGGGAAGGACAAAACCAAGGGGACCTCTCCAGGTCAGCACTTTCAACATTTGTGGAGTGGCAAAGGGTGACACATAACCTTGCTGGTTACTGGACTTTGTATATTTCCTCTTCAGTCTCTTTTATAATCTATTCTGCAGTGTTAATAACCTATAATTGTAAATATTCAACTTTTGCTAAGTTCTATATTTTGAAGTATCTTTGAAATAAAATCATTAACTAGATATTTGTGATGGGCTTCTCCCGAAGGATTTGGAGAAAGATACAGGTGGCTATGACATGTGCTGTGAGATCTGGGTAGCAGGTATTAAAAATGTAAACATTTTGAAAAAAAAAAATTTATACAAGTCAAAGCTATTTAGCAAAATCAGTCCCAGGACTGAAACACAAAAAGTATAATCAATCTTTAAAAAGAATACATGAAACTACAAGCTTAATATCTGTTGCATCAGTCTACTACACTTTGAAAATCCCAACACAAAATTCACATACAGCACACCCCAGACTTGTACAAATCATGCTTCCCTGCCATCTGTGACCAAAGTCTGAACAGCAAAGAATCATAGAGTCAACTCAATGATACATTTTTTTCCCCTTGAGACAGGGTCTCACTCTGTAGTCCAGGCTGGTCTACTATAAACTCACTATGTCAAGGTTGGCCTCAAACTCATCAGTGGTCCTCCTGCCTCAGCCTCGAGAGTGCTAGGATTACAGGTTAGTACCACCACACCAGGCTTATGTGGTGCTGGGGAGTCAAATCCAAGACCCTTTACTTACCAAGCAAGTGCTTTACCTGCCAAGCTACACCCCCCACCTCCCCGCCAAAGGTCTCAGATGATGTGATTTTACAGTGTTGCCCCCCAGAAACTGGCATTATAATGGTACGTAAGAGCAAAAGCTAGGGCTCAACATGCCCCTAACATTTTACAGCACCCAAGTATTCTCACCTGCATGAAGCCTCAGCTTTATCACCAGTCTTTCCTTCCCAATAGCTGCTAGACAGCAAGTCAGAGGCCTTGACACAAGTAGGTGTTTTGTTTTGTTGCAGGTTTTTTGTTGTTAGTTTATGGTTTTGTTGTTTTGATCTATATTCTAGGCTGGACCTGAACTCACTATACAGTCCAGGCTGGCTTTGAACTCACAGCAGTCCTCCTGCCTCAGCTCCCAAGTGCTGGGATTACAGGCGTGCACCAGCACAATGCAGATTAACACAAGATCTATTTTTAATCTCTGCTTTCTCCTGTATCTTATCACTAGAGGGATATTATAAGAATAGAAAACTAGTCAACTGAGCTGGTTTTATATTTTTTTTGTTGTAGATTTTGTGATAGCGGGGACGGAGCCCAGGACTTTCACACCTAGCTATGTCCTTAGCCCATTTTCATTTTTGATTTTCAGACAGAATCTCATAAAATCACAAAGTTTCATCTTCCTGCCTCAGCCTCCCAGAGTGCTGGAATTAGGTTTGCACTACCAGGCCTGGCTAACAATTAGGATTTCTGGAGGGTGAGCACAATTACAGTTTGTACGTCACAGGCCTTAGACCTGCACTCAGATAATCACAGCAGAACCTGCTTAGGAAGACATTCTTCTTATACTCCTTGCTTATAACTTCAAGAATGTCAAAAAATGGCACTGTAGGTCTTCCAAAACTTAACAAGATTAGAGTTGGCACAAACTCAGAGATTTCGAAGTGGCCAAGACTCAGTGGGCTTCATAAAGAGCAAGCCAAAGTTTTATGTTTCAAAGATCACAGGCTGCTAGGGGAAGCTCAAAAAGGACACTTCACTGGTAGCTGCGGTGACAGGTCAATCCCAACATAGACCTTTCAGAGTCCCGTGGGAACGGCTGCAGAACCAGCCCCACCTGCATGAGCCTCATCCACTCACATCACTGTCCTGAGGGCTTCAAAGAGGAACCGAACAGACCACTGTTTTTGTTCTCACACATTAAACATTAGTTTTTTGCTTATCTCATATGCATGATACCGTTGTGTTTAAAGTATTTATACTTTAAAGGACACTGTTATTCTGGCTGCAAGGAAGTTACAGGCCCTTCCTCAAGCTGCCGGAACACCTGGGGATACAGACCTGCATATCCACAAGTAACGGAAGTGGCTGAATGTGATAAGACTACCTTCACTACTGGTGAACAAGGCTCAGTGGGCAAGGGCTGGAGGCAATATTTTCATAATAATCCCCCAGAAAGGTCATTTTTCACACTGGTAAATACCAGTATCAACTTTTTTCTCCGGGCTGGAGGAATGGCACAGCAGTTAAGGCACTTGCCTAGCAAGCACACAGCCCTGACTTCAATTTCCCAGCACCACATAAGCTGGGAGTGCTGGCACACGCCTGGCACTTGGGAGGCTGAGGCCACAAGATTGCTCTGAGTCCAAGGCCAGCCGGGGCTCCATAGTGAGTTCAGGATAAGCCCGGGCTACAGAGCTAGACCTTGTCTTTAAGGAAAAGCACGATCCCTATTCTACATTCCATTGAGCATATGCCTCCTGGAAGCAGCACCTACTTCTGGGCATGTACTGACAGGAGTACAAAAAAGCCAAACACCTAATTTCCAGGCTAGACCAACGGCCTCCCAGGCCATTCAGTAAGACAGAAGTACATACAGCCAGAAGTTCCACACAGTTCACAGGATCCACTAAAGGGCAGAATTCCATCTCCCAAGGACGAAGTAAGCCAGAGCTCGCTGTGCTGTGGCCAGGGCAAGCCTAAAGACCTGGGCCAGCTCAGGTGCTACTGGGGTGACCCTGACGGGTTGAGACCACATAAGGACATGATTGCCAGGCAAGTTTTCAGTCCCCCACCCTCTAATAACAGAGAAGCGCGCTCGGGACCATACTCACAGGCCAGCACGGAGACAACAAAGCTGAACTCAAGTTTTGACTTCTGATACCAGCACTTCACACAACCTGGTTAGTAAGGAATACAGTGAGCTTTTTTAATCCAGTCATTTGCAAATTAGTAAGAATGATGATACACCAACATACACTTTGCTATACAAGATGATAATCCTGAGACAAAATTGTACATGTATCATATGGAACATTTTTTTCCTATTTTGCAAGATATTTGACAATGTACAAAAAATACCCAGTTTTAGGTGGTGGTTGCTTTGTATTACGATTTATTTATAAAATTTTACCACTTAATAAGGGATACTTTGAAAAAAATCAGTACTGATCCTGTAAAGGCCATCTGGGTACCTTTTTGAGCCTACAAAGGACACCTTAGTACCACTGCTCCCAGGTTTATTATTGCTAACTAAAATCTGGCTCCCAAGTGCATATGTAGGAGTTTCTAGTTCTAATTACAGTCATTCAAAGCGCAACACTGGCAGGGACAGTGGAGGACCAACCAGGCCTATCACCTCTATGAGAGGCGGACGTGAGCCTTCTGCTCATACCCCTCCTACCAGGCTGCCCTACGGAGAGGGACCTCCAGGCTGCCCCATTATGTGGACCACAGTTACTCTGGAAAACTCTGGTAAGTTTCTCCAGGCCAGTGACACTGGTTACGAGGGGAGTAAAACATGGCTGCTGGAAACAAAAAAATATCGGTTTCATTTCTTCGAATTTTTCCCTTTTCCTTTCTTAGACTCCTTATCTTTTTCTGGTTTTGAGGACTTTGAAGATTTTGTCTTTTTCTGTTGGGAGAAAAAGAGGCACAAAACAGTTAATAGCTATGTCTATGAGTAAATGAAATAAGCTTATCTCTACCATAAGTCCAATCTTTACCTGCCACTTAATTTATAAAAGAGTCAAACATCTATGTCACGGACTGCCGCTGCCTCAGAGGAGCTGACCTCCAAGCACCAACTAGGACACAGTCACAGCCTTGCAAGCTATCTGTAAAAACTAAAAATGTCACAGTCTCAATCTAAGGTATGTTTCCCACCTCCCACCTAAGGCAGTTTCTTGGATCTAGAACAAAGGAATTTTTTAGGAAAGACAAAGTATGCAAGAGGTAATTTACAAATACAATAATGTTTACATGAAGATTTTCCTTTTGTTTCAATTTCAGACTGGGTATCTAGATATATTCATTTTTGTGAAAGGGGCCAGAGGAGGGAAGGAAACAACCTCTTATGTCTGTGCTCAGAACAGAGAGACCACTGGAGAAGCCACCCTCCCTGGCCAACACATACAATACAGGAGTGAGGCCAGGAGCAAACACTGCGCACAGGACACAAGCCACCACTAGCATCCTTCACCCTGGCCAGTTGAAGACACAGGCTGACACTATGATTGAGTCTAATCTTCCCTTGCAAAAGACAAAGAGAGATCCAAGTTCTGCTTTGAGAAACCTCTACAGGCAATCCAGTGGCTACAGCCAACAAAAACAAAAGGAGAAATAGGCCTGTTTTTTAAAAAAAAATTCTGTTGGTGCTGCAAAAATGTGACTGTAGCTAAGAAAGCATACACCACTGACCAAAAAAATTTAAAGTACTTTTTCACAGAATATATGACCATCAATATATTTCTCTGCTATCTAGCTCTTCCACTACTGTAAGAAGTGTTTATAAACATCATCTATGTGGCGGTCCTCCTGCCTTGGCTTAAGACACTACCTTAATCATAGCGTCGGTCTCTATAGCATCTTGGTCCTTCTCATCAAACTGAGAGTCATCTTCGTGCAACTCTTCACTGTACTCAGAATCCAGCATTGGGCCAGTACTGGGTCTGGATGTCTTTACTACCTGAAGTGCATATGGGGGGAGGTGGGACTCTCTATTGTAGGCTCGAGTGAAGGCCGCTTTCACCTGTACGGAAGGAACAGAGAAAAGGAAGCTTCTAAAAACTGAAAACTGTGTATATACACGTGTGTGCGTGTGTGTGTAATTTTGGCAGTGCTGGGGATTGAACCTCTGGGGCCTTGCACACAATTAGCAAGCACTCTATGCCTGAACTACACTCCCATCTCTAAACAATCCTTTTAAACTCTATAAACCTAAAGACTCTAGGATACCCTGAGAACTCCTTGAAACTATCTGTGAAATATTTATGCAAATATACGTAAATAAAAATACATGTATTCTTATGATGAAACTCCTTATTTTTCATGACATTCTTAATAAAGCCTATACCTCAACAAAGATTATGAATTGGTATCTGGGAACTTCAAGCAAAATGAAAGAAAAAGTCACTTTATCAGTGTGCACATTTCTACAAAGTAATAAGCAGTCAGTCTGAAAATAAACAGAAGGTCCATCTAAGGTACAAGTCGGCCTTTACTACAAAACACACAAGCTACCTGTATCATGATAAAATACTAAGTAACTTAAAAAGCTTTAACTTCAGGTTTCTAAACATAATTCTAGAACAAGGCCATGAGTCCCTAACACTAATAATGGATGTCTACTGTAAGAATTTACTGATAACTAGTAAGTCAGGTCAAAATTCTAGAGAGAAAACACATCCAAAAAAACACCCTCAAGTAAACAGGCACAGGAGGTGGTGGTGGTGGCGCGACATCTGCACCGCATGTCACTCCAGCCTCTTTGTGCTCATGGTACAAAGAAAAAAGGGACACATCCTTACACAGCAGGCAACTGGAGTAAATATGAAATAATCTACAGATCAGGCAGAGAAAGAAAATGATAAAAATCCTCTCTGCCAGTAGACACACACCACCATTGCCATGCCCACCCACACCCCCAGAGTCCTGTGGGATTGGTAGGAACCTGCTCACATTTATTCCTCAGGACTTCTCACCTTTCCACTCAGCATGGAGCTGAGATAAGAATACAAACTGTCAGATTCCCTCTACCACTGAGCTATATCCTCAGCCCACTCTGCTGCTGTTCTGGGTGTGTGTGGATGGGTGTGCTGCATTTGGGACAGGGTTTTGCTAAATTATCCAGGGTGGGCTCAAACTTGCAATCCTCCGACTTCAGACTAGCTTTTCTCATTCCTGCACTCAAATACTACCTTTAGAAAGCCACGGCGGTGACAGGCAACACACTTGTAAAGGCAAAGAGGGAAACCTTTTTAAAGCAACTGGACTATCTCTGAAGCACTGCTTTACAAACCTGGTCATTAAAAAGTGGTGAAGAACCAGTGGGCAGTACAATTTACCTTGGGATCCAGCTTGGAAAAGGAACTGGGTTTCCCACCCCAGCTACTAATTTCCATGATATTTTCAAAGTCTTCTTTCATCAAATAATACGTGTCCATAAGTGCCACAGCATCTTGCACTCCGTCCACCCCGTGGGCGGCCAAAGGCTGAACAAGCGCATCTCTCAGGTGTGACAAATAATCCACATTCACAGTCCTTTTGCTGGAGTACGTTCTGAAACCAAAACAAGGCATCTACCTGCGGCAAAAACAAACTGACACCAACCCAGGCCTCCCTCGAGCCGTCGTAGGCACACCAATGCTCCGTCGGCAAGCTCTGACTTGGACCCGAGTTTAAAAATGTTCAGTGGAATTCCCACTTACAAGCTGTTGTGGCAAAGCCTAGCACTCCTGGCTGGGTAATGGACAGCCATCACTGTGCCTCAGGGCTGTTTACTTAAGCAAACGTGGGTGCTCTTTCTGTCCTTACAGATGTGACGCTTACACTCCTATGGCTTAGGCAGCAGCAGTGTCCCTCGGTACCTGTACTTACTATATCCATAGGACTGCCATTCCAACTTCTAAAATATTAAAAATGTTGTAGAAGGTAGTGAGATTTTCTATCTCAAGTGCCACTGCCACTTCCGACCTGAGTTTAACACCTTTCGGTCTCTGGTTGTAACATACAAAATTGTGCGTGAGTGCCCTGCTCATGTTTCCCCATGCATATACTCTGGAATCTTCAGTTCCAGAGCAGAGTTTTTCCCAAATCTAAAAGAACTGTTAAGTGTTCCCACAGAAGAAAAAAGGGATCCACACCAGCCAGGGGAAGACAGAGAACAGACTCCTACCTGCTCAGTACTAGACTTCATCAGGAAATGTCTCTCAGATGTTGCCATGTCTTTAAAATAGAAAATAACTAAACAAAACATTCAGAATACCATCATCCTAAACCTCTGCAACCCAGCTACCTCTGTCTGGGCAACAGCACAGATGGGGCCTCTGGCAGCCTGTGATCATGAGAACCCTCAGTAGAATCAAAAAGGCTCCTCTCCCTGTCTGTCTCTCTCTGTCTCTCTCTGTCTGCCTGTCTCTCTCTCTCCCTCTAAAAAATCCTGAAATTCCCTATGTATCCTTGCAGATAATAATGCCCTACACGTGACTCAGGAAACAATGTCTATGTGGTAGATGAGCTGGCCTCAATTCCTACCCCACAGCTGTTCAGCCTAATGGGGAAAGAACAGCCCTGAACAACATGGATGTCCAAAGCTCAACACCTCCCCACAGTCCATGGGAACACCAAAGAGTAGTGGCTCTAGGAGTAATGCATGCCATTCAAAGAGCACAGAGCTGACAGAGAACAGGAAAGAGCTGAGGCAGACCTCGGCCGGATGCGCCATCGGGCAGTGGGAACAGTCATCTCTGCATCTTCTGGAGGCTGCCTATAGTCCTGGCTGACATTCCCTCCTCATCCTCCAAGCCAGCAGGGCAGCACCTTCAATCTCAAGCCTTGTCTCTCAACATGGCTGCCTCCTTTCACAAGGACGCTCATGATCACACTGGACCTACTCAGTAACCCAGAATCACCTTCCCATCTCAGGATGACAGCGAATTCATGCTTTTGTCGCAGCAGCAATAAAAAAACTAACCCCAGGGTGGAAAAAAAGGCTCACATGCTCAAGGCTGGGAAAAAGAATACAGAATATTACAGTAACAGAAGAAAAAACTAGATCAGGTTTAACCCACAGTTAAAGATGAATCTGGGAATCAAATATTAATATTCTAGGAATCAGAAGCGGGAATAATATTGCTCTGATAGTTCAAGGTTATCATGAGTCTTTATAGTTTACTTACTAGTTGTTGCATGCTTATTTTTTAAGTTCCTAAGCTTTAATAAAAATGTACGAAATACAAATATCTCTGCAAAGTTTCTTTAAACTTTCCCAAGTATATTAGTTTTCAATTATCTGATTGGCTTCTTCCTGTTACATACAAACGCTAGCTCAAAAAAAGGTCAGCTTATTAACAATAAGTAAAAATCAGTTTTTTCTTTAAATAGTGGTTTTTTCTTCTATATTGCTGTGAAGCTGCGAAGTGACTCCCACTAGCAAGAAGCACCGTCACAGGAGCAGATGTATATAGTTTTCTAAAGGCATCTTAAAAGTTATGACACATCCACCATCTGATTTTACTGACTGAAGTATCCTCTTAGGTACTAACAAAAAAATAAAACTCACCAACAGAACTCAGGCCTATGAAATACAGAACTTCTCCAAGACCATTTAACAAAATCATGAATATTAGTCTTTGATTATTAAGAAAATCAAGGCTAAAATGTATCTTTAGATTCATGCTATCCTTACTGAATACAGGCTAATACTCCCAGCAATAAAGTGCCACAGATGAAGCCTCTGTGCTTACCTCAGACTCATGTGCAGCGCGAGGTCCTGGACGACGCGGTCGTGTCTGCCTGTGGACGAGTGCCTCCCCAGCCAGCTTGGGAACGAGGGAAACTGGGTCATGTGCCCCCTCATCAGCTCACCAGGAAGAACACTGGCGTAAATGGCCTGGGGAGTGAGGTAGGGGGTGGGGGAGATCAGCCCCAGTCCAGAATTTAAATTGCGTACAAAGTTCCTACTTTGGAATCTGTGGGCCTCCACACAGGCTGCAGCAGTTTAGATACAGGTTAAAGATATCCCAGAAATCCTCCATGTTAAAACTTAATCCCCCTGTGAGGTTCTAAGAGTGTGGTAACTTAATCCAGCTAGTGTTTAGAGGTGGGGCCATTGGGAAGTGATTTGGATTAGGTAAGGGCTCTAGGGGGAACCTCTATGACCAAATCCTGGTGCCTTTAGAGAAGAGGGAGAGGAGGGCATGGTTGTCCATGGCATCACACACCTGTAATCCCAGATTTAAGAACCTGGGACAGAGATCAGGAGACAGAAGCCAGCCTGGGCTACAAAGCAAGATCCTCGCTCAACCAAAATGAAAAAAAATGTGCATCAAATGTGTAGTAAGGACATCAAGCACGTGCGCATGTGCACGTGTACACACACACTATGCAGGCAAGCACATGTTCTCCACCCCTTACCAAGCGATGTCCTGTGAAACCTAGGCACACTACCACACAGGGGCCCTAGCACCTCCAGAACCATGAACCAAATAAACCTCTCTTCTTTAAAACTGGATGAATCTGTAATATTGTATTAGCACCAAAAATAGACCAACACACAGTCTAAGGAAAATGAAACAGTGTTTTTCCAGAAACCTAATTACAGGGCAGTGAAGCCCTTTCCCTGTCTCTATCTCCCTGAAGGTATAGAAACTTTTCCAGGGAAAGCACTGAATCAATGCACACACCGTCCAAAGCCTGTGAGGGCCCTCAGACAGATCTGGGTCACTGAGAAGACGGCATCATCACCAAGGATCTCGGCATGGATCACCTGTTACCTCACAGATGTGTCACTGCACAGTCTGCCTAATGTGACTGTCCTG
This sequence comes from Ctenodactylus gundi, assembly GCA_004027205.1. Taxonomy (NCBI): domain Eukaryota; kingdom Metazoa; phylum Chordata; class Mammalia; order Rodentia; family Ctenodactylidae; genus Ctenodactylus; species Ctenodactylus gundi. The sequence goes on along the minus strand of PVKB01000920.1, from coordinate 253,703 downwards.
AACATGAGCACCTGACAGAACAGATCAAAGTGTACAAAGTCTAATAATTACACAAACTGGCACTTGAGAAAAAAATGTTAAAAGGTATTTTTAGGTGCCCTTTATGGGCAATATTTGTATTTTTTTAAAGTCTGGAATTTTGATTCTCTCCACAGAACTAATGTATTTACAATTATTTCCCCTGTACTATTAGGAATGGAACTCAAGGACTTTGCACTAAGCTATAAAGCCAGGCCTTTTAAAATTTTTTTTTTGATTTTCAAATAGGATTTTCTTACATCCATAAGGTGCCCACAGTGAACTCAAACTCACAATCCTCTTGCCTCAGCCTCCCAGAGTGCCATGATCATAGGTATGTATCATGTACACTTGGCTGCTTTGGGAAGTATTTTTATACATTAAGCTCTTACTGTGTTTAAAATTATTTTCTCAGAATAAATTCTCAAAGGGACAATGATTAAGAAAAATAAACACTTTTGTTGGTCCTAGAAATTGAGCCCAGGGCCTCATGCGTGTCCTCTACCAAAGGACTACACCCTCCAGACCAAGAAAAAAAAGCCTTTAAAACATGAATGGTTCTTCATCCTCATTCTGAGCCTTTGCTTTCTGTTTCCAAGCAGTGTGTGCAGAGTCCAGCTAAGCTTTTGGAAGGACTCTGGTTTCTTCCTCAGGCAACTCATACTGCGTAAGTACATAAAACCCAAAGGAAAACAAACACTCCTGAATACACCTGCTAAATTAAAGATGTCAACTTAAGTACAGTATCTAATATAAAGCTGCTCCTTAACCAATTAGAATTCCTGTATCAGCAGACGCTGCTGAACTACATTTTCTAGAGGAGGAGCTACTTAGTGAGCCTCTGGTCCAGGCACAAAAGACCAAAAAAAATTAAAAATGGAATAAGGTAAAATAGAACAAATAAAACTTCTGATTCACATCTTTGGTTACAAACAATATCTCACTGTCCTATTCTCTACTTACATAAAAACATTTTTAAAATAATGGAAAATAAGGCTTATTAATAAAAGGACAAAGTGACCACAGAATATTTTCATCTGTAACAGAACTTATTTTTGCTGTAATAGCCATAATGCTCAGCTGGTATTTTCAATAATTACAAGAGCCAAAAGCTAACTGATCTCTTCACTAGGGCAGAGCCCACACTCTGAGGAGAACCCTGCTGACCTGTGTAGGCAGAAGACTCCAGTTCTGCTTACTCCGGATCTGGGTGTCCACCAGGTCCCCGTCACATATGCTATCGGCTGCCCGGCTTAAAAGCATCAAGTGCTTTTTAATGTCACCCCTGCAGGAGAGACCAGCCAGGATGAAACCACCACCCGCAGCCCAGGCAGCTCCCTCTCACACATCCGGCCTTCACAGAGCCGGGGGTGCTGACTCCGCTTTTCACAAGCTGCCAGTGCTCACCCTGCGGCAACAGGCTTCACATGCAGGTAGTTCTCCTGGACAAAGAGGGGAGCTATTGAATAGTCATGGAAAAAGAGATCAGATTTGTCCACAAGTGACATATGAGCGGTCTCCTCCCCAGCCACAAACACTTTTCGGGCAACATCAAATGGGCCCTGAAAAAAAGAAGAGATACACCTTTCAGAATGACCAAAATCTAAAGCAATGAGCATACCAAATGCTGGTGGGACACGGGGCAGGAGGGATTCCCACTGGTTACTGCTGGGAATGGGACAGCCACTTGGGAAAACAGCAAGGCACAATCTTCCCAAACTCAGCATTCTAATTATCAGCAACCACAACCATTGTATTTATTTACCCAGGAGAACTTCTAAAAACTATGTCCACTTAACAACATCCACATAAATGTTTAGAGCAGCTTTCCTGATAACTGACCAAAGCTGGAATCAATCAAGACATCCTTGGGCAAGTGAATTAATAAACTGCAGTACACCCAGACGATCAAGTATTATTTAACAAATGGGGAGGGGATTGTTAGGAAGCCTGAAAAGACAAAAAGAAACCTTGAATTGGGGCTGGAGTGGCTCAGTGGTTAAAGCACTTGCCTAGCAAGTGCTAAGTTCAAGTGCTAAGTAGCCAAGTTTGAATCCCCAGCACCACATAAAAATGGTGTGGTCGTACACGCCTGTAATCCCAGCATTAGGGAGGCTGAGACAGGAGGATTGTCCTGAGTCCAAGTCCAGCCTGGGCTCCACAGTGAGTTCAGGACCAGCCCAGGCTACAGAGCGAGACACTGTCTCGAAATAAAAGAAACCTTAAATGCATACCACTGTATAAAAGAACCAACCTCACATGGCTATATACTGAATGGCTGATGACAGGACATTCTGGAAAAGGCAAAACTACTAAGATAATAAAAAGACTAGTGGCTGCCCAGGGGAAAGGAATGGAAGGAGGACAAGACACAGCAAGGGATTTTTTGGGCAGAGAAACTACTCTGTATGATACCATAGTTTGTCCCAAACCCAGAATGTGCAATACCAAGAGTGAACCCTGATGGAAATAACAAGGCCAAGGTCGACCCCCCCCGGCGCATCATATATGCCAGGTGTGGTAGCACACACCTGTAATCCTGCACTCGGCACACTGAGGCAGGAAGGCTGCCATTGAGTTTGAGTCCCTGGTTGGCTACATAGAGATCAGGACCAGCCTGGACTAGAGTGACATCCTGTCTCCAAAAAAAAAAAAAAAAAGCTATAATAAGATCCTTTAGAAAAGCCACTTTGTACCCTGACATTGAGTTATATTGTAAAGCAACAGTGACAAAAAAAAAAAAAAAAAAATTGGTACGGGCGCAACAGCATACAGATGGGCCAATGGAACAGAACTGAGGATGTGGAAAACCTCAAGTACCTTCTTCAACTACCTGATCTTTGATAAAGAGGCCAAAGTATACACTGGAAAAAGGATAACCTCTTCAATAAATGGTGCTGGGAGAAGTGGTTATCCACATGCAGAAGAATGAATATAGACAAACATGTCATCATGCAGCAAAATCAAATCAAAGTAGATCAAAGACCTAGATATCAAAACTGAAACACTGAGCCTTCTGGACGGCAAAAAAGGAGAAACTCTTGAAGATGTAGGCATGGCCCAGGACTCTTAATAGGTCACCTGATATAAAAGAAACAGTCTGCATAATCAACAAATAGGATTATATGAAGTTAAAAGGTTTCTTTTAAAGAGCACCAACAAAATGGGAAAACATTTTTTACTATCTTCACCTCAGGCAGGCGGCTAATCACTATAATATAATACAGGGGACTAAAGAAAAATAAAACCCTCAAAATCAAATATCGAATTAAAAATGGGCAACTGAAACGACAGTTCTCAGATGACGCACAAATGGCCAGCAAAAACACACAAAAAGATCCAACATCCTTAGTCATTAGAGAAATGCAATTTAAAACAAAACTAAGATGCCATCTTACCCCAGTGAGAATAATGTGTACTAACAACTCAAACAGCAGGAGAGGCTAGTGAGGCTGCAGGTAAAGAGAAACTCTTTTACAATGCTGGTGCAACCAGAAACTGGTACAACCACCATTACAGAAAGTAGTATGGAGATTTCTCAAAAACCTGAAAACGGGCTGAGGGAATGGCTCAGCAGTTAAAGCGCTTGCCTAGCAAGGGCTAAGTCAAGTGCTAGATACTCAAGTTCAATTCCCCGGCACCACATAAGGTGGGCATGGTGGCGCACGCCTGTCATCCCAGCACTCAGGAGGCTGAGGCAGGAGGATTACCATGGGCCCAAGGCCAGCCTGGGCTCCATAGTGAGTTCAGGACCAACATGGGCTACAGAGTGAGATCCTGTCTCCAAAAAAAGGTGGAAAATAAATATTCCATTCAATCCAGCAAAACCCCTTCCAGGTATCTTTACAAAAGAGGTAGAAGCAACATGTAACAGAGAAGCATGAACACCATGTTTACAGCAGCACAACTGCAGAAGACCTCGTGTATTTACACAATGGAGTAGGACTCTGCCATAAAGACGGGCCGATTCGCAGCACTGGTTGGTAAATGAATGCAAGTTTGAAACCATCACGCTTAGTGAAGTGAGTCAGACTCAGAAGGTTAAATATCACATGGTTTCTCTAATATGAGAAACCCAGAATACAGACAATTTACACAATCAAATGGGTGAGATCTGGGAGTTGGGAGAGATGAGACAGGGGGCAGGAGGGCCAAAAAGGGGAAGGGGCAGGATGCACTGATGACACAATATATATGTGCACAAAATTCTCAAGCTCAAGTAACCACTACAGATCACATATATACATACCAATGAAAATGGGAAGAAAAAGCTATTTTGCAGCTCTTGAAGCACATTGAGTCTAACTTAAAATTTACTCCTTTCTCAAAATTTGTAACAGATACTGACAATCCTTGAGGAAAAACTCATCTGACTCACAAAGTGTTAGCAACTATGTACCGATCGTATATACATAAACAGTATAAACATCTGCAGGCTCTACAGACCTATCAAGAACTAGACTATTTCTATTAAACTAGTTCTACAGAACAAGAAGTGTTCTGGTGCAGAAAGTGATTAAGAAAGGGACATTTATCTTACCATCTTGATATCCTTCTTGGCCCTATGAGAATCTGCCTTGGCCTGGTCATAGGTCAGTGCCTTACTTCGTGCGCACCACATACTCAGGTTATGTAAGACCTAAAAGAATCACAAATATGATGGTGTCAAGATTAGAAAGCACTACTGCTCCTCCTCCCTGTGAGGTAGAAGGCATTAATTCAAAAGGATTAACAACTGTCACATAACAATAATTTACCTGTCTGATATCTTGATTTGCTCCTAAAATTATTTCATTCATAGCTGGAGGGGGAATCTTTAAACCCTCTTTAAATGCAATAGACATCATAGCACCCTGAAATTGACAAGGGAGAGAAATGTCAATGACTTTTTTTGAAAACTCATCATCTGGTATTGTTTTCAAATGTCAAGTATTTTTTAAAAATCTGGTCTTCAATAAACAGGATAGTGTGGTTTGTTAAAAAATTTATTTAAATAATCATACCTTAATCTGTTCAACTCGAGGTCTTTGAAAACGAAGATCAAAACAATAATGAACCAATGAGCGAATCTTGGGATGGTTTCTATCATTGCACATACAAATAATAGGAATTTTGGTATGTTTTATCAGGGCAATTAATTCCTAAAGAGCAAATTTAAAACATGAAAGTATTTTTTAAATGTTAGATGTCACACAGTATATTTTAGGTTTTTAAAACCTCCCCAGCAATAAGCCTAAATTGCTATAAACAAGTGTGTACAGTAACTTAGTACTTTTTAATCTAAAAGTCAGCAATAAAACTGAAAGTACCTGAATCCCTCCCCTGTCCTCTGTGCCCGCCATGCCATCCACTTCATCCATGATAAGAGCATGTCTTGAGCTCACTGACGGCATTGGTCCATCTGACCCAGCTTAGGGACGCAACAGAATGGGACAAAAACAAGATAACATTCAAAACCTGCTATTTTTATGATTTTATAATGCATTTTAAACTTTTAAAGCTACAAGAATAAGCAGGGCAACTTTCCCACCTCTTCTGCATTTTCCTTCCTGGAGACCAACTGTTTCTTACGTATCTTTTAGGAGATATTCTACATGTATTTTAGACAAATGTGCATGGAAACATAAACCTTAATTCTGTCAATGTATTTTGAATTTTTTCCCTTATCTGTAGACACAAAACACTTCCTTTTAAGGCAATTTAATATCCCACTTAACAGCTGTATCATAATTTACTCACAGTCTATTGATAAAATATTAAGATATTTCCAAGCTTTTGCTATGAGAAATCATTAATATTTCCTTATGTATCACACTGTATAGATTCAAGCACAACAATAGCTAAACTCCGGGAACTAGGACCTCTGAGTTTGAGGGGATGTGTAATTTAACTTTGAGAGATACTGCCAGACTGCTCGCCAGAATTGTACCACTTTACACTTCACCCACCATATATGAAAGTAACATTTCCTGAGCAAATTCTTTCGACAGTAATTTTTTCTACTAAATACAGTTTTTCCTTAATTTTCTCCATTTTTATTAGTATGTATATATGATACACAAAGGTTACACTGAACTTGAGCATTTTGGGCACAAACACACTACAACATCTCATACTCCTTTCCACTCCCCTTCCCATGCCCGCCCATGCTCTCCTCACCTGCCCCTGGCTCCCCACATCTTGCCCATTTGACTCATATTAGAGCAACCATGCAATCCTCAACCTTCTGAGTAACTTTACTAAGCTTAATGGCCTCAGGCTGTGTCCACTTACCTACAAGTGACTTAAATCTGTCTATGAGTAGTACGCTGCTGTGTATATATTTCACAGTATTTTTTATCCATTGGTCTATTGATGGGTATTTTGGCATCTTCCACAATTTAGCTATTATTAGTTGTGCTGCTATAAACGTGGGCATGCACGTATAGCTGTTATATGGGACTCTTGATTCTTCTGAAAAGATACCCAGAAGAGGTATTGCTGGGTCATGTTTTTTGAGGAATCTCCATACTACTTTCTGTAATGGTTGCACCAGTTTATTGTCCCACCAGCAATGTAAAAGGGATACTTTTTCCACTCACCTTCACCAAGCCTCTATTGCTTTTGAGTTCGTGATAGAAGCCATTCTCAAGGGGGTAAGATAGTATTTCAGTGTTGTTTTAATTTGCATTTCTATAATGGTTAATGATGCTGAACTTTTTTTTCCACTATTTAATGGCCATTTGTACTTCTGAGAACTGTTGATTCATTTCAGTTGAGAGTACTATTACAGTGGTATATTTGCTGTACTCTATTATGATTCTTTGGTGTTACTTATTCTACACTGTTAGATTATTCACTTTTTGGTATTCTATTTTCTTTGGAAGTTTTTGTGCTATTAGTCTCCTTCTCTCTCTGTTAAGATTCCTTCAAGAATTTTCTGCAACATTGGTCTGGGGAAGATAATTTTTTTTTAGGTTTTATTAAAATATTTTTTTAAATTTAATTTTTCCCCCTATTTTGAAGGATAATTTTGCTGGGTATAACAGTTTGGGATTCTAATCATTTTCATTTTTCATTTGAATGATTTTGCTCTACAACCTCCTGGTTCAAAGCTTATGTTGAGAAATCTGCAATTATTCTGATAGGTCTGCCTATTGTAGGTTACTTTCTGTTTTTCTCTAGCAGCTTTTAGTATTCTCTCTTTGTGCTGAGTGTCTAGGGTTTCAATTATGAAGTGTCATGGAAAGGCTATTTTTTGGTCTAGGTGGTACTCTATACACCTGAAGTAGCTCAATGTTAATTTCTTTTTCTAGACATAGGAAATTTCCTGAAAAATTTTGTTGAGCACGTTTATACTTTTTGTGCTGTCCTCAATTTTCTCCAGCAGTCCTATAATTCACAGGTTGTTTCTTTTTGAGTCATCCATCAGCTGTTGCATCCAGTCTCTTTCCCGCCTGTTTTTCTGTTATCAATGACTATATGGTCAAATGTGTCATACTTATCTTCAGAATCCAATAATTTGTCCTCAAAATGTCTGAACTGATTTCCCATGTTTTCATGTGAGCTATTCATATCCTGGAATCTTATTGGTCTTTCTACTTCTCTACTGGTATGTTGCCCTTGTACTGCCTCCTTTACCAGTTTAATAGTGTATTATTTAAAATCAGCCAAATTTCTATCACACATGAGACTTGCTTCTTTGATTAATATCCTCTGTGAGCTGATAAACTCTTTCAGGACAGTTAAGTCTTCGAACATTAGTTTCAGTTGTTTTCTGACTTTTTTACTAAAGCAGGTTCCTGGGGTGTCAGGAATTTTTGCACAGGACTTATTGCTTTGGGACCTTTTTGCCTCGTTTTCCCATAGTTGTATTGCTGTGGGTTGTAGAACATATAGTGTCTATGGACACTGTCTCTACTATGCAGATTTCTTCTATTAGATTATTTCCTTCACTGGGAATCACAACAATCTGTTGTATCAGAGCTTTGGGTTTGATGATCATGGTGCATAATATACACACACACACACACACACCACCCCACCCCACCCCCAACCCCTGCAAGCAGGGAACAAGGTTTCTACAAAGAGCTTGGACTCCAAAAGACAAAGCTCGGTAGTAATTTTCAGACACTACAAGCACCAAGAATCCAGGTGACCAAGCAATAAATGCACCAAAACCTCTAAACAGACACAGTTCAGTCCTTAATCCAGGCACCAATCCTAATTTTCCCCATGAACTCACTTTCAGGACCACTATCCACAATCTACAATGCAGTAGACACACTGTGCCTTCTCCTCTGCTACTTTTCCCTGAGATGACATCTTCTATCTCCCAAGCAGGCTTTCTCTCAATCTCAAAGACTTTTCAAGCAAATATTATTCTTCACCAGAAGCTCACCTACTGCCCCAAACACACAACCTCCTTATCTACAGGTCTTATTACCACACTCATCACATTGCATTATTTTTATTTTCCTCCCTTCTTTACAAGATTCACCTGCAAATCCCTTAAAATTGCATGCAATATGCAAAAATGTATAAGTACACATTTTCATCAGTCTCAGAACCTCTACATCTAAAAATGTTAATTATTGTACAAAAGAATCCTATCACAGGCCTTTATTATGTTTTTAACAACCCTAGGATTTAGCAGGGTGCTGGCCACATTCTGGCTTTCCATATTGGCTACAGAACATGGAAATAAATGTTTTTGTCAAATGACAACAACAAAAAGTCAGTTCAGAAAGCCACATACTTGAATAAAAGCCTCTGATGCTGGTGTTATTCAGTGACTCAGCAACAATCGCCTTCAAGCTGTTCTTACTCCGCGTATCACTTGCATTTAGTTCCACATAGCTATATCCCAATTCCTAAGCAAAGTAATGGAAGTCATTACTACATGTAGGCTTGTAAAGACAGAGGGCACACAAACCACATAAAGACCCACGGGTGAAAGTGTAAACCACAATACTTACAGATAAGAGTTTATAAGTTTATAAGAGTTCACAATATTAGAAATGTTTAAAATATGACATACATATAGCATATACATTAAATACACAAGTTTTGTCTTAAAACAGCTGATAATTACTAATCTAGAAGACTATATTATTTAGCAAGAAATTTTATATTTGCTCTTTAAAGTCCTAAAATAAACATAATCCCAAGACTCAGTATCTGATACAGAATTCATCTACCACAAAATACCAAAAGTAATTTTTGTTACTACAAGATGTATTATAAAATCATTCTGTTACATTATCCCAATATACACCTTTTCTACTTAGGAAAATTCATATTATTTTGATTCATTTTCTAAAACTGATCTGCTTGAAAAATGCTTTTTCTTTTTTTGGGAGACAGGGTCTCGCTCCATAGTTTAGGCTGGTTCTGAACTCACTAGGTAACCAGGCTGGTCTCAAACACACAGTAATTCTCCCACCTCACCCTTCCAACTGCTGGGATTACAGGTGTGCACCACCAAACCCAGTTTATGCAGATTGGGGAACAGAACCTAGAGCCTTAGAACTCTAACAGCTGTGCTATTCCCTCAGCCTGTCATTTTTAAGTACCAAAACAAACCCAATGATAACAACACAGTTGTGCTCATTTAAAAAAAAAAAATTAGTGTTTATAAATACAGCAAGGGCTGGAGGAATAGATAGCAGTTTAAAGTGCTTGCCTAGCAAGCACAAGGCCCTGGGCTCGATTCTCCAAAACATATAAACGGGGCACAGTGGCATATACCTGTAATCCTAGCACACAGGAGACTAAGGCAGGAGGACTGCTAAGAGTGTGAGGCCAGCCTGGACTACATAGTTAGGTCAGAATCTGGCTGGACTATAGAGCAAGTGAGACCCTGTCTCAAAAAAAATTAAAAATTATATTTAATTCTAGGCTCTAATCCATACAACAAAAAAACAAGAAAAAGCATTGCTAGCTTATGTAGAAGAAGATTACAAAATCCAGCACTTAATATGACCCTTTACTACCGGCAAGAGCACAGCAACTCGGCTTTGCCCTTGGGTCCTCTCACTGAGAGGAGCAGGAGATTCAGCAGCAAGAGAAGCGGGAACAAGGGCAGAGTCACATGGCGCTGTAGAGAGAAGCCTGAGCCCGGCGATGCAGGTTCACATGGCGCCGTCACTCATTCACCTCTTAGCTTACTGCATTTGCCACGGGAGGAGGATATAGGATGTACATTTAGTACACAAAACAACAACAGTGGTACATAGTGTACCCTCCAAAGTCAACGACATACTTATATATTCTTCACCTGAAATGGTTGGAATCAGAAGTATTACAACTTTTTCAGAGATTAACAGACCAAGTACCACAGTGCCTGTGTTATTTTAGTTAATAACAGCCCCCAAGAGCAAAAAGAGTGATACAACAGGACATCAGGCATAAAACATGGAAGACTGGCTAACTCGGGGCCTATGCAGCAGTACCATAGGACAGATTCATACACATGTAGGACTCGATACAACTTCAGGGGGTCTTGGGACGTATTCCCCATGGATAGGCGAGAACGAGCATACTATGAGAGCCAATATAACTTGGGCATGGTGGTACATGTCTATAAACCCAGCATTTAGAAAGCTGGGGCAGGAGGACTGCTGTGAGTTCGAGTCCAGCCTGGGCTATACAGTGAGTTCAGTACCAGCCTGGACTAAGATTAAGACCCTGTTTCAGAAACAAAATAAACACAATAAAGAACCAATGTAAGAAACAGTATTTGTAGGGGATCTGGAGGCATAGCTCAGTGGTTAAGAGCACTTGCCTGGCAAGTGCAGGGCCCTGGGTTCAATTCCCCAGCACCATATAAGCTGGGTGAGGTGGCACAATACACACCCGTATAAAATAAATTATATTAAAAAAGAAAAACAGAATTTTGAAAAAAATAAAAGTGACAAATATCACCAGAAACAAAGATAATTCTGAAAATTTGATTTTAGAAAAATTCACACAGCACACCCCACATACTCTCACACACATGCCAGCATCTATCTTCTACACATAACCACAGTGCACTCACCTGACACACCAGAGAAGCTGTAGTGGTTTTACCAACACCAGGGGGACCAGACAGCAATGCCGCTTTGAAACTAGAGCCATCATCCTTGCCGGCAAATTTACCAAACTTTGCTGCTAGGAAAAAAGAAGTTCCAGAGTGTTACTCTTATTCCTTAACAGAAACTCAAGATTTACAGGAATTGTGCCCAACCTGCCCAAAGAGACGAGTCTTCTATCATAATTCAGTTCTAAATTTGCACAGGGCTGGGAGAATAGCACAGCAGTTCCAGCACTTACTTAAATTTGCATAGTAATTTCTATAAATTAAAAACAAATTTCCAGAATGCTGAATAAAATTCTACTCCCTCCCTCTTCTCCACCCAAAATAAAAAACTAAAATTAATTCCTTTTCAAACTCTACTGTAGAACAATAATTTTGCAAGTTTTCTTTGCTACAGAAGCATAGGCCATGAAGCACACTCTCTCTGAGGACTCAATTCTAACTCCACCAGTTTCCAGGTAGGAGCACTTTAATCCTAACTTGACTGACTGACTGACAGTAAAGTAGCTAGTCAAGGTGCTAGCCATAAAGATGCCTGGGTTGAGCACAGGGACCAGTATGCCTTGCTGGTACCAAACAAAATCAGCTACGTGACAAGAAATAACAACTAAAGATGCTGTATCTACACACAGCTCAACACTAGAATGCTCTTCCTCCCTTCACCATATGGCTGCTAATCCAGGTTACTACTGCCCACCACCCACCAGCACAGGACGAAAAGCTGGAGATCACCTGAAGCCTTAAGGTCTCTAGCACATGACACCCTTGCCACCCCACCCCACCACTTTTTTTGAGACAGGGTATCACTCTTTAGTACCATACCCAGCTTACATGGTGCTGGAGAAATGAACCCAGAACCTTGCACTTATCAGGCAAGTGCTCCAACTGCTAAGCTACGCACCAAGGCACTGCCTAGCACCCTTTAAGATAGATTTCATGTGGTTTCAAAAAAAGAAAACAAGAATTCAACTTAAACTTATCTGTTACAAATAAAGTAAACGCTTCACTGGCAATGTCTAGCAACCATGTTGATACTCGGGCATCACTTTAAGGATACACTATGATGCTTTCAAAGTTCGTCTTATCTCTTACATACTATTCCACAGGGCTGTGGCTGAAGACTAAGAAAATATTACTAGAGTAACATTTATGAAAACCCCCGTTCAAAACTACTTTAAACATTAAACGTGTATTTTGGTTTTTCATTCTCCACAACAAACACACGGCAAACACAGAGAAAAACAGACACACAAGACTACCAAGCCTTCCAAGAACAAATCACACACCAGCTCGGCTACGGCTCACACTTTTCTCCCATGCCTTGGGAATCTCAGGGCTCAAATTCTTGCCAGTCATGAGACTGGCATGTGTCTTCTTGACCATCCACTATCTAGCCCTCTCCTCACCTAGCTCCCTCCTCCTTGGACTCACGCCTTAACACAGCTCTGCAGATGGGAGTGCACACCTGCATCTCTGACCACACACCTCCATCTCCACAGTACCCTACACTTAGCCTTGTAACAGTTCTTGGCTTGAATAGCTGGCTCACCGCCTGCAAGCTCCTCAGGGGGACTACCGTTTTCACACTACCACCAGGGCCTAGTAAAGCACCTGGGCTCAGAACAAGCTCTCCATAAAGGCCTGCTGACAGATACATGAACCAACTGTTAGCCTTCCTCACATGCGAGCAAATGAGCAACTACAGGCCAGCCAACACACACAAAAATGAGTGAAGTTGTGAAATCACCATGCTTTTTCTCCTCAGGAGCACTCTTATGCCAGTTTCGGAGCCAGCGGAGGAGCTTATTGGCACAGCTCTGGTCACCTTGCTGTCCAATTATGGTCTTGAGTGAGGTTGGCTTGTATTTATCCACCCAGAGCAAATTTTCCACTTTGTTTTCACTGCTGTCAAGAGCCAAATCCCTAAGCCTGCTGTCACCATTTGTCCCCTTGGCCACCTGCTCCTTGAAATCCAGGCCTCTCCGAAACACATCTGACTCCTCTGTTTCCTTTTTCATGATCTTGGTAGAGCTGTCCCTTTTAGGCGTCAGCTTGCTCTTTTTAGATTCTGATTCCTTCTTGGATGGACTAATTTTCCTTTTTCCTTGGTTATTTTTTTGGGGTGTTCGCTCCAACTTGGACTTTCCTTTCTCCATCTTAAAAAGCAGAAAAGAGAAAAAGAAATTTGATAAAACTGAGAGCACTTCTATCCTGACCTCTAGAGGGCAATCTAAGATCTCCAAGATTTCATCCTAGGCTGATCTCATGACAGACTCAGCTGTTTGTGAAAACCACCACTTTCCAAACTGCATAAAAATTAAGAACATACCGGTTTTCTTCAATTTCATTTTTTTTTAAAAAAAAGAACATATTATAAGATTTTTGTTTGAAATTTTCCTAATTAAAAGTTAACTTTAAACTTGTATATAAACGCTTATGGCACCAGTGTATATATTAGCCAAAAAATGTGACATACATCCTTACAATGGACCAGTATGCACCCATAAGAAGGGAAGGAACAGCATATGCTACAACACAGGTTAACCTCGAAACCATGAGGCTGAATGAAAAAAAGCCAAACACAAAGGCCATGCTGTATGATTCTATTTACATGAAAAATCCAGAATAGGTAAATCATTAGAGACAAAAAGTAGTGACCACCAGAGGGTATGGGTATGGCTGAAAGACAGCAAATGAGTATAGGATTTGGGGGGAGGAAGAGTTGGGACAATGTTCTGGATTAGATAGTGATGACAGCTGTACACTACAAAGAATACACTGAAAATCACTGACATACACTTTAAAATGGCAAAGTTCATGGTATGTGAATAGTATCTCAATTTCTAAGCAAGTTAAGCGACTTTACCAGCAAATATTAAAACTTACAGATGAATGTTTAAGGAGAAACAGAATATAAGAATCATCTCAAGTATCTGCCCAAGATTGATTACAAAGGGGAAAACAGTCACTTTACTAATGGAAAAACCTGGCAGATAGCAACTCAAGACATCAGTATCAGATGACTACAGTGCACTGAAGACACACTCTCGCTCTTGGGGTATTCTTGCCAAAATGCATAACCTGAATCTACTCATCAGAAAACATTACACACAAACTGGGAGACAGGTCACACAGCGTGACCAGGATTCATCAAGTGTCAAGATCAGAAAAATACAAGGGAGGAATGAAGAACTGTCGTTAGATAGGAGATTGTCACAGTTTAGACAATGTGTTGGATCCTAAAAAAGACACAGGGCAAAATGTAAAGTTCAACTAATATATGTAATTAACAAGGTAGAATCAATGTTAATTTTGATTTTTTTTGAGTCACGATATCACTCTGCAGCCCATGCTGGACCTGAACTCACTATGTATCCCAGGCTGACCATGAACTCAAGGCAATCTTTCTGCTTTGGCCTCCAAGTACTAAGATTACAGGCACTATGCCCAACTTATATAGTGCTAGGAAACTGAATCCAGGGCCTTGTGCTTGTTAGGCAAGCATTTTAACCACTGATACATGGCCCTAACCTTCTTATTTTTGTAACTTTACTATATGGTTAGGTAATCCAAATCATTCCTCAGAATTTTTCTAACTAGAATAACCTGGGTGGACCCCATGTCACATTGATGGGAACATTAATATTGGGATGCTGACCATGTTGTGTACTAAATGTGAACAAGGAACAGCTATTTCTTCTGGATATTTTTTCCGAAAGAGCTAAAATCATCATAAAATAGAGATGCAACCATACCCATGTTTACAACACAACTCATAATAGCAAAATCTTGGAAGCAGCCAACATGTCCATTAACAGATGAATGGATTAAGAAAATGTAGCATATACACATAATGGCATACTACTCTGCCATAAAGAAATATAAATTTGAAACATTTATAGGAAAATGGATGTACCTGGAGACCATTTGCTTAGTGAAATAAGTCAGACACAAAGGTTAAATAGTGCATGGTTTCGTTAAGATGAGAGGCCGAAAATATAAGGAAATATAAAAATGCTGGTAGGAAACAGAGAAAGAGATTTTGTGGCAAGTAAACAGGGAAGAGAAGTGGAGGGGAGAGGGCAGGAAAAGTAAAAACAAGTAAAAGCGATCACCATGACGTGCATGTGCACCAATTCCTCAGGCTGAATGTAATTACCATGTATAAAAATTACACACCAGTAAAAAGAATAACTTGGGGGAAAAATTAACATAGCTGTATCCACCCAAAATATGTCTCCATAAAACAGGAAAGTTTCTGCCTTTCAAATTATAAAAGTCAAGGCCACTTCATACAGACCTCAGCTTCAACTGCTATTTCATACTTGGACTTCTTGCCTGGCATAGTCCGGATCAGATCCAACAGGCCATCTTCATCAACAATCTTTGTCCCCAAGGCTGCTGCCTATGAGTAAAAATGCAAATCACCAAAACTGCATTCTAACCATTCCTTTCTATAAAGAAAAAATAATTCAAAGCCTATTAGAGGGCATAAGACCACATTTATAAATTAATACAATAACCAAGCATGTATGTTTATTAAATATACTATAATTTTACATATACTTATTAACATATATATGTAAGATATATATATACATATATATATATATTTCATTCTTTGGAAAAAAAAACATTAAAAGGAAGGGAAATGACAGATATACTCCCAAAGAGCCGTAGGTTGGCAGCTGCAGTGTCACATTACTACTCGGGTGGACTCTTTATCTTTCCTCTCCTAGAAAGAGACAAATTCACGAGGATCTAAGTCCACTCTTCACACCCTTTTCTCTAGGACCTAAATCCACTCTTCACACCCTTTTCTCTGCTGACTCATCTAGCAAACGTTTTCTGCCACTTCCTCCCCAGCTAGCACAACTCCAACATGTCCATCCCCAAGAGATGGGAGATGACAGGTCAGAGGCATTGGAAAAGTCACTCTCCTCTTCGACCTCCTCATACTCTGCATGCCCATGTGGTAGCTCTGGTAAATGAGAATCCCATAAGAGGTGTTTCTTGGAAATCCAGTGTCAGGCAGTTCCAGCTATTATGACATCTTGCCACAGCTCCCTTACTCTACCGTGAAACTAGAAGGCAACATGATTATATTCCCATGTCCCATGTGTTGGAAAAAGCATAAATCTATACGGTTGGAATGAACAAGGCTAACCCCAGGAGAAGCACAGACAGGATCTAAGAGCACCGCAGTGTCTCGATCTAGGATTTCCTAGGTAAGACCCACCCTGCTCAGAGTTTGGCTATGTAAGCCAACATTGTTTTACTCTTTGATGAAGCCATGCTAACCTGGGTTTCCATCAAGCCAGAAAAGAAAGGAATGAAGCTAGCATGATAAGGTGGAGGGCTGGAGGGAGAGACTTGCCTGGCTGGTACTGCGCTGCTGACTCACCCCAGCTGCCTCTGGCATTCGGGAATGAGAAAAAGCAGCAGTGTTTGTTTATATCACAGTCCAAGATACTGTCACTTGGAATCAAACATTCTACCACAAAGTTCTCTCTGATTCTCCCCCTCAGAGCTTTCAATTAAAAAACTTAAGACTTCTTAGATGGGAAAAAACTGATTCACTCTGTCTAGAAAAAAAAAATCTTAACTAAAAGAAGGTCAAGTAAACAGGAAGTGTGCCCTCAGTTAGAAAACCAAAATCCTGAGGTTGGAGCCAGTAACGCTTATATGGAGAAGAAATAATATAGGGGCAAAGTTACTTTCCAATTTTTCCCCCTGAATTCTGGGTAAAGGACATTATTAAACATGGTCACACCGAGAGCATGCCAAGGCAAGCAGGCTACCACTGCATGGAGAGAAAACACGACCCACCTTGTCACTCTTAGACTGCCCACTATCACGACCCATAACAAGGTAGTTTGTTTTCTTGCTGACATTTCCTGTTACTTTCCCCCCATAACGTTCAATTAGAGACTTGGCTTCGTCTCGTTCGATGGACTCCAGCACTCCTGTGATCACAAATGTTAGGCCTTCCAGGCAATTTTCAGCTCCCTAAAAACCAAATGTTCAAGCAGAGAAGAAATTACATGGTAGCATTCCAAAAAAATACTTGGCATCAAATTTACAGGCAGTTGATTTTTCTCACTTGACATCATAAATAACCTCAGCATAAAAAACTGGTTGGAAACCTAACAGCAGAGAAGCTGAACCTGAAACTAAATCCTGAGAAATTCTTATGTAGCTAACATGTAGGAAACTTATCAGGAATGAGAAACACATGCTCAATTCTGATAGCAAAGCTTATAAAACTACCCATCCAACTACTTTCACTGATGTTCTATCTATATTTGGTTTTTTAGCATACAATTTTATAGCACACATGTATCATTAATAATAAAATATTTTAAATTATTTCAAAACTCTTACACGTGAGTTCAAATTCTAAAACAACCTTAGACATGAAAAATCCCCCTGAAGTCCCAGTGAGCTGATACATGAGGGATGGATAAAAATGTAGTATCACCTGAATAGGATCAAAGGCTCACTGCTTATTTTGAACCACTCATTAACTTGATTAACCTTAAGTAAACAACCAAACGCAATTTGCCCACAGAAACACTTGCTACTGTTATAAAAAGGGTAAAGTTTATCTTCTAAAAACTTATTTTTTAAAAAAAGAAAAAGCTCTTCGATCCAGCGACACCCCTCCTGAGAATATATCCAAAAGAGGCCAAAACAACACCTAACAGAGATATATGTATACCCATGTTCATAGCAGCGCAACTAACAATAGCTAAAATATGGAAGTCATCAAAATACCTATCATCAGACCAATGGATATACAAACTGTGGTATTTACACACAATGGAATACTATGCATCTATAAAGTCCAACTGCATGGTGGCTTTCACGGGAAAACGAAGAAACTTGAGAACATCATGCTTAGTGAAGTGAGTCAGAAGCAGAAGGTGAAACATCGAATGGTCTCTCTGATATGAGAGACCCAGATCACACCTCTCAAGGAACTTAAAATGAAAATCAAAGTGAAACAGGGGCGTACGGCGGGTAAGGAGGGAGAGGCGAGTAAGGGGAGGGACAAAAGGAGAGTGGGAAAGTAACTGTCACCTTGACAAGAAACGGATGTGCACAAAATGCTAAACTTCATTGTAAAACTTAAATTTTGCACTTATACATACCAATAAAATGGGGAAAAGAAAAAAAGAAAAAGCTCATAAAGTTTGAACTCCTGCCCTTCTCTCTGCTGATTACACAATGAGAGTAATTCAAACTAGGAGGAACTTAAAGGCAAGATCATGCTAACTTGATTGGAAAAAAACCTCTAATCGGAGAGACACTGGCCAAAGATGGATAGAGAATATATATCATCTTCACTGCAACTGCATATATTTAGAGGCTACTTTATTTTTGCAATATATCAATAAATTATGCAACCAAGCAAAGTAAGAATCACACACAACATGACAAGTTACTATTACTCTTTCAGGGGCTGGAGGAATGGCTCAGCGGTTAAAAGTGCTTGCCTAGCAAGCGCTAAGTACCCTAGTTCAATTCCCCAGCACTACATAAGCTGGCCATGGTGGTGCACGCCTGTAATCCCAGCACTCAGGAGGCTGAGGCAGGAGGATTGCCATGAGTCCAAGGCCAGCCTGGGCTCCGAAGTGAGCTCAGGACCAGCCTGGGCTACAGAGTGAGACTATGTCTCAAAAAAAAAAAAAAAAATCTATTACTCTTTCAGCAGAAAACTGAGATCATAGACTTATAACAGGCTTGAAAAGAAGCTAAACAAATTCCAAGGACTGCTTCCACACTACTTCAATCATTTCCTTCCTAGGGAACAAGCTTTCTTGAGAAACAAAAAGAAACAGCATGAAACAGCTGGCAAAGAAAAAGTTTAACATCTCAAGGTCCCTTCAAGTCCTATGGCTATAAGACTGAAATAACTATACCTTATAGGTACTTAAATCCTTCTCAAAATGAGAGTCAAAATTACCCTAGAAAATTATACACGCAAGGCTGAAATCCCAAACCCCGAGCATCTTACAGTCTCTTGAGCGATCACCCAGTAGGGCTCCAAATAGCTTAGTAATTACCCAACCCCAGGCTGCCAGCCTCCTTGTCCAACTTGTCCATCCTAGACTTCTACAACTCTTATTCCAGGAGCAGCAAATCACCCAACATCCTCAGCTTCTCTAACATTCCCTCCACAGCTTTGCTTTAGCCAAAACTGGCATCTTCCCTAAGAATACCACCTTGCCTCTAAAAACTTCTCAGGCAGGGCTTATTCAGCCTTTGAGTGTTACACCAGTGTCTTAGCTACTTTTTGTTGCTGTGACTCAATACCCGACACCCACAAACTTAGGAAAGGAAAGGTTTATTTTAGCTCACAGTCTCGAAGATCACAGTCCATTCAGGGGTGGCCAGCAACAATCGAAGTACATGGCGGAGAGAGGTGGAGGCAGCTTCCCCAGACAAACAGGAAGGCAAGCTGAGGCTAGTTGAGACTACTCCCAGTCCTCCAGGAAGGCAGGTGCAGCTTATGTATCCTTTCAGGTCTCCGCCCAATAATTAGTCCCTATTGCATCCAGGTGTGGCCACTACACACCGTTAATCCTAACTGCAATCCATCCCTCCAGACCAGACCCCAATCCACCAACATCACACGGTTCCATAGACAATCCACAACATTAAAGGACATGAGACCTTTGGGGGACACTCCAGATCCTAACCACAACATCCCACCCCTGACCCCCAAAAGACTCATGTCCTTCTCCCCATGCAGAATGCATTCAGTCCTTCTCAAAGAGTCACCAAAGTCTTAACAGCTTCAGCACTACTAAAGAAACTACAAGTCCATAGTCTCCTCTGAGATGTAAGACAAACTTTTAGCTGTGAGCTCCTGTTCAAACCAAAGATTTAAGCACTTCCAACATAAAAGGGCACAGGGTAAACATTTGCATTCCAAAAGGGATGAATAAGGTAATAAAAGGGAATAGGACCAGAACAATTCCTAAATCCGGCAGGGCAAGTATTAAATCCTGTAGTTCCATGTCCAGCACCTGGGGTAAATGCTGGTGAGGCATGAACTCCAAGGGGCTTGGGTGGCCCCACCCTTGTGGCATTGCTGCTGACTGCAACCTCAATCTTCTCTCCTTTGGGCTGGATCCACTCACGGCCTGCTGCGTTTCTCAGCTGACAATCCATGCTCCTGGCTTCTCCAAATTTTCGGGCTCTCCACTGGACCTTAGGCTTCTCCTTCACAATTTCACACATTGCCCTCCCAGTGGCACACAGCTTGGCCTCCAAGGCCTTCTGAAACCTGGGTGGAAGTTTCCATGAACCCAGAACTCTTGGGCTGCGCAAGCTTATAAAGCCGGGACCGTGTGGATGTCTCCAAGATCCGCCACTGGCTTGAACAGGAATCTGGCTCCTTTGTGCCAAGGTTGCAGTAGCTTCTGAGTGCCTGGATTGCTGAACTCTAGGAAGCTTAACTCCAGCAAACACTTCCGTCTTTGGCCCTACAGGGAGTTTTGGGGTACTCGTCACAGGACAAGATCTTTTGCCTTTGCACCCTTTAATTGGTAAAGGGTGGAATCTTGCTGATTCCTGAGTCACTGTGATGGCCTCTTTTTTACAGTCCTGCTTCCAACTTCTTGGCTTTTGTTTAACGTAGTCTCTTGAACAACCACATGCTTTTCCACTGCAGACTGTGAGCTTTTTACATCTGTTCTCTCTGCCATTGTCTCCTGTCCTTCACTATAAAGCTGGCTAAAAGCCGTAAACACTAGCCATGTAAGTTTGAACTTCAGTCTGCCCTGAAATTTCCTCCACCAGAGTAAGCAGTCCACCGCCCTTAATCTCAATTTCAAGCAAAGTCTCTGGACAAGGGCAAAATGCCGACAAACTCTTCGCCAGAGCGTAGCACACATGGTCTTAGGCCACTTGCCGATACAGTCCTCCTTCCCACCTGAAACTTCTTGAGCCTGGCCTTTCCAATCCACATTTCCATCAGCGTTCTGGCCTTCTGAGCTCCGACCAGAATCTTCCATTAAGCTTGGCTCAGAGCACTCAAAGGCTTCTCCAGCTAGCATCCCCAAACCTTTCCAAATTCCTTCTGCAAACCAGTTCCAAAGACTTCTGAGACACATCTTCAGGTAAAGTACAGCAACGATCCCACTCTTGGTACCAATTACTGTTACTTTTCGTTGCTGTGACTCAATATTCAACACCCACAAACTCAGGAAAGGGAAGGTTTATTTTAGCTCACAGTCTCGAAGGTCACAGTCCATTCAGGGGTGGCTGGCAACAATCGAAGTACATGGCAGAGAGAGAGAGAGGTGGTGGCAGCTCCCCCAGACAAACAGGAAGGCATGGTGAGGCTAGTTGAGACTAGTCCCAGTCCTCCAGGAAGGCAGGTGCATCTTATGTTTCCTTTCAGGTCTCCACCCATAACCAGTCCCTCCTGCATCCAGGTGTGGCCACTACACACCGTAAATCCTAACTTAACTGCAATCCACCCCTCCAAACCAGACCCCAATCCACCAACATCACAGGGTTCCATTAAAATACATGAAACTACTGGGGGACACTCCAGATGCTGAGCACAACAACCAGACACCCCAACCGGCTAATTCCTAGAGGCTAACCCCTTCCCCTCAGCCCCAACTCTCAGCCACATCATCTTCCCCCTCTTTTTATTAGAACTACTCACTCCTTATGTAGCTGTGGACACCAAACACACTTCTCCCCTTCTCAGAAATCTCATACTGTATTTAGTTATCCTTCTTTCTTTTTTGAAACAGCCTTCTCATTCTGCAGTCCAGGCTGGTCCTGAACTCACTATGGAGCCCAGGCTGGCCTTGAACTCAGGGCAATCCTCCTGCCTCAGCCTCCTGAGTGCTGGAATTACACAGGCGTGTGCCTCCACACCCAGCTTTATGTAGTGCTGGGGAATCAACTCAGGCCCTGGAGCTTGCTAGGCAAGTGCTTTAACGGCTGGGCTATTCCCTCAGCTCTATCCTTTTCTTTCTAATGTGTCTTTAAGCTCTCCTTTCCTGGTAGGATTTATCCCATCAAACAACACAAGATTTCAATCTCTCCTACCTTAGTAACACTCCAATTTCCCCCCTAAGTCCCACCTTCAATTTCTACCTGGAAGTCCTCTCTTTCTCCTCTTCACAACCAAAACTTACCAAAAATATCACCTGTCTCCTCTGTCTCCATTTCCTCACACTCACTCTTCAACCCACTCTGGTCAGGCTCTGCCTGCCTACATAATGCTACTGGAACTGCTCTTGCCAAGGTTTTCAGAACGACTATTAACCAATAAAAAACTTTCAGAATGCTCTTTCCTAGAATCTTACCACAACAGACGCAATCACCTACAACACAACACTCCACTGACTCCCTGGCCTTTGTTTCCAGGACACTACCTTCATCTGCGGCTCCTGCTCCTTAGACTCCTTTTGGCTTTGCCCTCCTCTACGTCACAAAGAACTGAAGTCAAGGTCTTCATTCTGTACAAGTCTGTCAGATGATATTAACTCCTCCAAATACCTGCAAGCCAAATGCCCAGGCGCTTGCAGCTCTGACTCTGCAGAGGTTCACTCCCACAGAGGCTCGTCTACATAGCACCTCCATGCAGCTCCCGCACTATGTGAAGGAAATGTGGCCAACAAAGATCTCATCATCCTTCCAAGTCATTAGTTCCAACCATCCGTCTCTAAGACATATGGCCTTCGTGATCTCTCCAGCCTCTCTCATTCCCTCCTTGGTCACTCTGCTCCAACTACATCACTTTTCCTTTAGTTCCTCAAACATACCATGCAAGGTCCTTCCCCCAACAAGGGCATCACATCTCTAACCACTTCACGCCTGGCGAATCCCTTTCATTCCTCAAGTTCCCATTAACTGTCATTTACTCTACATGTCCCACAAAGGGTGAGTTCCTCTGTTATATTCTTGAGGAACACCCTGAGCAGTTTCCTCAGGGCCTACATAACTATGGTACAACTAAACCATAACATATTTAACATCTCTTTAAGTCCTACAAAAGCACAGGTATATTGTCACAGGCGTATTCTCAAAGCCTAAGCCTTCTAAGACAACCTGTTAGGCAAAATAATAAGTTTGCAAGCATTAAGCAGTGACTTGAATGGAAATCATAGACATAATAACTGAGACATTTCTGTCATTAATTTTTAACTATTTCTGCTGCTGTGAACACAGTGAACACACACCAGAGCCCACCAGGCAAAAAGCCCTCACAGCTTGGCAATGCACTCCCAATACTCTCACCTTTGGTATTTCCTTAGAGCCCAGGGCTTTGGGACCTTCTCGATTTAAGTAGCTTCGATAAGCTTGATAATTAGTGCGTTTTTTTTCAGAATCTTCTGGACTTACAGACTTCGGGGAGAGGAAAAAGAAAGTGAACAAAGGTATACAAAACTCACACAAAATTTAAGATATAAACCTAGAAGTAAATATTAAAGTCATATCTATCTTTTGTCCTAAAATTAGCCGTTTTAGCTGTAGACCAGAGACATGAAACCTTCTATTCAGCCAAGGGCCACCTGGATATTTCTGGCATCATTCATGGGCCGTCCAAAATTACCAACTTGGAAATTAGCCTGCTATATTTGGTAAAACATATAATTAATTCATCCCTAATCTGAGAGCTGAAACTGCCTCTCTTTCACAAGGACTTGCGAGGCTGGACCAAATGACTTTACAGGGCCAGATGTTCCCCGCGCCTGCTTTAGACAGAAGATTGACGTATGCACATCCCTGCATCCCTTCTCGGAACTCTGTGATCTCTAAGGGCACATACCTCAGGGCAAAGAAAGAGTATAAACCATGTTATCAGCTTCAACTAAAGAAATGAAAACCATGTTTTATTTAGAAACTCATGCAGATTTCAAATTCTATTCTATGATAGATCTGTTTTTTTAAACAGGAAAATAAATATTTCCTCAAGTAAACCTGATTCCCCAAAAAAAGACATCTTATGTTTATCCCATGGCCTTGTCCCACCATAAAGCACTATCCTACATCCTAGGGCTCCAGGCATATAGCTCAAACAAGCAGGCAAATTCCACCACTCTCCCTTCTGATCTAATTTTTATTTATTAATTAATGTATTAATTTATTTATTTTGGAGACAGGGTCTCACTCTGTATTCCAGGCTGGTTCTGAACTCACTATGTATCCCAGACTGGCCTTGGATTCAGGACAATCGGCCTGCTTTAGCCTCCCGAGTGCTGGGATTACAGGCGTGCACCACAATACCCAGCTTATGTGGCGCTGGGGAATTAACTGAACTTGAGTACTTAGCACTTATGTAGCGCTTGCTAGGCAAGCTCTTTAACTGCTGAGCTATTCCTCCAGCCTAATCTCTCCAATTGTCTCAGGGATGTGCCATTAATATAACTCCAAAAATCTTGGGGAAACTTTTCAAACTATATATTCCTAGATACACTTCCAGGATTCTGATTCTGCAATATGGGTTATGGCTAGGACTTGAGGGGAATGGGGTTTCTAGATAGATTGACTTAAGATCAAGACAAGATGGTCTCTTTTTTCCTACTTCCTATTTTATATTATTTTTAATTTGCAAGTAGCCATAAATCCTTTTAAGTAAACAATCTTCTTGAAGCATCAAGATATGTCCACTGCAGCCCATTCTTGGGTGGGAAGCTAAGCTAAAGGGTAATGATTTGAGTGGTGAAGTGAGTCAGACACAGAAGATTAAATATGTTGAATACTGCATGGTTTCTCTGATATGGGAAACCCAGAATACAGGCATTCTAGAGAACCAAATGGGTGTGATAATGGGAGTTAAAGGAGGTGGGAAGGGTGTGGGAGAGCCAAAAATAGGATGGGCTGTCAAGCTGATGTCACACACACACACACACACACACACACACACACACACACACACACACAATACTCAAGTTCATTGTGAACATACAAAATTACTTCTATATAAATAAATGTAACCAATCAAATAGTTAAAAGCTGGGCATGCTAGTGCATGCCTATAAATCCCAGTACTCTTGGGAAGCTGAGACAGGAGTATTGCCGTGAGTTCAAGGCCAGCCTGGTCTCCACAGTGACTTCAGGACCAGTCTGGGCTACACAGAAGCCCCTCTCTCCCCGCCCCCCAAAAAAAGAAAAGAAAGAGTTAAACTAGTTATGACTTAAATGAGTTAGTTACAGACTGATCCTAGAATCTAACTCTATTTTCTCTATTTTTTTCAATGGCTCTCACACATTGGTATGCATTCACATCACGTAGAAGCTTATTAAAATACAGCTGTTGGGCTGGTTTTGGCGGCACACACCCATGATTCCAGCTATACAGAAACCTGAGGCACTGAGGTCAACATGGTCAACTTAATGAGATCATGCCTCAAAATAAAAATTTAAAACAGGGCTCAAGTGTTACTCC
This sequence comes from Ctenodactylus gundi, assembly GCA_004027205.1. Lineage (NCBI taxonomy): Eukaryota > Metazoa > Chordata > Mammalia > Rodentia > Ctenodactylidae > Ctenodactylus > Ctenodactylus gundi. Next base: position 228,201 of record PVKB01000920.1, on the reverse strand, counting down.
ACGGTAGAGCAATTGCCTAGTAAGCTAGAGGCCCCAGGTTCAACTGCCCACCCCATGTCGGGGAGTAGAGAGGAGTGGGAAGCGATACTTTTAACAAGATTCACAAAGCAGTCCAATGCATACCAACATAGGAAAGTCATTCCTTCACGGCATCACTTCGATGAAAAAAAATTCTGGAACAATTTATAAAATAATTTTGAAGCAAACCTATTTATGAAGTTAGAATTATATGACAGATCGATTTAACTTATTTTTTCATGTTCCCAAAACTAAGTTTATGTAAAATTTCCATTCCAACTTTGAAAAATACCATGAAGAATAACAGCATCATTAAAATTTTCCTTGCTTCATAAAAACAAGAAAGCCTCTGCAAAATGAGCAAGGTTAGTATGCCTGAAGAAAATCATCATCCATCTGATAAGTATTTAGTGAAGAAAAATCTGAGACCAAAAAGTTAATTGCTCCTTTAAGTGTCTTTATAAGCACTGGACACAAACAGAAGCATTTCAAAACGATCACCCTTTCATGGTTCTGCACTAAAAAATAATGGTCATTAGCAGTTAAAATAAGCAATGTTCTGCTTTTGCTGCTAAGTGCCTAAAACGCATAGGGAAGAGCAGCTTCGACTTCTCGTTATGAATCTAATGTAGCTCTACACTAAAGATTCAGGACCATCACCTTCTCAAATATATGTGAAAACAAAGAAAATTTGTGAGAATTTATCTCATCATTTCTTCCTCTGCAAATGATTTTAGTATTTCAACACTGTTATACCAGAGGAAAAAAGGAATAAACTGAGAGCAAATACAAATAATAGATCATTGTAATAACTAAAATTTACAAAGTACTATTATGCCCCAGACTCTAAGCGGTTTTAGACATTAACTCATTAGGTACCATGAGATCTCCAAGAGGAAACTTAAGCATTGAGAGGAAGTAACCAGACCAAAAGCACACATCTGCTCAGCTATGAACTGAACTGTTCCAGTCTGTGCACAGCAACACTATGTTCCATGGCTAAGTTTAGTCAGAGGGCTGGAGTTTAAGACTGGTTCTGTTTCTTACCACCTAGGTAATCTTGGAAAATCACATAAAATCTCTCAGGTTATTTCCTCTTCTTTAAGACTTGAATAATAGAAGCATGCACCTCACAGGGTTACCAAATAATGAGGATTATGACATAACATACAGAATCTGTTGGCCTCATACTCATATGTAATGACAATCAATACTGGCTAATTCAGCTATATTAATAATTTATATTCTGCAAGTTTTAAATAAGATAGTATCTTCTGAGACACAAACTCAGAGCCTCACACATAATAGGCAAGCCCTCTACCAGTAAGTAACACTGCCAGCTTCTGAAAATTATCTTAAAAGAACTACAGACATAAGAACTTGGTAATAAAGCTTCAAAACAAACTCAGTTCAATAATTAGCAAAAAACAGACACTTTTCAGAGAGTCCCTACCTCTTTTTTAGCTGGAGAACTTTTGGTTTTCTTAGGAGTCTTTTTCTCTCCTTTCAATTCAGTAGCATTTTCTTTTCTTTTTGAGGGCACTGGCTCTGTTTCCTTGTAAGAACTCTCATCTTTTGCTTTCATAAGTGCCAGCTTAGAACTAGCCCTTGGAGAAGAGGACTCTCCTATCCTGTGGGCTGAAAACTTGGAATGTTGCTGAGAGTCTTTCGAGTTTTCACACTTAGTTTGCTTACTGGGGCTGTAGTTCTTTCTTTCACCGGAAAATTGTTCTGTTTTTACTAGGAGGAAATGATAATTGTTTTTTAAAAATGATACCCACTGTCAACATTATTTTTATTTTAAGTGAGTTATCTTAGTAGCACACAATATCATATGGTGATTTCCACATTTAATACTGCAATTCTTTAGCCTATATAGCATCCTTTTAAAGTTAAACATCTGTATATTTCCTCTATGTATAACCAGTTCAAATTAAGAGACTTAGCTGGCATTTAAAAACAGACCACTAACTTCTTAAAAGAACACTGTAAACAACACCAGAAGATAAGAATTTCATTTCAAAGACATGCTCTGAAATTTGCAGAGGAAACTTTCTGACTGGAATATGTCACAAAAAAAATTGTGTTTATTACACAGCCTGAAAGCCCAAAATCCTCAAGGGTCAAGGCCAAAAGGTACTGCCTAAACCAATTTACTTATCGGACTAAGGCCATTTATAGAGCCAGCCTGCATATCTATAGGTTCCATGTTCACGGATTCAACCAAGAACAAACTAAAGTTTTATAAAAAAAACTGGGATGTGCAGAGTATGCAAAGATTTTTTTTCTTGTATTAATTCTCTAAACAATGGAGTATCGCAAGTACTTATAATAATTACATAAGAGATGTTTTAAAGTATACAGGAGGCTATGCAAAGGTTATGCACAAATTCTAGGGACTTGAGCGCCCACAGATTTTGCCACCTACTGAGACACTGTGACCAGTCCCCACAGAGAATGACAGAGAAGGTTCAGCATCAGGACCACTTGAAAATAAACCTATGGACAATCAGCAGAAGAACTTCTGATGACCTGGATAACTACAAGTCAGCTCTACCACACTATCTCTACCATGAAAAGCTCAAAGCATTAAATTCTTTGTCTTCACATACTGAAGTCCTCAAGTTGCAATATACTCAGTAATTAACAAGAAGCCAAGGGCCACAATGTATTTCCCACAACAATCACAGACCAGATGGGCATTCTCCATCAGCTAGTACTCAAACAGCCTTCAAAATACATAGGGGCCCAATGGTTCAACTTAAAATTTTTCAATTTTACAAAAGCGAAAAAGCAGTACATACTCAGTGGAAAACACTTTGAATTTTTTATGCTAGTACTACGTAGTATGATATTCCACAGAGATGCTGGGCAGCAGCTGAGAGACACTGTACGGTGTACTGCGTTGCTAAGCTATAACATGCAGAAGGGGTGGAGGGTCATTCAATATATTTTTTACTTATGACATTCTCAACTTACAATAAGCTTATTTGGGACATAACGTCACTGTAAGTCTAGGACCAGCTGTATCTAAAGAGAACACATGCTAATCGTTTTATAAAATACGTCCACCCAACAATATAGCTATCAAATAGAATGTAAAAGATTATCAAGAATTTTCATCTATAAAGACAAGTGCTCCATTTTACTCCCTCTGCAAGTATTACCTTTACGAGGAGATTTATGTTTTTCTGCTTTACATATGTTGGACTGTTCAGATGAAAACGGTTCTCCTTCTTCAGTGTCCTCTCGAGCCTGAATAAATTTAAAGTGTCAAATGTGACCACAGAAATAATATCATCACAAAATCTATTGTTAAAATGGATTAAAGTTTTAAGTTCAGGAGTCACCTTCCAAACTAGAAAGGTACTGCAATGGACTGACATTCATTTATCCACAAAATGTCTTGGGCAAGTGTGAAGCATGTTTTATTATTTCCTTTAAAGACGAAAGAACCCCTAGAGGGCTGGCACAGTGGTTAGAGTGCTTGCCTAGAAAGCACAAGGCTCTGGATTTGACACCCCAGCACCACAGAAGCCAGACGCAGTGGAAAATATGAAATCCCAGCACTCGGGAGGCAGAGGCAGGAGGACTGCTATAAGGTCAAGGTCAGCCTGGGCTTCATAGCAAGTTCAGGACCAGCCTGGACTAGAGAGCAAGACTCTGTCTCAGAAAAGAAAGAAAGAAAAAGAAAGAAAGAAAGAAAGAGGAGGAAAGAAAGAGACCAAAAGAGAGAAAGGAGGAAAGAAGGGAGGGAGAGAGAAAGAAGAAACAACAGGCAATACATCTGGAGACGCAGCTCAGTGGAAGCGCTTGCCTGCAAGCACAAGGCCCTGGATTCAATTCCCCCACACCACATAAGCTGGGTGTGGTGGTGCACACCTGTAATTCCAGCTCTCAAGAGGCTCAAGCACGAGGACTACCATTAGTTCAAGGCCAATTTGGACTGCACTGCGAGTTCAGGACCAGCCTGGACTACAGAGCAAGACCCTGTGTCACAAAGAAAAGTGTAATACATCTATAAAGCATTATCCCATTTCATCCTATCAAACCAGAAATAGATTCCTATTTCTGCCTCATTTATCTCAGCTCCCAAATGATTACAATTTTGCAGTTAAAAACTAAAATCTAGGCCAGGAAAAAAAAAAGAAACAAAAACAAACTAAAGTTTCAGAGAAAGAATGCACTCTTTTAAAAAAGAAGAAGAAAAGCCACGCTGGTCTCTCCGCTGCTCCCTCAGCACTCCTCTTACACTGCCAATCATATTAACAGAACATGACCCATAATGGAAACTTGCTGACAACCAAGTACTTTTAAAAAAAGAAAGAAAAGAAAAGTTTAATAGTTCCAGCCACTCAGGAGACTGAGGCAAGAAGATACCACATTCCAGGTCAGCCTGGGCAGCCCTACCATTCTGTCTCCAATTTTTTAAAAAAAATCCTGATTCCTAAAATGTATTTCTTATTACTTGAGACTTGTCATAATATAGATCTTACAGTTAACTAACCAGAAATACAAAAATTATGCTACCTGAAAAGATAGCAATTAATAAGGTTACTGAACTTGTGTTCTGTGGAAATTTTTAAGCATTATTCTCTAAGCAAATTCTAAGAAACCCTGTGATAAAAAGAGTAGCAAAAAGTATAGTTGGTTGTTTTCTGAAGAAAAGTTCTACTGTGTTTCTGTTCTGGTGATCTTCTTTGGGAAAGAAGCAGCTTTTCATTGAGTTTTCCCCAAAACAATTTTATCAATTATACTTTAAGTTTTTTCTAGAAGAGTTACTCAAGGCCCAATCTCCAGAGCTTAGAATACACAGATATGGAAAGGAACAATGATCTATTCTGTATATTCAGAATACAAACAGTCCAACATAACACCACCTTTTTGGTCTTGGGTTCCTCATCCAACATGGCTAATGTTCTGGCAAATTCTTCATCTTCATGCAACTGCCTCTCCAGCTGTAAAAAGTTATTATTTTTCTTAAGAGATTCTAAATATTTGATTGATATACTTAGAAAAAATAAAACAGTATTTTCTAGAAAACAACTGTGGCACATTTTCTACTTAACATTAGTCAAACATCACGGGTCTGTCTCTATGCCAAATCAGATCTCACAACATGCATCTCTAGTTTTGCAGGAATAAGAGAGAGTTCTGCATATTTTTACTGTGTCATTTCTTATAAAACTTGAAGTCTATAGTTTTGTCTTAAAGGTCCTAATACAAATCCTACAGACACAAATCTTAACAGATCTCTTATTTATATGTATTTTAAACTTAGCTCTTTGCTCTAAAGTAAGAACAACCTAACAGAAAAACCACCACCTGGAAGGTACAAGAAAAGTAAATCTAAAACAGTAAGAAAATTACATATTTTCATAAGAAATACAGAAGAGTGGGAGGAATGGCACTGCAGTTAAAGCATTTGTCTTGCAAGTAGCAAGGCCCTGAGTTTGATCCCCCAGCACCACATAAAGCTAGGAATAGTGGCATATGCCTATAATCCCAGCACTCAGGAGGTTGAGGCAGGTGGACTGTTCTGAGTCCTCCAAGGCCAGCCGGGGCTACACCAGTGAGTTCAGGACCAGTCTGCACTACAGAGCAAAACCCTGTCTCAAAAAAAAAAAAAAAAAAGAGAGAGAGAGTAAGAATAAGAGATACAGAAGAAAGAAGATGAACTTTGTGGAAAGATAAAAGGGAAGTGAGAGGATTGAAAGGAGAAAAGAAGGGGATATATAAGTAAAAAATAAATAAAATTTTAAGGAAATTTTTCAATGCATACATAGTAAGCATAGAGAAATGTCACCATCGTTCTTTACCATCAAACTATTTCTGACTAACTCAACTGTATCTGCTCTGATTTTTAAAGTTTATCATCATGTCAGAAGATTTAACATGAAACTATTTAGTACAGACATTTTAATCAGCTGTTATTTTCAAATGATTTCAATTTCAGCAAAACAAAGCTCTTTCGGAAGAGAATGTGTAGCAATGGAATGCATTCTTCATTATAAACTAAATGGCTGTGTATCCCTGGTAAAAAGGCTTAACATAAAGGAAAACACACACACACACACACACACACACACACACACACACACACACCCACCCACACACACACACACCCACCCACCCACCAAAAGGTTGGAGGTTAGCATAAACTTGAAGAGAGGGCAACAAGCAAGCTTTTCCTGGCTACAAACTAACCAGCAGGGCCTTAGCTCAGTGGCTGAGCACATACTCAGCATGTGCTTAGCAGGCAGAGGCATAAAGAAAAACAAAAGCTTAACCCAAAGTGATTATAAGCAGGTGAGACAGAGACACATGAACACGTTCTCTTCGACCTACTTCGTTACCGTAACTGAACAATACATCTAATTCCCAAAATCAACATGAAAATCTTCACCACAAAAATATCCTGCAAACTCTATTTTGCAAGGACTTCCAGTTGTATCCTACACCATTTTTCCAAAATTTCACACTACATAGTGTCTCCAATATGAGGATTCTACGTTCTGGAGGCTGAGACAAATGCTTCCAAATTTGAAGTCAGTCCGAGCTACACAGCTTGACTCAAGCCTCAAAACACAATAAAAAAGAACTATAGATGTTTTAGAAGATAGAAGAAATTGAAAAACATTTCCATCAGAAATTTATTATTACTGTTTACAGCATTATGTGACCAAGAATCCTGTATTTTAATGTAATGTTTAATGTAACTAAACATAGGATTTAAAATACTGACTTAAGTATTAGATACTGGATACGCATTGAACAAAAGGCTAAAGAGGTAAAAAATAAAAGATAGGGAGACTCAGACATAACTTAAAAAGAGATATCACGAATTAGTTAACATCCTAAAAGATTAATGGTCCAAACCAGATTCTGAAAGAATCTGACAGAAAAGGGAAAACGGGATTATGAATCAAAGTACTACATCTGACCTTGAAGGAAAAGTTCTTAAAAACTACTTCATAGTTTCACCCACTTGTGTTGCCCTGAGTCATGAAAATATCTGCCATGTATATTTGCAGATATTACAATTCAGTATGATGAAATGATAAAAAGATTCTGAAAACACAAACTATAAATTACCAAATTATTAAAATTGCGATCAACGACAGTATCACTCTTTCTACTCTATGATAGGCACGCAGAAAAGCAGGGATGCCAAAATGTTTTGTTTTGTTCTGTTTTTATGTTGTTGTTGTTTTTGTTTTCCAGACAGGGTCTTGTAGCCCAGACTGGTCCTGCACTCACTCTGTGGCCCAGGGTAGCCTCAAACTCACTGCAATTCTCCTTCCTGAGCTTTAGGGATGGCCACCACACTCAGTTTATATTGTGCTAGGTAATTACACTCAGGTCCTTGCTCTTTTAGGCAAGCTTTAACCGCTGTGCTATTCTTCCAGGCCCCTGAGACGTTAATGAGACGTAAACATCCCTGGTATGCAGACACTGGACATTATACACAGAACACACTTAAATAGCAATTACATTAAATGACAACAGGAGGGAATTCCGATACAGTTTGGGTAGCCTGGGAAAACAATGCTTAAGCTAAGAAACAGGAAAAGGGCTCAAACACGAAGTAATTGGACCTGAAGCTTCAGCTAAAGACAAGCATTCCTCCTTAAAATACTTTTCTCCCCCAGGGCTGGGAAATGAACTCAGCACCTTGAGTGTTTTGCTACTGAGCTATATCCCCAGCCCTCAAATACTTTATTCCATAAACTATCAAGCCCCACAGTTTCCTACTTCATTAGCCACTTTTTATTGTTCCTTGTGGATCCTCTTCCTCTTCCTCAAACCTAAATCTTAAAAAGTACTGCAGAGCTCAATGCTGGGAACCTCCTGTCATCTCTTTACATTTCTTTCATAATCGCACCCTGACACATCAAATGCTACTGATTCCCAAATTCAAGAGTTTAGACCTCTCCCCTGAGCATGAGACTCCTCTCCTCAACCACCTACTCCGCAACATTACCTGCAAGTCTGTTGGACATCTCAAACTTAACATGTACATGATTTCTCTCAGGGCCTGGTACTACAGTCCTACAGTCCTGTAATCCCAGCACTCTGGGAGGCTGAGGCAAGAGGATCTCAAGTTCAAGCCCACCCAGGGCTACTTATAGCAAGACCCTGTCTCAAAATCAAAAATGTACTGGGGATTTAGCTTTGTGTGAAAGCCCTGAGCTTAATCCCTAGTACCATTAATTAAAAAAAAAAAGTTAGAGATGTAGCATGTAGCTTAGTGCAAAGGCCCTGGGGGTCAATCCCTACTACCACCCAATAATAATAATAATAATAATAATAATAATAATAATAATAATATCTCCATTCTGTCAGTTCCTCGGGCCACCTTACATCCGATTATAAACAATTTTAAGGCTACATCTACATGGTGCATTCAGATTATAATCACCTCTCAGCACCTCCTCCAACAGCAACCTAATACAACCCATTGTCGTCTCCTATTACCATGGTCCACAGAAGCCAGTCTACTTTTAGATTAAGACCCATCAGATCCTATGGGGGCGGGGGGCGGGGAGCGGGGGTGGGGGGGAGTTGGGACCAAGCCTAAAGCCTTCACGCTCAGCTATATTCCCAGCCCACTTGTTAATTTCGATTTTGAAACAGGTCTCACTAAGTCACTAAGTTGTGTGGGCTCGGCTCAAATTGTGATCTTTCTGCCTCAGGCTCCCAAACTGCTGCAATTACAGGCCTGAGCCACTGGACCCAGCTCATGTCACTTCTCTATTCAAAACCAACAGTTTCGCATCTCACAGAAATCAAAATCCCAAGTCCCATCATCCACAGTCCTTGCAGTGGATATGCAAGTATTAACATGACCCTCAGAGCATGCTGCTGGCCACTTCTCCCTAGTCATCTCACACAACTCCCTTTTCCAATCACTCTCCAGCCATCTGAACACATAAGGCACATTCCTTCCTAAAGATGCCTACACTTGCATTTCTTCTGCTTCGTGGGAATTTTCCTCACAAACCTGCCAGAATCCTGGCTCAGCACATCATTTCATTTTGTACTACAATGCTACTTCCTCAGAGAGAACTTCCAAACTCCTCTATTAAAACTAAAACACTCGGGGGTGTGGGCGTAACTCAGCAGTTAGAGCGTTTGCCGGGCAAGCACAAGGCCCTGGATTCCAATTCCCAACACCACATAAGCCAGGCATGATAGCGTATGCCTATAATCCCAGCACTCAGGAGGTTGAGGCAGCAGGACTGCTGTGAGTCCTGAGTTACATAGTGAGTTCAAAAGTAGCCTGGACTATATAGCACAAGACCCTGTCTCAAAAAAAAAAAAAAAAAAAACTGAAATACTCATAACCGCATAACCCCACTTAGCTCAAAACTAGCTCTTTACTTTTCTTTACTGAAATAATAATTATCTATCATTGTATCTCTTTTCTTCCTTTTTTAAACTCAATAACCCTTAATACCTAGAAATACTCATAAATACTTGCTGAGCGAACACACGGCTTTATGGCTCAAACGGAAGTACAGAACTAGAGGCAGACTTCAGAGCTCCCAGCACATACGCAGTACTGGGAGCCAACATAGGTGAGGTTCCCATTGTGAACACAAAAGCAAACGCCGAAGTTCAATCACTTTAAATGTATTAAAGGAGCCTTCCATTCAAAGAACTCTAAAAATAAATCTTTAGGTAAGTAATTATCCCTTAGTCCCATCATTTATCTTTTATGGAAATTTAGATTTTCCTTATTCTAGATTTTAACTTTTTTTACACATAATTTCCAATGAGTCTCAATCCAAAATTAGACCAGAACAGTACTGACTTCCTGACTAAACTAAACAGCAGGTCATAATATCAAGTTATATCAAAAGTAAAACACTAGTACCTCTGCTTCTTCATCAAGCTGTAATTGCTTGGCAATAGCTTCATCATTTAATCTGGAATCATCTGTATTTTGTGGAAGCTATATTAAAAAAAATAACAAGAGCACATAAACCTTGAGTTAAAAATAATATTATTTTCTTTGTCTTTCCTTTTTTTTGCATTTTTACTGGCCACATACAGCCCACAGGAAAGATATTCTCCACCCCTGCATTTTTTTTTTTTGGGGGGGGGGTTACATTTTATCCACAATCATAGGAAACTTACTTTTATAAATAAATGTTAACTCATTTATAACCTAATTCCTCTGATTAATTTCAGCAAAAAGGCATTAATTGTAAACACTCCATTTTTCTTTTTTTTTAGACAGGGTCTCACTACACAGCCCACCCTGGGATGGAACCTGGCACCATCCTGTCTGGCTTCCAGACACCTGCACGGCCTGCCCAACAGCCCCAAGCACCCGCCTGAACACACAATACTCACCTCTTTCCTTTTGCTTGCCACCATCTTCTTATCTGATCTTTGGACACTTCCAGTTCCAAAATAATCAAGGACTGATGTTGGCGTAAGTTTTATTGGTGATAAAGGCTTATTCTTCATCTTAGTGTTTTCTTCATTCTTTTTTATGGTTGAAGTTCCAAGATAAGCATTTGCAGATCCTCCATTTTCTTTTGATTTGGAGGCTGCCTTCTTACACATAAAGTCATCATCTTCATCTTAAATGGAATATAGCCAAATATTTCTGATAAAACATTAACTTTAACTATATAAAGTAACCAATTCTACTAGCTTTATTTTAAAAGTATGTAAGAGTTTTGGGTTTCTTTCTTTCTTCCTTTCTCCTAATTCAACAACCGCCCCTACTTTTACCAGTGCCAGCTCTCCAACACACTGTCTTCCCCAAGTGCTATCCACAATCCACAAGTATTTAGTGAATGCAACTAAAGTAATACTAACTACCAACACAAAAAGTGGCGTTACAATTCCAGATATCAAGTTATATTACAAAGCAACAGTGATAAAAAGAAGTTATATGGTACTGGCACAAAAACAAACAGGTTGACTATACAACAGAACTGAGGATATAGAGCTGGACAAATGGCACAGCTGTTAAAGCACTTGCCGCAAGCTGCAAGGCCCTGAGTTCAATTCCTCAGTACGACATAGAGCTGGGCATGGTAGTGCACACTTGTAATCCCAGCACTTGGAAGGATAAAGCAGGCAGATTGTCCTGAGTCCAAGGCCAGCCTGGACTCAACCAGTGAGTTCAAGACTAGCCCAGGCTACAGAGCGAGACTCTGTCTCAAAAAATAAAAAATAAATAAATAAAAGCCTGAGGATTTAGGGACAACCTCAAGTACTCTCAGCTACCTGATCTTTGACAAAGAGGCTAAAAACATAAACTACAAAAAAAAGAATAGCCTCTTTAATAAACAGTGTTGGGTGAATTGACTATCCATATGCAGAAGAATGAATCTAGACATAGACCTATCACCACATACCAAAATCAAATCAAAGTAGATCAAAGACCTAGATATTAAAACTGGAAACACCAAACTTTCTAAAGGATAAAATAGGCAAAAATCTAGAAGATGTAGACATGGGCAAGGAATTTTTTAATAGGATACCTGATGAAAACGGAATAGTCCCCAGAATTATCAAATGGGATTGTATTAAATTAAAAAGTTTCTGCACGGCAAAACAAACTATCAACCAAGTAAAGAGAGAACTGACAGAATAGGAAAAAAATTTTACCACCTACACCTCAGACAGGAGGCTAAAAACCAGAATATACAAAGAACAGAAGAAAAACAACCCCTCAAAATCAAAGGCCCAATTAAAAAACAGGCAACTAAACTGAACAGGCAGTTCTCACATGAAGAAGTCAAAATGGCCAGCAAATACATGAAAAGATGTTCAACATCCTTAGAGAAATGCAAATCAAAACATCAGTACAACACCATCTTATCCCAGTGAGAACGGTATATATCAAGAAGTCAAAAAGCAATTGACACTGGCGAAATGCCAGGGAAAAAGGAACCCTTTCACGTTGCTAGTGGAACTATAAACTGACGCAACCACTATGAAAAGCACTATGAAGATTTCTCAAAAGGATGAAAATAAACATTCCACTCAATAAAGTATCATCTCTTTTGGTATCATTCAAAAAAAGTTAAAAACAACATATAAGAGATACATGTACACCCATGTTCATAGCAGCCCAACTAATAATAGCTAAAATGTGGAAGACACCAAAATACCCATCAACAGACCAATGGATACAAAAGTTGTGGTATATGTACACAATGCAGTACTACTCTTAGACAGAGAAAGAAAGATTTGAGGCTTCTGTGGGTAATTGGATGTAACTTGAGGCCATCACGCTTAGTGAAGTCAGTTAAACTCAGAAGGTTAAAATCGCATGGTTTCTCTAATATGAGAAAACCAGAACAGAGGCATTTTATAGAACCAAATGGGTGTGATAGTGGGACTCAGGGGGATGAGGCAGGGAGTGGAAGGGCCAATATAACTGTGCACAAAATACCAACCTCGATGTAACCACTATGCATCGCATACACACACACACACACACACACACACACACACACACACACCCCAATAAAAATGGGGTGGGGATATAGTGAATGTTGAAATTTTAAAAATTAATTACAGTAAAAAAGTTACTGAATGCTCATTTTGTAATAGGGACTAAGGACACAGCATAAATAAAAAAGGACACAAACTTTGCCCTCATGAAACTTTAAGTTTTACAAGAGAAACTACACACAAATAAACATCAATCACTAAGTTACATGTGCAGTGAATAAAAAGCAAACCAAGGGAAGGCAGAGCAAAACCAGCTAAGCATAGAAAACCAATATATCACTAGGTAATAAGTACAAAATTAGAACATATCCAGTATATGTAAAATATTCATTGTTTAATAATGCTTATTTGCTTTTTCAATAACTATATTTCTATAGAGGGACCTTTAATGAGGTACAGAATTAAACTGTCCCCGCTGACAGTGCTCTACCATCCTATTTAAAAATTTCAGATGTAATTTCTTTTGCTCTTGGTGTCTTGTCAAGAAAATCTTAGCCTACCCCTATGTGTTTTAGAAATTTGCCTACTTTGTCTTCCAGAAGGTTTAGTGTTTCACTTTTAATGTTTAGATCTTTAATCCATTTTGATTTGATTTTGGTGCATGGTGATAGGTGTGTGACTAGATTCATTAGTCTGTATGTGGATGTCCAGTTTTCCCAGCACCATTTGTTGAACAGGCTGTCCTTTTTCCATTGTATGGATTTGGCCCCTTTGTCACAAAAATTAGGTAGTTGAGGGTATTTGAGTTTGTTTCTGCATCCTCGATTCTGTTCCACTGGTCTATCTATTTTTATGCCAGTACCAAATTGTTTTTAACACTATGGCTTTATAGTATAGCCTGATGTAAAAGAAATTATCCCCATTATCAACAAATGGGATCTTGTCAAATTAAAAAGATTCTGCACAGCAAAGGAAACTGCCAACATTGTAAATAAAGAACCAACAGACTAGGAAAAAATATTCACCACCAACACCTCAGATAAGAAACTCATAACTAGAATACATAGGGAGCTAAAGAAAATGAAGCCCGCCAAAATAAAGGATCCTATTGAAAAATGGGCAAATGAAATCATGAGTCAGTTCACTCACAAAGAAGTACAAAGGGCCAATAGATACATGAAAAGATGCTCAACATCTCTAGCCATAAGAGAGATGCAAATCAAAACAACACTAAGATACCATCTCACTCCAGAGAGAATGGCTTATATCAACAAATCAAATAGCAATCAGTGCTGGTGAGGCTGTGGGGAGAAAGGAACCCTCCTGAACTGCTGGTGGGAGTGTAAATTCGTTCAACCACTCTGAAAAGCAGTATGGAGAGCTCTCAAAAGACTAGAAATAAATATGCCCTTTGATCTGGTGACACCCCTCCTGGGAATATATCCAAAAGAGGCCAAAACAACATACGACAGAGATATATGTATACCCATTTTCACAGCAGCACAACTAACAATAGCTAGAATATGGAAGTCACCAAAATACCCATCAACAGACCAGTGGTTACACAAACTGTGGTACTTATACACAATGGAATACTACGCATCTGTAAGGTCCAGCAGCGTGGAGGTTTTCAAAGGCAAATGGAAGAAACTTGAGAATATTACACTTAGTGAAGTGAGTCAGAAGCAGAAGGTGAAACATCGGATGGTCTCTCTGATATGAGACCCAGACCAGAACTATCTCATGGAACTTTAAACGAAAGACAAAGGGAAAGAGGGGGACAGGGTGGGGAAAGAGGGTGAAGGGAGGGAAAGGAGGGTAGGGAGAGGGACAAAAGGAGAGTGGGAAAGCCCTTGTCACTTTGACAAGAAACGTATGTGCACAAAATGCTCAACTCCATTGTAAACCTTACATTCTGCACTTGTACCTATCAATAAGGGGGGGGGGGGGGGGAGATAAGATTTGACAAATACAAAAAAAAAAAAATGCCAGAAATAGTACCATTCCATTTCCAGTACACTTCACCACACTCACTAAGTGGGTGAGGTCAGCTCCATGGAGAGCAGACAGAGGGCAAAGAACAGCAAAGGGAAAAGTAAGGGCCTACTATGAGCCAGGCACCCCGAGGTGGCCAGAACTGTGATAACGGCAACAGAGACAGAAGGGAATGCTGTTTATAATATGGGAAAATAAATAACCTAAATATCCACTCATCAGCTCAACCATGTAATGGAAATCTATGTAGCAATAAAAGATCCAATGCATCTTTACTAACAGAAAAACATTCATATGTAATAAATGGTAAGAAAATGATGTAACAGGTTTAACGAGATAACCATTATTCACAGATTTATACATAAATTGACATTTGAAATTTTTGTGAGACTACAAAACAACTGTATCTTTAAGTAGAAGGTTAAGGTGACCTTCTCATTCATGTCTCTTCATATCTCCTCTCCCATGCACCACACCTCTTTTTGGGCCTCAGCTAGTATCTCACAGCAAACCAACCTCATCCTAGAAACCCCGCCCCGTCACTTCTCCCCTCCTCACCTCCGCGGACAGGACACCCGTCACTAGCCTCCCAGATCCTACTGCACTTCCATCTAACTACTCTTAGTGGTAGTCACTAGTACTGAGCACTGGCCTACATGCCAGATGCTTCATAATGGATGACCTTTAGCCAACTCTTCCCATCTCTTAATACACTACAAAGAGCCTTCATCTTCTGTATCTCTAACAAATATAGAGACTAAAGTTTAAATATAAACTTCCAAAACTGAGTGTTAACTCAATGTGATACCCTCTTGCTTTAGTGAGTAGCAGTATTCTGCTGTTCAAGAACTTTCTTCTCAGGGGGATCAGTCCTCTTCCCGAATATTTGTTCTTGTTTTCTAATAAGACTCAATTTGTTTCTGCCTTGGCAGAAGCCAAAGGCAAGCTATGTTCTTTTCCCTGGAAGTCTATAATGAAATAATGATAAACAGATCAAAGTTAAGTTTCTGAGAACTAGTTAAAGACTATGGGAAACCGGACGCTTAAATTTTCCCTCCAGGATATCTGTCTCTTTCTAAAAACACCATCTATTTTTATTTGTAGACAACACAAAATCAAATGTGGTAACAAGAACCATATAAACTAGCATTATCCCACACAAAGCAAAGGCATTGCCTGGGAGAGAAGATTGTCTTGCCACTCTGAGTTAGATACATTCATTTGTTTCAGAAAGGTTAACAAATAAAACCCAAAGAAAATAATGTGTATGTTCACATAAAAATCTACTTATGACCCAATGTAAAAAAAATTCACTGCTCATCAGAGTTTGGCCTTTGTAAATGGATTTCTGAATATGGTAAGTCTACAATTTTCTTTCCTTTGGTGTTGAACACATCAAGATCAAATTAATGAAGAGATACCATTACAGAGATTAAAAATAAATTAATCAGAAACAAGTCAAGAAACAAAAAGGGAACTTGGATTTTAAAGCCTTTTTCTATGAAGTTCCTTTTCAATACTTCCTTGAGTCAAAAGCCTTAACTGTCATTTTGGTTTTTGAGGCAGAGAAAGGTTCACTCATTTGACAAGACTTCAATAAGTAGTCACCTTAAAAATAATAATAAATAAAACAAATCACCCATGAACTAAGTAGATGGAAGAGAAATGACACATACCACCTTTGCCCATCTATGTGGTAAATCAGACATAATATAATAAAACTTCTAAAACTGTGAATCTTTAGCCAACAATGAATCCTCCTAGAATCAAATGCATTATACTTTTAAAGAACTATAGAAAGAATTCCTGAAAGTACAGTCTTATACTTTCAAAATAAAACTTTTACAAATTGTGAGCTAGTAAAGAAGCTGAGTAATGATAAAGACAGGAAAACAGTACTGGCTTGAAATATGATGTTATTTACCACACAGGTGGCCAAGTCCACTGGACCTCACTGAAAAATAAAAATGAGGAAAAGGGCTTGGCCAACTGGCAAAAGCACATGACCCAGAACTTCTTACAAGTCTAAGGCATGAACTGGGCAACAGAGGAAACCCTGACTGGCCAGCAAGCTCAGGGAGTGATTCCACAACACAACCTCCCACCGTCACTCGTACCACTTCCCTATCTGAGAAAAAGGAAAAGGGCTGGGCTCAATACTAAACCCAGGGCTAGAAGAATAGTACAGCGGTTAAAGCACTTGCCTAGCAAGCACAGAGACCTGAGTTGATTCCCCAGCATTGCATGAGCTAGACATGGTGGCAACACCTGTAATCCCAGCACTTGGGAGGCTGAGGCAGGAGGACTGCTGGGAGTTCAAAGCCAGCCTGGGCTACACCAGTGAGTTCAGGACCAGCCTAAACTACCAAAGTGAGACTCTGTCTCAAAAAAAAAAAAAAAGAAAAAAAAATACTGTCTTAGTTACTTTTTCGTTGCTGTGACTCAATACCCGACACCCACAAACTTAGGAAAGGAAAGGGTTATTTTAGCTCACAGTCTTGAAGATCATAGTCCATTCAGGGGTGGCCAGCAACAATCGAAGTACATGGCAGAGAGAGAGGTGGAGGCAGCTTCCCCGGACAAACGGGAAGGCAAGCTGAGGCTAGTTGAGACCAATCCCCGTCCTCCAGGAAGGCAGGTGCAGCTTATGTATCCTTTCAGGTCTCCACCCAGTAATTAGTCCCTATTGCATCCAGGTGTGGCCTCTACACACCATTAATCCCTAACTTAACTACAATCCATCCCTCCAGACCAGACCCCAATCCACCAACATCACATGGTTCCATTAAAATACATGAGACTTTTGGATGACACTCCAGATCCTAACCACAACAAACACTAAGCCCAATATAAGCCAGCTGTCTGTTACATTATAATACCTTAGGGCAATCCTACTTCCTTGGATTTCAGAATGCTGTCCTGCATCTCTCATGCAGCTTCACAAGAGCCTAATGGCCAAGTACACAGCACCTCTGCACAAAGAGCAGTTTGTTCATTTTGAAAGATGATTTATAACCCCCAAAAATCATTCCAGAAACGACTATTAGGCTAGGGGAATTCTAGGAAAAGAGAAAAAACTGCCTACAGATATCTTAACAGCTAACCACAGATCCTAGCAAAATGTTCTTCTAGGTTGATCAAAACCCAAATACGTGTGGTACTGAGCAAATGTATTTACTTTTAGCTGTTTAATGAAGGAAGGCCTTGAGCCGTGTTTGGCAAAGATGACCTTTTATTTCGCAGTTTCATCAGGGACTGCTGTCTGATTGAAAAAGGTGGATGTTTTTTCCCTATCTTGAGAACTTTTTAAAACCAGTAATTTTAATTCAGTTCATAATTTCATAGGCTGTTAGGACTCTTTTAAAGTCGGGCAATTATTTGATGAGTGTTTACACGAGAAAAAAATTGGGGATGCTGTGTTCTCGAGATTACCATGTATTACCAGTGCTGCAACTTGGAAAAATATCAAAAACTATCAACAGAAGTCAGTATAAATTTTTCTTTGCTTGTTTTTCAAGACACAGTTTTGTATATGAGACAAACAGAAGCAGAATCTGTGCACAGCAGACAGGAGAGCTGCTTAGATGTTTGCAGGAAAACCTAGAACAGCTGGTACACAAAAATTTCCCTTAAGAGTGGACTGTATTTGTAACAACTGTGTACTATGTTCAATCATACTATCAAAAGTTAATATAAACCCATACAGAAAGATTATGTGTAAATGAAAGTATTTAGATGAACATTTTTGTACACTGCCTTACATAGCTATATTAAATAACATTCATATATATATACACACACTATCTGAGTAACATCTTATTATAAAACTTCCGCAGTTTGTGTTTTCATAACTTAATGTTTTAGTCTGTCCTTTCTCCTCCCGCCTCTCCCTCCCTACTTTTGTGTTTTTCCTCTCTCCTCCCTAAGCCTACCTCTTTTCTTCACTATAGAAAGATTTCTGCGTCATCCTTTCTAGACAAGCGCTTCACCTCTGGGTTATGTCCCCACCCTTTTCTACATACTTGACTGACTTCGTATTTCTTTCTGAATCGTTAGAAAATTTTTTTCGTGTGAAGGAACAAATAAAGTTTGAGTCAGTATCAATCAGCATGCTAACTACAGCTGCTTAATTTGTGTTTGTTTTGGTTTGGTTTTGTTTTCCAAGAAGAGCGAGTCTTGCTCTGTAGTCCAGGCTGGTCCTGAATTCATTACGTAGCCACAAACTCACAGCAATCCTTGTGTCTCAGCCTCCCAAGTGCTGGGATTACAGGCAGGCTCCTGATTTAATGTGGTGCTCCAAAATCAAACCCAGGGCCTTACACTTGCCAAACAAGCAACTAACCACTGAGCTATGCCTCCAGCCCAAGTGCTTCAGCCTACTTGTGCCCTTGAACTCTACACATGCTCTACTTGCAAGAACAATGTCATTAAAATCAAAGGTTTTATTTTTTAAACCAGAATATAGAAAATGGATGTAAAGAAAAAGATAAAGTGCAGATCCTTTGGCACTAGTAAGTTTTTCTGGTCTTTTCTTTTTTTTTTTTTTTTTTTTTTTTTTTTTTTTTTTTTTTTTTTTTTTTTTTTTTTTTTTTTTTTTTTTTTTTTTTTTTTTTTTTTTGAGACAGTCTCTTGCTCTCTAGACTGGCTCTGAGCCCAGGCTGACCTCAAGCTATTGAAAATCCTAGTCTCAACCTCCGCAGTGCTGGGATTACAGGCATATGCTGCCACACCCATTTTATGTGGTGCTGGGGAACTGAACCCAGGGTCTTAAGCTTGCTAAGCAGATGCCTTAACCACTGAGCTATTCCTCCAGCCCTGAAATGAGTAAGTTTTTAAAATTGGATTATGTCATATGCTTTTCTTTAAGATGCTCCAATCTTCAAACTGTACAATTTTAGATGGGAATTTGTATTTTTTAATAGTCTCATTCTCTCTTATGAAGGGAATAAGGGCTTATCTTCTTCACATTCACCTATAATTTCAATGAATAAAAAGTGTTAGAAGATAAAATAGGCAAGAAGGGACCTAGTTTCTTTCCTATATTTGAATTCTAAGGAAAAAAATAGATTGCTAATACTAGATATCACATTAGGAGCATTGTGTGCCCAAGATTTAGCTAAAACAAGCAGATAGTGCTTATCTTAACACACACATGCCACTGGCAGAATGCTACAAATACTGCCCTGTGATCACAGAAAGTCCATATAAAATCTGGGACATCTCATCAGAAAATAACACTCAAAAAATTCTTCTATTAAGTACAGTCCCATGTTAAAATCTGTAATCACAGCTTAAACTGTCTGACCTCTTTTTGTGTACCTAAAATCACAAGATAACAATGGCCTTGATCCACATTTGATGGCCTTGACTTTCTGCATATTAACCCTGACATTTCCAGGCTTTCATCGGAAAGCTTGATCATAACCCCTTCTGTTACATAATAAACCCATGATCTCACTGTTTTCATTATCCTTCCCACAGATTCAAAATGTTACGAAGGTGGCCATACCTAAAGGACTCTATAGAAAAAAATTAACTTGTACAGTACTCCTGGATGATATTAAGCAACAGAAAAAATTAAGTTTCCATCAATACTGTCAAAATAAAGAAATATCAAAAATATGTTTACATCTTCTCTACCTTTTTTTATCAGACACAGTCTTGCTTCATACTCGAACTGGCCCTGCACTCACCAAGTAGCCCAGTCTGGCCTTGAACACAAGGCAGTTCTCCAGCCTCAGCCTCCCAAGTGCTGGGATTGGAGGCATACACCACCCATGCCCAGCTTATGGGGTGTCGGGGAATCAACTCAGGGCCTTGGGTTTGCTAGACAACTGCTTTAGCCACTGAGCTACTCCTGCAGCCCACACATCTTCTGTATCTTATCTTTGCTCAATCTAAACAACTTGCTCCAACAGATGTGCCCTATGGGCTGCAGAGCCCCTTTGGGCTCTCTTCAATGTTTCTCTTTCTCCTGTTTCCCTCTGACCAGCTACCAATGTACGTCTCAGGAACTGGGTCTGGTCCGTGCACAGATATCACACTGTATCACTGTGTCTATGGTTTTCTCTCTAAGAGTTGACAAATCAATACAACTCCAAACTAGCCTATCAGAGGCTTTCCCCTCCCCCAAGGTGACACCATAACACAGAGATCCACACACAAGAGAATAGTACCTATGAAGCAATTATTTACACAGTTAAATCTTAAGATTAGGGCACAATTATTTATAAAGGCCTGCTTTCTGACCACTCTTAAGTCATTAAACAAGTAAGTACAAAAAATCTTTTTTAAAAAAGTCAATAATAGTACTCATGAGGCTGAGAGACAGGAAGACTGGGCTGCAGGGTGAGCTTGAGGCTGGCCTGCACTACAGAGGAGGACACCCTGTTAAAAATAAAAAGCTGGGTATGGTGGCACACACCTATAAGCCCAGTACTCAGGAAGCGAAGGCAGGACAATAATGGGTTTGAGGCCAACCTGGTAAAAAAGCACACCCTGGTCTCAAAAACAACAACAAAAAGTCAGTCTTTACTGTCACCAGAGAAACAGGGAACTCAAGTCCTATCTGTGCTAAGTAATAAATCACAAATATAAATAATCACTATATACACTTAAAGATTATTTTATGATTTTACCATGCAAGATAAACCTTACATGAAGTAGCTCTAAAATAAACCACATAATATACAATTCAAGATAAAGCTTTAATATATAAGATTCTATACAGATCATTTTTAAACTCTCCTATAATTGGCTTTTTTTTTTTTTTTTTGCAGTACTGGTAACTGAATGCTGAGCAGCACATAAAGCTAGATAAGCATTCTACCACTAAATGAGATCTTTCATCTTTTTAAAAAATTTTTATTTTGAGATTTTGAGGCAGGTTCTCACTAAGCCGACAATGTTACACTTGAATTTGCAAACCTTCTGCTTCAGCCTCCTTCATCACTGGAATTATAGGCAGGTGCCACCATACTTGTAGCTGTCCTATTTACCCACAGAAAATGCCAAAGATGATTACTCTCTTTCCCCAATAATTCAAAAAGGAAAAAAGGCAATAATAATTTAAACTGAAAGAGGTACATTTAGACAAAAATGAAAAGTTCAAGAACGTTAACACATACTGACACATGCTCATCTCTTCCAAAAAATAAACATATTCAGTACCCTTACCTGTTTCTGAAATATATGTAACAGGATCCTGCCGTGAAATTTTACTGGGTTTAGAAGACAGTGGTAATTTTTCTGACTGCTTTTTGGCATTTTTTACCTGTACTGTCTCCTCTGATTCTGAATCTGTAGGTAAAAGAAAAATTAAAAAGTACTATAATACAGCATATTTTTTCTTTTCCTTTTATCTATCTATCTATCTATCTATCTATTTTTAGTACTACAGACCGAACCCAAGTTCTCTGTGTTAAGCTACATTCCCCAGACTTTCTCCACTTATTTATTTTTTGTAAATATGGAAACAGAGCCTCGCTAAGTCTGCCTCAGCCTCCCAAGAATTACAGGAATGTGCCACCACATCTGTCTCAGAATATTATGAACAAATTTCTCACAGTTCTTTTCAAGGCATATCTCTTTTATGAATTTTACCCACTGATAAGCCAATATATTTTTGGGTTCCTGTTGCTTCTGTAACTAATCACCACAAACTTAGGCTCAAAACAAGATAAATTCACTTTCCTAACAGCTCTGGCGATTAGAAATCTCATAATCAAGGGGCAAAAATTAAGGTATCAGCAGGACTATGTTCTCTTCTAAGTACCCCAGAAAAGAATCCATACCCTTAACTTTTCTGGTTGTGGGTGGCCATCAGCGTTTCTTGGCTCACTGCCCCTTCCTCCATCATCAAAGACAACAGCATCAAGCAAAGTCCTTCTCATGCTGCTGTCTCTTTTCATTCTCTGGCCTTCCTCCAGTTAATCACTCTCAATTTCTTCTGCCTCCCTATGCCTTGTGCATACTAAAATAACCCAAGAAAATCTCCCTAGGGTAAAGCCATCTGACTACGAGATGTGACAATTATTTCCTTTTGCCTACACTCACAGATTCTAGGAACTAGGGTGTAGATACCTTTGGAGGTCATTATTCTGTCCACTGCTAATTGTTCAGGCTACTTGAATCTAAGTCAGGACAAAGTTTAAGCACTCAGCATAGTGCCTGGTACAAAACAGATGTTTCATAAACTCACTGTCCTTCCTCTTCCTCCATACTATGCACTTGTAAGTCCTGTCTCAAACTGTTCTAAATTACACTGAACAGGGCTGGGAGCATAGGTCAGTGGTTAGAGCACTTGCCTAGCCAATGCAAAGCCCTGATTTTGATTACTCAGCACCACACAAGCTCAGTGTGGGGGCGCACAACTACAATCCCAGGCCTCAGAAGATTGAGGCAGGAAGACTGCTGTGTGTTCAAGGTCAGCCTGGGCTATACAGTAATCTCAGGAAAAGCCTAGACTACGGAGCTAGACCCCGTCTCAAAAATAAAACAAAAATTATACTGAACAATTACACTGCCACAGTTTAAAACAAACTTCCAGAACACAGGGACGTTCCTTACTGTGAAAGGCAGTGAAAGAGTATGAAAGACTAGAAAACACTCCAGAAACACTCAAGTGGTTTTAGGATAGTCAGTACTTTTGCTCTGTCAAAACGACAATCTGAGTAGAGCAAGCATATGCCTACAGTCTCAGCTACTCAGGAGACTGAGACAGAAAGACTGCTCGGGCCCAGGAATTTGAGACTGGCCTAAATACCATCTCAAAAAAATAATAAAAATAACTATTTTTAAAAAGAGATTTAAAAAATGTTTTGGCAATCCGTAAGTACTTCTTTAGGCTACACTTTTTATTATTTTAAGAATTCAAACCAGATAAAAATACAAATGAAGATGAAACAGTGGCACATCAGTCTCCAACAGTCCCAGCAGTTCCCATCAGTTTCCATGCAGTCCCAGCGACTCAGCAGACTGAAGCAGAAGGACTGCATGAGTCCAGGGCTTTGAGACCTCACTGTGCAACACAGCTAAGGCCATCTTGAAAATAAATAAGTACGGCCAGGGATTAACCTAGGGTACAGTACTTGTCTATCACATGCAAGGCCCGGGGCTCCATTCCCAGCACCACAAATAAAAACTATTTAATTAATGAAAGAAAAAAGTCACACCACATTGAACTTGTTCACAAAAACAAAACAACCTTTCTGAATTGTGTCATTTTAACATCAGTATGCACATCACAAAAGGCATCAAGGGCTGGGGGCACAGTTCAGCCAAGCACAGACGCTGGCTGGATGCTTGGAACACAAATAACTAGCCAAATAAGCCATATATTCCAAACACACTTGAGACATGCTACACACCCCACCTCCTTCTACACAACCTGTAACCTGTTGGCGCATTTAATATATTTAAGTTCCAATCAGTTTCTGTAGTTATATAAAGCTGTTTTAAACTTTACCTGTCCTTCTCACAGCACCTATTAGCATCACAGCAAGCTGTGTCTCAAACATCAGTCTGGAAAACAACAGGTCAAGGGATATAAAACAATTTCAAAACTTTAAAGGTACTAGGAAGAAGTATTACCTGAGTCATAGATGATCCTCTTTTTCTTGTTTGGTTGCTTCTGTCTGGAGGCATCTTCTTTATAAGAGCTATTTACCTATAAACATCATAGTATAATTAGAGCACAAGACCTACTTAACTTATCCCTAAATAAAATAAACACAGGAAACCATACCCATGCATACCATAGTCAAATCATTGAAAACTAAAAAAAAAAAAAAAAAAAAAAAAAAAAAAAAAAAAAAAAAAAAAAAAAAAAAAAAAAAAAAGTTGAGATACTAAGATATAAAACTGTAATGTTCAAAAAAACAACAAACTGAAAAAAAAGAAAAGAACACTAGTATCTTATCAGACAACATGGAGGCCAAGAGACTATGAAATACCTTTCAAGAGCTGGAACAAAAATTCTGCCCAAAATTCCATATCCAACAAAAACATACTTCAAAAAAGAAGACAAAAAAATGATGTTTTCAGATAACAAAAATACAGAATCCATCATCAACAGAACTATATATAAAGAATGCTAAACAAAGTCTCAGGCTGAAAGAAAACAACATTAGACAATAATTTATCTCATCAGTGAGAAATAAAGACCACCAGCAATAGTAAATATGTAAATAAACTGACAGAGCCTTTTTTTCTTCTTAACTTCTTTAACACCGTATGTCTATTAAAAGGAAAATTACAGTGGATTGTGGAGTATTACCACACGGTGATGTACTACCCCTAAGAACACAGCAAGGACGGAGTGGCAATAAAGGCACTTACACGTAGTGCAATCCTCACCATATTACAAAAAGCAGAACATTCATTCAAATATATCCGTGTAGCCACTGCCTACTTTTTGAAATAACATCATGTCTAAACTTCTCTGAGGTCCAAGGAGGATGGGAAAAAGAATAAAGCTCTCCTGCAATGCCTCCTTTACCATAAGGCCAACATCACTCACCTGAAGGACAGAGGCTCAAGTCTCTATGACAAACTTTAGCCTTAAAACACAAAGTTTTAACAACTAAAAAGGATTTCACCTCTGTATTACAGAAACAGCAAGCTAGGAATGTAATAAGTTATATTTATTAGGAATAAGCAATAGACTTATTATTTTTCTTCCTCTACTCAGCAGTTATCTCAACAAATCAACATTATCAAGTTCAAGAACTAAACATCTCATACAATGGAAAACTGTATACAGGAAACTGACCTTGATTTCCTTTACTCCTTTCTTTGCTTTTAAAGTTTCTTCAGCGGACTTTGATTTCTCATTCTTCTTTACTGTTTCACTGACAAGTTTCTTTCCACTTGGTACAACTCCAAAGAATTTCCGAATGTCCTAAAGGCAAAAAAGAATCTCATAAATACAAACTGCATAAAATATTAATTTCAGTTACAAACAGAACAGCTTTATTCACACTGATTTGCCCTTAATAATTCCTCCATATCAAGATAGTTCTAAGCACACAGCAGCATTCTCTTCATGTACAAAAGCTAACTGAAAAATTATGAATTAAAAATTCTTTGGTGAGTCAGAAAGCAAAAAGAGTCAGAAATCTTAGCAAAAATAAGCAAAGTAAAGTATTTGACAATGAAGCACAATATGAAGAGGCAAGTAGGATGTATTTATTGGTCATATATATACATATATGTTCTGCTATGCCAAGGACAGGTGGGGACAAGACAAAGAACTAACAACTACTATATGAGTAATATTATATTCTCCATATTACCATTGTCCCTGGAATTTATACTTCACTTTGAAAGAATAACTCTTAAAACCTTGATCATTGCCTAGTAACTAGGAAATTCGAAATTATTTTCCTTTATATGATTTTCCCAAAGTCTGAAGGTTGAAGCTTATTACAATTATACTCCTCTTCTTTTGGGACACACACACACACACACACACACACACACACACACACACACACAGAGAGAGAGAGAGAGAGAAAGAGAGACAGAGAGAGAGAGAGAGAGTGTACTGGGGACTGAACCCAGAGAGCCACTGAACTACATCCCCTGCTCTTTTTTAATTTTATTTTAAGACAGAGTTTTTCTAAGTTGCCCAAGCTGGCCTTAAAGCTACAATATTCCTGCCCCAGCCTCTAAGTGGCTGGGATTATGAGTGTATGCCCCCATAGCTAGCACAAAACAATTTTTTACTTTCACTTTTTTTAAATTCTTTTTTCCTTTTTCTTTTTTATTTTTAAAGATGAAGTGTGGCTCACGACAACACATTCCTTTGTTATTCTACCCTCTGTTAAACTACAGAATTCAAGTTAATCATACTGAAACTACGCAATATAAATTACAATTAAAATCACTCACTCTTATCTTGTGCATGTATATTCTTACCAATCTTTCTGAAATTTAGTTTGGAGAAACGATGGTAGAAAGGAAAGGAAACAGACCTTAGAAACGGAAAGCCCTGCTGAACCTATGCTGTAGCACTTCCTACCTGTGCAAACTCGGGAGTCACTTTATCTGCATCTACTGTCTCAGAGGTAAAGTGAGACAAATCATTCTTCAAATATCTTTCATAAGGATGAATGATGAGCACCTGTCACAACTGTGGCTCAGGAAAAATCTCTTCACTCTAAACTCTTTCTAATCAGTAAAACACCTCCATTTGTAAACTGTCTTTTGGCTGGGCTATGAGAAACCCACAATGAGAACGTAGGATCTTAACTCTAAAGACGTGGGCTCAAGAACCAGCTGTACCACATTCACTTTTCCTATCCTTGAGATTTATACTTCTGAATTCCCAATATTTTTTAAGCTTGCAACTTATTTCTTTACTGTCTGAGGGAATGACTACAAAAGTATGCTGTAAAGTATAATAAAAGTCAGTACCTATTTTCTAAATCCTTGCAGTAGTTATAATGGCTTTAGTGTGAAAAAAAAAATCTCAAAACAAGCATGTTATATACACCAGCAAACTTTGTGGCTAAGGCATAAAAAAGCAGATGAGAGAACTTCCAGTCAAGATGACAGCCAAGTAACAGAGCTGCACAATATCTCCTTGTGGACTGTTGAGAATTTAGTCAAATACTTCCTATCTGTCTCTTCAATATAGCTAGGACAGGGAGGAGCACCCCAACAACTGAAAGGAGGCCAAGAAAGGATCAGAAATCCTGAAGGAACACTGGAAACAGAGGGGGGGGGAAAAAAAAAACAGCAGCCTAGGAAGCAGCCCCAGGCAGGCTGCAAATAGCTGGGAGCCACAGGCCTCTCCAGACAGAGGAAAGCCCACAGGGAGCCCAGAACATCTGATGGAGTTAGGAGAGGAAGGAGCATCCCAACAACTGAAAGGAAGC
Source organism: Ctenodactylus gundi (assembly GCA_004027205.1). NCBI lineage: Eukaryota > Metazoa > Chordata > Mammalia > Rodentia > Ctenodactylidae > Ctenodactylus > Ctenodactylus gundi. The sequence continues at coordinate 200,881 of PVKB01000920.1, read as the reverse complement.
CATGGGAAGGTCAGAAATCCTTAAGACGTACTGGAAATGAAGAAAAACAGCAGCTGACTGGGCAGGGCCTTGACCTGCTGGCACCCACAGACCACAGACAAAGGAAAGCTCTGAGGCCAGAACCTCAGATTAAGGTATGTGCTAATACGGGAGAGGTCAGAACTGTCAACAGCTGGTAGCCCCAGCCAAAAAAACGAACCAGCAGGTAGTGCATACTACAAATACAATGCAATCTATCCCTAGAAAAGGCCTCCTGGAGCCCAGATCAGAAACAGTGCTCGGCAGCCATAACAGGCAATGACATAAGCAGGCGCCGTTAAAAAAAGAGAAAGAGAGAGCCCAAGACTGAACTGATAAGAGTAAAAGAAAGCTCAGGAGAGCACAACAGGGCTTTTAGAGTCACTCTTTAAGCAGTGCCTAGAAAGAAATTGCAAAAGAGGTAGTTGCAGAGAGGAAAAAAAGGCCACTAACCTCCTGAATAGCTCAGTGTAATGGGAGCACCTCTGAAGGTTGAGAGTCCTGCCCTTGGGGAAGGGAAGCCAGGACAGGCAGGAGAGCTTTGCTGAGGGGGTAAACAAGACACCTCAGAGATCATCACACTATTAGTTCTGCCCTCGCTGCCTACTCCCAGCACAGAACTCAGAGGAACTGCAGCTCCCCCAACACACCATCATAGCCATTCAAAGAAACTTCTCAGCTAGGCCTTTAAAGTGAAGACCCTCAACAACAGAAACATGGGAACAGGACTCCAACAGAGATGCCTGAGACCCCAGAAACTAATGTCATGAGCCCTGAAATAGTGGAACTCATAGGGAAAGAAGTCAAAAAGCAAATAAAGAGTCAAACAACCAGTTCAAACAAGATATTCTCAAAAAAAAAAAAATGCAAACCTTGATCAAAGGGCTTAAAGAGAAGCCACAAATAAAAAAGCTGACTGAGGTAAATAAGGAAATGCAAGATATGAAAGGACATTTTGATAGAGAAATGGAAAATATGAAAAGAAATCTAGGTGAAATTTAGAATATAAAAATATATGTCAAAGCAGGGGAAGACAACTCAAATACTGTGGGAACACAATTACAGAGCTTGTAGAAAAGGTTGAGAAAACAAATGCTGTAATTAGGCACAACTCTAAAGTTAGAAATGAGCAAAGTTACTGGATATAACAGTTGACAGATGATTCAAAGAGAACCAATCTCAGAATTATGGGTGTGAGAGAAGGAACAGAAGATAGCACCAAAAGTATAAAGAATTTATTCACTGCAATAGTACAAGAAAATTTCCCTAATCTAGAAAAAGAAATTAACTTTCAAGTACAAGATGTTTATAGAACACCAAATAACCTCAACCAGTAACGAGACTCGCCACCACACATCATAATCAAAACCTCAGAAATTCTACATAAAGAGAGAATATTCAAAGCAGCAAGAGAAAAACAAACATTATTCTACCAAGGCAAACCCATTTAAATTACTGCAGTTTCTCAATCAAACTTTAAAGGCTAGGAGAGCCTGGAGTTAGATCTTTCAAGCTTTAAAAGACAACAAGTGTCAACCCAGATTGTTATATCCAACAAAATTATCCCGGAAAATTGAAGGAGAAGTAAAAAGTTTTCATGACAAAGAATCTCTAAAGAAATTTGCAACTATCAGCCCAGCATTGCAGAAAATACTTGAAGGAAGTTTTGAGACAGAGAGATAAGCAGCACCAAAAAAATACAGCAAAAAGGAAGCATCTAAAGAAAAAGTGTAACAAAAAAATAGATTGATATTTGAATCATTTAACTGGTATCCTTGTAAAACAATACCAAATGTCTCATTCAATCTATGAATCTACTCCCATAATTATTGCTTTTAATAGTATATAAGTTTGCAAAACATAATTATATTCAACATAGGAAACTGGTATAAAATCTTTTAAAATATGCACACATGAAGTTAGGGATGGATAAGTAGATAAAATGATAAGACAAACCAAATCTGGCAAATGTTAATAATTATTGAAATGTCAATAATTAATCTATGAAAGTTTAAAAAAATTCTGAAATACCTAAGCATGCTACTCTATTGTTTTAAGTGCTGTATACTTATGTCATACAGATTTTAGTTCATTTAATGTAGGAATTCGATACAGACTCAAGCTCGTTAGCGATTCACTCATTTGGTCTTGGATGTAAGTTTATAATGACAACCTGAATGTCTTTTGAATGTACAAATATTTACCTTTCAGTACTCCGCTAAGGAGTCTGAAATGTAACTTCTCTTTCTTTCTCATGTTTTCTATCTTTATGAATTTCATTGTTATAGTTCTCTTCTTATGTGGACTGGTGGGTGAAGCCACATTAAAGAATCTCAACAAAGACACAGTAAGATGCAGAAAAAAAGAACTGGCAAATCACCCCAATAAAGGGCTCTGCTCGAACAGAGAAGAGGCATCAAGATATGGCCACTGCAGCCCATTCTAAGCATGAGAAACTGAACTAATTAAGTGGCAAAGTGAGCCAGACGCAGAAGATTAAATATGTTAAATATTGCTTGGTTTCTGATTTAGGAAACCCAGAGCACAGATATTCTATAGAACTCAATGAGTGTGATAATAGAAGTTATGAAGGAATGAGGAGAGTACTGGAGGGCCAAAATGGGGAGGGAAAGGGATTGCAACATTGATGTGATATGTATGTGCACAAAATACTCAAGCTCATTGTAAACATTATATATTGCGCATATATATATATATATATATATATATATATATATATTAATTAAAATGGTGGGGGAAAAAACAGGTGAATGAGGCATACACGCATACTGAGATTGAGACAGAGAAAGAGAACAATTAGATACTTCCCTGGCAGCTGGGGTACAGGAAGAAAATCAGTGGTACAGCCAAGCAAGGCCTTGGATTTGATACTTAGTATCAAAACAAAAGAAAAGAACAAAAAGAAGAGACTCCCCCGGTTTTACAACCTCTTTTTGTAAATCTAATACAGAAAGGTTAAAATATCCATTAATTTAAAATACTGCTTAAAAATACTGCTTACTAATGGATACCTCAGCTATAAAATTGTGTCTGGTGCTACAGAAAAGAGCAGTGAGGAAAGCCACAGTCTTCCTTATAACTTACAAAGAATTTTTTGAGGCTGACAAGTGTGTTATTTCTTCTGGGGGAAATGAGAGTTTAACACCAGTTTCACTTTTTCTAAACTACATGGTGATTCTTCACTCAAATAGGGGTGGTTACTTAAACACAGAGACACGTTATTCTATTATTACTCTACTCCCCCACATTCTCTGTACACCAATGGCAATCCAAGAGTCAAAGAAATTGCAGCACCCTGATCTAATTCAGTACACTAAAAATCTATATGGCTTTCGAGAATTTTCATTAGAATGAAAGCTATTACACTCATATTTTTAGGACTACCTCCAATGCGAGCAGCTGTCTAAAATATAAACATCTAGAGGCAAAGGTCAGCAACTTGGCTCATTCATTTCCAGAGTGTGACTTCACCTGACTCTAGTATTCCAGGTCTTCAAACATTTCATGAACTGCAGAACAAGCCTACTAGCTAATCATATTACCAAATGATAAATCAATACAAATCCTCCTGTAGCCACTCCTTGACTGTGCAATGAATAGAAAAAAGAATAAATTTTTAAATTACTTTTGTACCCTGGTAATGGGAAGGTATCCTTAGCAGAACATCAGGCTAGAGACCACCCATAAACCAGGCCTGGTCGTGCAAGCCTGTAATCTTAGCATTTTGGGAGGCTGAGGTAAGAGAATCAGAAGTTCAAGTCCAACCGAGGAATTTAGCAATGCAGTGAGACTCTATTTCAATAGACAATAAACAGGAGCTAGGGATATAGCTCAGAGCAAGGGCCCTGAGTTCACACCCCAGTCACACACACACACACACACACACACACACACACACACACACACACACACACACACACACAGAAATCACATATAAAGACTGGATTTCACTATAGAATAAAACAAAAGATGCATAAATAAATTTAAGACAAAAACATCTACAACATGAAACATATGAGTTCTACAAGTCAAAAGAAGATGATCCAGTAGAAAAATAATAAAAGCTATTAATAGGCAAATTAGAAAAACGCAAATAACCAACAAAATTGTGCATATATCCTTTGTCCCAGTAATTTCATTTCTAAAAGAAATGGTAAAAGCAAGCATGGGTAGGTCAGTGGTACACACTCTGAATTCCATTCAACGTACCACAAATAGATGGGGGAGGAGGTAATACGGTGCTGGTTCAATGCCCAGTGTGACAAAAAGAAAAAGAAAAAAAGATCACGTGTAGCCTCTTCCACCCAGCCCTCTACCTCCCACCTTCAGCTACCCATGCCCCACCCCCCGAAATACCACCCTGGCAAAGTCAAATGCTCAGGCACTCTTGACCTTGAGCATTCTAAACACAGAGAAAAAGCACTGTATGAGGAAGTGAGGAGTGGGGAAAGAGTAAGGCAATCATAAGACAGTATCAAGAGAGAAAAAACAGTAAGGACGCAGAAGAGAATGTAGACAGAAGAGCCACCAAGTAATGACAGTGAACTAGACACGGTGAAAAGCAAGGTGAGGGACCAGGCAGGTGAAAAGAGCTCCAATGGTGACCTCCAAACGACATCAGGCGATGGCATCCCACTCGCTCACTCCTGATGTTAAAAAAACTAGAGTCTTCATCAAATTACAGAAGTCAAATGCCGCCATCTGAGACTCTAAGTGAGCTAGTAACAAATTCTGCTGCAGTTGAGCCTTACAGGTGACAAGGGACACACAGACTTCCAGGCCCTGGGGAGACGCACACTGTGGCGCTGCTGTGAACTGGACTGTGAGGTGCTAGTGCAAGGCTGCGACTCCATGGAAGGCGCGGGAAAGCTGGAAAACGCTGTGGAAAGTAGAACGGAAAGAAAAGAATCAAAAAGGAACACAAAGGGTTAAGAAGGCCAGAGAAGAGCGTGAGACAGTCCAGAGGGAAGCGAGACAGATTATAAAGCTCCTTTCCAGGTGGCTTTCTTGGAGGAATGCCTGGTCACGTTCCTGGAGAAATTCCTGGAGTGGGAGGGGGCTGGCCTGGAACGGTAGGAATGCCGGAGCTCAGTGAAATTCTCAGGGATCCAGAGGTTCTTGCAGCTATGCAGGATCTAAAAATTATAGAGGCTTTCAAGCATGTGGCCCAGAACCCTGCAAACACATGAAATGATCTGAACAACCCAAAAGCTATGAATCTCAGCAGTAAATTGTCAGCCAAAGTTAAGAGGTAAGGTAAGACCCTTCTGAAAACCCTTACAGAAGGACATGCAACCTGGATCACCTTATAGACATCAGTGGTACAAATTAGTCGATCTTGGATGTCCCATCACAAACAGCTGAGTGCTTTGACAATAATCTCCACAGCAAAGCAGCTTCTTACACTAATTTGTCACGAGGACATTCATTCAGAGCAAGTTTTTCTACTAGGAATTAAAAACTTTGAACACTTTTTTAAACCTTAAAAATATGTGAAACGAAGTAAAAGGATGTGTTGATTCCTAAACTTAAAAACAGACTGCCAAGCCCGAAGGCAAGCCTATAATTTCAGCACTTTGGGAGGCGAAAGCAGAAGGATCTTAAGTAGGAGCCCAGCCTGTCCGACTACCCAATTTGGGAAGACCCTACGGGCGGGAGGGCCCGCGGGCAGAAGCATGGCTGGACGTGCAGCTCAGAGCCAGGCCCTATGTTCAATTACCAGTACCATGAAAACAAAACTACCTAACCTTAAAAAAAGATTATATATCAAAAGAATATTTAACTGGGATTAATTCTTGCCATGGCTTTGCCTGACACACTTTAAGGAATTTTAAGAGCTCAAGACCAGCCTGGACTACAAAGTGAGATTATATTTCCAAAAAAAAGGAAATAAATTTTAAGATATTAAACTAGCGCTGTTATTTCTGAGAGACATTATTAATAAAGTTGACTATATTTGATCCTTATAATATTTTGCTGTAGATTACAATATTGTGGCTACAAGAAACAAATACACTTTCAGTTTTAGTTGCATACTTCCTCCTCTTCAAACTTTGTTTTTAATCAAACAAACTACTTTTTTTAGAAATCAGAAATACCAGCTGGGGGTTATCAGCTCAGCAGTTAAAGTGCTTGCTTAGCATGCACAAGGCCCTGGGTTCAATTTCCCAGCACAACATAAATCAGGAGTGATGCCGCATGCCTGTAATCCCAGCACTTGGAAAGCTGAGGCAAGAAGACTGTCACGTATGCAAGGCCAACCAGTGCTACACAGTAAGTTCAGGACCAGCCTGGACCACAGAACTGTCTCAAAAAACAAAACAAAACAAAACAAAAAGAAACAGAAATAAAAAATATCTTTACATACAAAACTTATGTGACTAGAAAAAAAAGAAGAAAAAGCGAAATAAAACTGATGCACTGGCAGCATCTACTACCTGCCTCAAGAACTTCCCTGTGGAAGACAACATGAGTGTAACACTAATGCAGCATAAGCATGGTTTGAAAAACCTTTGACTCTTGACTAGTAACAGGGTCTAGGTAGGAAAACTTATTAGTGCCTACACCAACTTCCTTCTTCAAATTAGTCATTTATTCATTCAAGAAACACTAGGTGAAGAACCTTCTATGCGCCAAGAACTATTCTTGAGGCTACAAGGTTAAGCAAAACAGGCAAAATATCTGTTCTCACAGAGCTTTCCCTCTATTTCTGCTCTTAATCTTTCTATATTTAGACAAAAAGGCTGAGCACAGAAAACAAAGAACAGATGAAATGAGAGACATGGCCCAGAAACAGAAGTGAGGCCTGGAAACTGCTTCCCAACACTCCCTGGGATCTACTGACAGCCTGAGAGGCTCCTTCCCCCGCAGGGAAAGGCCCCATTTGCATTCTCAGCTGTGTTTGAGAGGTCTCAAGAGATGCTGAAGTCACATCTAGAACCACTGAGCGCTAGGCTGCTCTCTCCAACACGGCATCACAGAAATTCTCATAAGCCTGACTGGTATAAGTAACGTATGTGAGATGGATTATGCCTGATCTTATGGATTATGCCTGGTCTTATGGCTTATTTCAGAATTGTGACAACAACAAAGGTGATGTACTGTGGTTTTATTCAACCAAAAATCAACTTTTTTTCTGGTGGTATTAATGATCCAACCCAGATTCTTCACAGTGAGCTACCCATTTCTTTTATTTTCAATTTTAAGACAGAACCTTCTGTGCGGAAACTACAGGTATGTACTAGCACACCCAGCTCAAATGCCAACTTTTTAGACCTGATTTCTGAACAAAACATCAAATTCAAATTACCTGGGTGAATGTAAAACTTATGTTCACACCAAAAATTGACATACAACATACTACAGAAAAACACTGTACTTCTCTAGACTACCTTATTCATTATCCTGAAGCATTTTAATAACTCAGATATCAAGTCATACAGAAAGGACTAGAGACGATGTTTCATACAAGCAAGTTTCACCTTCTAGTTGTTTTTTTATGGATAATACAAAATTTACTTTCAAATATTTACAGAAAATAGTTGGGTGTAGCAACAAACAGTAGGACCCATAATCCCAGGACTCTGGGAGGCTGTCACAAGAGAACTGCAAGTTCAGACGTAAGTCTCGCAACTTAGCAAGATCCTGTATCAAATTTAAAAAGGTTGAGATGTATACAGCTCAGTGTTCAGGCTCTGGGTTTATTCTCAATATTAAAAAAAAAATCATGGAAAACATACCACCTGCCACACACTGTACCACACTTCCCTATTCTTATGGCCCCAACTCTTGCAGAACCTATACACCAGTAAGAAAGCTTTTGCTAAATTGTCCATTTATAAAAGTATCCTACAATGTACACTAAGAAAACAAAACGGTTATTCACTAACTGAACCAGTAGTTTTTAAGCTTTCATTGAAACATGCAAATATGTATATACAGAAACATATACACTTTGTATTATATACATTCATATACAGAAATATACAAAAAAGTGCTCAAAATACTGTATGTAGAGCTATGGGGGTAGCCAAGAGTTACAGCACTTTCCTAGTACATGGGTTCTAGGTTCCATTCCTAGCATGAAAGAAAAATTATATGTGCAGTGTTGAGGGCTTTCTTCAGAAGCTTGTAATGAACCCCAAGTTAAAACTTTCAGAAGGCTGGAATAGCACGGAGGCTAGAGCACTGGCCTGGCAAGCACAAGGCCCTGAGTTCAATTCCCCAGCAGCACATAAAATGGGCACAGAGGCATGCACCTGTAATTCCAGCACTGGGAGGCTAAGACAGAATTGCCATGTGTTCAAGGCCAGCCTGGACTACATAGAAAGTTCAGGACCAGACAGAAGGAGACAAAAAAAAAAAAAAAAAAATTCTTATCTGCACAATTACAATGTGTGAGCTAACATACTTACTAAACCTCAAAACAACTTAAATACACTATTACCTCCCAAATTGTCTTCATCTACCCCAGACTTCCTCTCAGTTCAGTATCTATGTCTGCCAGGTATATCTCTGCCCATACACCCAAAGGTGCCTACAACTTATAATGCCCAAAACCAAGCTCATCTGCTGGAATTTGCTTCTCTCCCTTCACTCCTCATCTCCACACAGAGCACGGCGATTCACAGAGATGAGCGCGACCTCTCTCCTGCACACTCTGCCCCTCATCCAATCATCTCACCTACCCTACCTTTGAAACACTGCTGTCTCTATTCCCACTGCCACTGCTTTCATTCAGAACTTCGTTCGCTTATTTAAAAAGCCCTTTTATAGGACTTACTGTGTACCAGTGAATGGTGTGAAGGCCTGTGAAATAGTAATTTGCTTAATCCACAAAACAAGCCTATAAAGTTGTTAATCTCAAATCACAAATGAGAAAACTGAGAATGCAACAAGATGTCATCAAACTTTTAAAATTTAAGATGCTTTTCAATGTAAGCAAAAAAAAAAAATGACTGTTCAAACTTTCTACTTTAAGATATAACTAACAGTTCTCCATCATTAGAGAAGCACTGCAAACAGGCAGCCCAAAAACACTATATACATATATATGCTAAAACAAAATATCAGACTTTGTCAAGCACTCCAAAAAAATCAACTTTTTAAAATCTTTAATATGTACCAAAATGTTTCCAATTTGCTTGATTGAACTCCACTAAGGCAGTTAGAAGTGAAAAAAAACTGCAATAAACCTTCCTAAGCCCACAGAAAAGAGTATCATAACCTTTAGCTTCAGAAGGTCAATATACAAAAGCTGATATATATTTACTTTGATGTATGACCAAACCACTCTAATTACTTTTTCCCACAGGTAATTTGGCTTAACCAACATACAAGCTATATTTGCATATGAAAAAGTGTGAAGAGAGGGGTGGGGATGCAACTCAGTGCACAGCATTTGCCTAATATGTGCAAGGCTTGGTTCAGTCCCCAGCACTACAAAAAAAGTTGCAGAGAAATTACGTCACAGTGTTCACTTATCTTTTAATAGTATGGGATTTTATGCAAAAGAAGTACCACAGTACTCTGTAGGGTGACGACCAAAAACCATATATATATATATATATATATATATATATTTGTTTAATGTTTTTAAGGAGACCACCAAATTCACAAGCAGAAATTATCACCAACACATTTCACAAAATCTATCCCAGTACAAAAACCTCTCATCTTGAAAACCACTAAACTGCAAAACAATACTTGTGACTAAAACATGCAATGACATAGCTGATAGCAGTACAGCAGAGAAAAATAATGATAATTTTAATCACTCTGAAGTATACAAAATTACACACAGGTCTTGTACTTTTGAAGCAAAAAGTAAACCCGGAAGTCTTCCCCACAGGACCAGGAAAAAGACAGGACACTCACTTTGGCCACTGAACTCAACACCATAAAGGGATCAGGCAACAAAATGAAGGAAAAAAAATGAGACTGAACAAGAAGTAAAACTGTCTCTTTTCATGGATGAAAATCTTACACAGATGCTGTGGATACGGCTCAGTGGTACATCACCTGCCTAGCATGCATGAGCACCTGGTTTGATCCTAGCACAAAAATAAACTTTACTCTTGCAGTACAGATCTGGAGTTTCTTGTGACAAAGGTTTGGCCTCCAGCCCATGATGCAACCGGAAATTGGTGGAATTTTTGGGAGTACAGCCAGGTCACTGGGGAAGCATGCCCTTGAAGGGACCATGAGGACCTGCCCACATGCTCTTGGCTGCCATGGAGCGAGGGGCTCTGCTCTACCACATGTCTCACCTTGATGTTCTGCCCTTCTCCAGACCCAAAAGCAATGGAACAAGCCAATCTGGGACCACAACCTCCCCAACCACAAGCCAAAATAAAATTTCCTTCTTTAAAAGCTGACTACCTCAAGTAATCTGTCAATGAGAGAAGGCTAACATATCTGTATTTAGAACACTGTGTGCTGGGGAAGTAGCTCAATGGTACAGTGCTTGCTGAGTATGTATGAGTCCCTGAAGTCAATCTACACATTATTAAAAAAAAAAAAAAAACCCTAAGAAATTCTCTAAAAACTATCAAAATAAGTTTGGCAAGAATACAAACCCAATACACAAAAATCACTATATTTCTTTATATAGTGGAGGGAATACAGGCGGGTACCAAGAAACCCAGTTTATGTGGTTTTGGGAAATTGAACTCAGGTCCTTTTTATTTTTGACTTTGAGACAGTCTCTCACTAAGTTGCTAAATTGCTCAGGTTGTGCTCAAACATATGATCCTCTTGCCTCAGCCTCCCAGAGTGCTGAGATTGTAAGCCTGCACTCAGAATACTCAGTATTAAAATGCAAATCCCTAAAATTAATCTACAGATCCAAGATAAATTCAAATTCCCAGCTGACTTTGTTGATTCCAAAATTTATATGGAAATTTGAGAGTACTGAATAACAATCTTTATTTTTCGGGGGTGGGGGGACAGGGTCTCGCTCTGTAGCCCACGCTATTCCCTGGTCCTGAATTCACTATGGAGCCCAGTATGGCTTTGAACACAAGAAAACCCTCCTGCTCCTGCCTCGGCCTCCTGAGTGCTGGGATGACAAGCATGTACCACCACACCCAACTGTAAATGGTGCTAGTGAATCAAACTCAGGGCCCTGCACTTGCAAGGCAAGTGCTTTCATCACTGCCATTCCTTCTGCCCCTAGCATAGCAATCTTGAAAAAAGAACAAAGCTAGAGGATTCAAAACTCCTGATTTTTAAAAATTACAAAGTCACAATTTAAAAAAAACAGTATGTAGCAGTATTAGTACAGATATGTAAACCACTGAATAGAATTTAGAAAAAATGGCAGACTTTTCAAAACATGGTGCCCGGAAAACTGGATATCCACATGCAAAAGAATAAACCAGGACCTTTATATTTCACTCATGCCTACCTCCCTATGCAAAATGCATTTACTCCTTCTCTAAGAGTTGCCAAAATCTTAACACTGCCAGTACTGCTAAAAAGTCCAAATCCAAAGTCTCCTCTGAGACTCAAGGCAAATTCTTAGTTATGAGGCCCTATTTAAAAAAATCAAATAGCTAAACATTTCCAACATACAAAGACACTAGGTAAAGATTCCCATTCCAAAAGGAAGGAACAGGAGGACAGAAAGCAATTAGACCAAAACAAGTTCTAAACACAGCAACTGAAGGATTAAATGCTACACCTCCATGTCTGGCACCTGGGGTAAACTGTGGTGAGTTGTGAGCTCCAAAGAGCCTGAATAGCTCCATTCCTGCAGCATTGCCTCTGGCTGCAACCTCCAGAGCTTCAACTTTGGACTGGCTCCAACCGTTGCCTGTGGCCTTCCTCTGCACAGGATCAGCATTTCTGGCTCCTTCAAATTTCCAAGGTCTCCACTGCACTTAGTTTTACTTCACAACCTCATGCACTGCCCTGTCAGGGGCACACTGCCTGGTCTCCAAGGCCTTCTTCTGAAATCAGGGTGGAAGCCGCCAGCACCCCAAAACTCTTGTAGTCTGCATGCCTGTGAAACCAGCACCACATGGATGAAGCTGAAGCTAAGATTTCCCACTGGCTCAAGCAGCAATCTAGCACCACAGGACAACTGCTGCCGAGGCCTCTGAGTTCTTATATGGCTGACCTCCAAAAAACACCTCTCTCTTTGGCCCTACAGAAGATGCCTTAGGGTACACTTCTCAGAGCAAGATCTTTTACCCTTTAATTGGTAAAGGGTGGAATCTTAAGAGATTCCTGAGACACCCTCAAGGCATCTTTTTTATAGTCCTGTTCCAAGTAATTGGCTTCTTTTTAATGCTAATCTCTTTAACAACTATGTGGTCTCATGCCTCTACTTTGGAGTCACTTTATTTCTGGCAAAACTACCAACTTTTTACATTTTTTTTCTCTCCCATTTTTCCCCCTTTTCAGTGTAGAGCTGGGTAAAAGCTACAAGTTGTGCTGATGTGACAGTCCGAACACTGGGCTGCTGTGAGATTTCCCTTACCAGATTAAATAGTCCATCACCCCTAACCTCAGTTTTAGTCAAAGTCTCTGGACAAGGGCATAATGCTGACACACCTTTTGCAATAGCACAGCACACATGGTTTCTCGACCAACTGCCATTAAAGTCCACCTTCCTGTGTGAAATTTCTTGAGTCTGCCTGGCCTTCACAATCTAGTCTATCAGTCTTGTAAGCTCTCACCAGAATCTCCCATACACTTAACTCATAACATTCTATGTCTTCTCTAGCCAGCATTCTCAAACTTGTCCAAACTCCTCCCACAAATCAGTTCCAAAGGCTTCCAAATCACATGATCAGATAAAGTCATAGTAACAACCCAGCTTCTGGTACCAACTTGGAATTCAGGAGAAAAAAAAACTCACATTTATAATCAACTGATTTTTTGACAAGGGTGCCAAGATAATTTAATGGAAAAATGAACAGATTTTTCAAAAATGGTGCCAGAAAACTGGATATTCACATGCAAAACAATAAACCAGAACCTTCATACCCCATACAAAACAGATGAAATAAGAGGTCGGGCTGGAGGAATAGGACAGTGGTTGTCTTAGTTACTTTTTCATTGCTGTGACTCAATACCCAACATCCACAAATTTAGGAAATGAAAGGCTTAGTTTAGCTCACAACTAAGGTCATAGTCCACTCAGGGGTGGCTGGCAGCAATGGAAGTACATGGCAGAGGCAGAGGTGGAGGCAGCTTCTCACGACATCACAAACAGGAAGGCAAGTTCAGACTAGTCTAGACCAGTCCAAGTCCCAGTCCTAGTCCTCAAAGAAGACAGAATGCAGCTTATATACCCTTCCAGGTCTCCACCCAGTGATCAGCCCCTCCTGCATCTAGGTGTGTAAGGTGTGGCCACTACACACCATTAATCCTAACTTACATGCCTTTAATCCTAACTTACATGCCTTTAATCCTAACTTAACTGTAATCCACCCCTCCAGACCAGACCCCAATCCACCAACAGCACATGGTTCCACAGACAATCCATAACATTAAAATACATGAGACTTTTGGGGGACATTCCATAGCCAAACCACAATAGCAGTTAAAGCACTTACCTAGCAAGTACAAGGCCCTGGGTTAAATTCCTTAGCGTAAATTGAGCGTAGTGGTGCATGCCTGTAATTCTAGCACTCAGGAGGCTAAGGTAGAAAGATTGTTTTGAGTTCAACACCAGCCTGGGCTCCAGAGTGAGTTTAGTACCAGCCTGCACTACAGAGTGAGACTATCTCAAAAAAGAAAAGAAGAGAAGAGAAAAGAGAAGAGAGAGAGAGAGAGAGAGAGAGAGAGAGAGAGAGAGAGAGAGAGAGAAAATAAGAGGTTATGAGATAAGGGCCTCACAGATCAAGTACTAGTATAAACAACAACAGCCTTTACATATTACAATAGGGTCACAGCAGTACTTCAAGAACAGCATTTCACACAATGAGCTGATGTGAAAGGCAGCCTTAGAGTGGGGCAATGAGGCATCTCAGATAATATATGTAGCTTTAGCAGCTAGCTCTTCAAAAAGATTGTCCTGTAACATGTTAATTCAACCTTATGCATATTTTCATAATTATATGAAGGTTTCTGTGTGTGCGTGAATTACTTAGGATTAAAACTATTTCTTTGCACTGACCTATATCTTTTTTACTTTTATATTTTGAGGCAGGGTTCTGCTAAGTTGCTCACGCTGGGCTTACATTTGCAATCGTCCTACCTCAGCTTCCCAGAGTGTTGAGATTACAGGTATGCTGACATTTGGCTTGATTTCTTAAGAGATGGTATATTTCAGATATTATTCACATTTTGATCAAGTAAACCTCATAACAATCTAAACTGTTTGCATTGCTTCCATTCCTTTTCTTATTTCATTTCTGTTCCTCTAATAAACGTACTCATACAATTCAAAACTCAGAAAGACAGCCTTCCTCCTACCCTGCCTCTCAGACACATATTATTTCCTATCTCTATAGACAACAAATATTATTAGCCTGGTATGTTTCTTCTTTTTTAAAGACAGTTTACTTTTTGGCAACTGTTTCATATCAGGGTATATAGTTTTCTCTTTTCTAGTGGCTGCACTTAGCACAGGTACAATATTTTATTCCTTTATTGATAACTTTAGATGGTAAAATATCCGAGGGGAGAGAAATGTGACTACAAAGACAAGACCTGTTAAACTTTTATCTGTGGATGGACTCCAGAAGCTAGGTGAATCCCTTGAAATGGTGTGTTATGTACTTATATGCATTTCTCTAAGCAAAAAATTTGCATTGCTTTGAAACACAGTTATCACTCTGTAGTACCGGCTGGTCCTGAACTCACTGTGTAGCCCAGGCTGGCCTTGAACTCACAGCAATCCTCCTGCCTCAGCCTTCCAAGTGCTGGGATTACAGGTGTACATCACTACACCCAGCTAATTTTTATGTGGTGCTGGGTGATTAAATCCAGGGCTGTGCACATGCTCAACAGGCATCTGAGCAGAAAATGTACATACCATTCACCACATGTATCAACAGGAACTGGCACTTGAACAGAAGTTAACAACTCTGTCCTCCGTGAGGGGGTAGGAAGAGGAAGAAAAGTAAAAATGATCTAGATGCAATACATAAATACACCAATTTTTCAAGAGGATTGTTATTATGCATCTCAAGTAAATAAATGCTAATGAAAGAATTTTTAAAAAGAGGAAAAAAAACTACCACCCTAATCCAGCATCCTAAGCACACGTCTATAGTAGCAGCACTCTGAAAGGCAAAGGTAGGAGGACAGCATGTTCAAGCCCAGACTAGGCAACTCTGGTGACTCAGCAAGATCCTATTTCAAAAATAAAAAATGGCTAGGGATATAGCACAGTGCAAAGGCCCTGTGTTCAAACCCCACTAATGAAATAAACAAACAAAAAACTACTATCCTATAATATAGCATATATACAGTTGTTCAATAAACATGATATAGAAGTTTAGGGTTTTGTTATACTTCTTGTACTAGAAATAGAGTGCTAAATTAAATATCAATGTAATACCGAATTCTTATCTACTACCTGGAACCTTTCCCAATAAAAGAGAATAAAACTGAGCAATTTGATCAATTTCTTTTCTACAAAAGTTTGCTTTTCATCAGCACCCATGAACTGGAGTACTAAAGAAAAAGTCAAAAGCATTTGACTGAGGGGCTGGGGCATACAGTTTAGAGGTTAAAGCACTTTCCTAGAAAGCACAAAGCCCTAAATTTGACTCCCCAGCATCAACCACATAAACAGGGCGTGGTGCCACATGCCTCTAATCCCAGCACTCAGGAGGCTGAGGCAGGAGGATTGCCCGTGGGTCCAAAGCCAGCCTGGGCTACATAATGATTTCAGAACCAGCTTGGATTACAGCGCAAGACCCTGTCCAAAAATAAAAAGCAAACTACTGGCATGCCATCATGAGTGTCTCTTCTGCTAGCTGCTAATTATTTCATTGTCTGTATGTTTTTTACAATATTATGTCCTAAGTTCAGAGTATATTAAGGTTTTTTTCTTAACCATCAGGTGATAAAAGATGACATCTGCCAAATAAATTACATCTGCTTCTAGTCTCTGTACTTTTCTTCTCCTGATAACTGATCATCTAACTCCGAGGATCTCATCTAAACAAAACGAAAACATCGTCTCCACGCCACCGGATCTCAACACGAGCTGAGCGTTATCAGGGAGCTGCTGACGATAAAAGTTGGCGGCTGAAACAACTCACTCATAAGAAAGGAACGTCTGGTACATTCTTCTTCCTCACGACCCGAGACCCGAAGCCAGAACTTTAGGAAGCGTTCAGGCTGAGGTTTGGAGCAATGCTGAGTAGGAAAGGAACTTTAACGCTGCGTTGCAAATCATCACTCTTCCTTCCTCCCTTCCCCCAGGGGACGGCTGGGAGTGGAGGGAACGCCGAGGACCACCCAACGCCCCGCGCACTAGCCGCAGCGAAGAACTGGCGGTTGCGGTCCAGGAAAAGTTATGCGCCCGCAGCCCGGTGCGTGGCCCGTCCGGAGCCCCGCTCCCCTCGGGAGTCCTCCCCCACCCTCCCTCCCGGAACGCGCCGTCCACACCCGGCCTGCAAAGTCCCCAGACCCCCGAGATGCACGGCCTCCCCATCCTCACCATCGCAGCCCCAGGACTAAGGAGCAGGCGGGCAGGCCGGCCGGATGGGCAGTCCGTTAGCGCGGATCGCGATCCATTGGCGCCAACAACTTCTCCCGCGAAGTCGGCGCGGAGGCCGGGCGCGCGGCGATGACGTCAGGGGGAGGTGCGCGCCGCGCTCAGCCCCGCCCGGATGTCCGCCCAGGTGCGGCGCGGGAAGCGGCTTCGCGGCTGCCGAGGTGGGGCTGCCGGCCCCGGGTCTAGGGGTGTGCTGCGTCCGGGTTGAAATAAGCTCAGAAGTTTTGTTTTCCGAACCTACCAGGCTAGGCAACCTAGACCTAATTCCCAAACCTGCGCTACTCTGCTAAATCTGCCCAAGACTGAGTGTGTATGAAACCGAAGCACGCCAAGGTGGACCTCCAAAGAAAATCTGATAAGAAGTTAGAGGAAGCAAGTTTTATATCAGAAAACAAGCAACTGGATTGTGGAAGGGAATGCAATATTTGCAAACTATTTTAAGAGAAAGCATGAAGCCATCGAAGAGTTTAATGAGGGGAGCAGTATCGAGGGATTGGCTCTAGACTTCCAAATGGCCTCTCCTCATCCACCCCACGTTGGATCTTGGGCTTTGTAACACTAGTATCTCTACACTAAAAGAGTTAACAAAGCCTTCTAGAATGCAAGAGGTTGTGTTTATTAAATAACTAATATAATATGTGCCAGACATACAGCTATGGGCTTTTCTACTTTAGTTCATTTTCCCCCACTATTATAATCCCCAATTAACAAGCAAGTAAACTGTTACTCGTGCAGGGCTTACTGCTTGAGTCCCTCTGAAGCCAGTGTGATAGGTTCCCAACCCCATGCTACTTATGTGACCCTAGGCAAGTCACTGTACCTTATTTCCCCATGTGTAAAATAAATAGAATAGTACCATTCTATAAGATTATAAAAGAACTGCTCCTGACACACAAGCAGATAATAATAGTCCTTTTTAAAATCAAGCAATTATAGACTGACCCAATGGAGCAGGCCTAGAATCCCAACACTTTGGGAGGTTGAAGCAGGAAATTGCAAATTCATTCCCAGCCTGGGCAGCTTAGTGATTTAATGAGATGTTGTTTCAAAAACAAAAATAAAATATAAGCTGGGGATGAAGCTCAGTGTGAAGACCTTGGGTTCAATCCCCAGAACTACTAAATAAGTAAATAAGCCATTATTATCATCATTATTGCATAAGGCTAGTTTTACAAAGGTAGAATTCCAAAAATACACTTCTCTGTTCCACAGTTTTGCTTAGGGAAATACTTGATTAGGTAAAAGGAAGCTAACAAGTTAATTGGATTCTTTGAGAAATCAATTAAATCTTACGAACCAACTACTTAGAAAAATATACATAACAGACGTTGCACAAAATTTTGAATATAATCTCAGAATACTTAAGCTAATTTACAATATCCACTGTTTTGTAAATCAAATTAGTAAATAGGACATATGTTAGAAGTTGTACATATCTTTCATACGATACATATCATATGTAATGAATGGAACCAGACATAGTGAGTAAGGCCAATAATTTCAATACTCTGAGAGGCGGAAGTAAGAGGATCACAAGTTCGAGCCCAGCCTGTGTAACTGTACATCTTAGCAAGACCCGGTATCAGAATAGTAGACTGAATACGCGAAAGCCCTGGGCTTCATCCAAAGTACCACAAAAACTAAATATGCACATGCATAGATAGATAGATACACACACATACACATATAAAATTGAGTGGAGGCAATACTGACCTACATCTCTGCCCCCCTTTAATTCTTTTATTTTGAGAGTTATTGGAAGGGGGAGGAAAACACAGTCTCACCAAATTGACTGGCTGATCTCCAATTTATAATCCTGCCTCAGCTTGTGAATAGTAGAGATTATAAACATGCACCACCACTCACAACCCTACTTTGATCGTTTGCATCTTTTTTTTTTTAGTATTTTGTAGCCTTTTATGAGTTTAAATAAAGCTTCAGACATGGGGCTGGAGGAATATCACAGTGATTAGATTGCTTGCCTAGCAAGCACAAGGCCCTGAGTCATATTCCCCAGCACCGCTTAAACCTAGCATGCTGGCACATGCCTCTAATCCCAGCACTCTGGAAGTTGAGACAGGAGGATTAGTGTGAGATAAATGCCAGCCTGCACTCCATAATGAGTCCAGGACCACCTGGACTCAGAGCAAAGAAAAGAAAAAAAGACTTCAGTCAGAAACCTATAACTTCCAGAAAGATACTTGACTGAATTTATTAGATTGCTTTTCTTAGGAACATTTATTGTAAAATATCTCAGAAATATGCCAAATTAAAAATGTGTATGCTTTGATATTACCCCCTTTAACCTGGACTAGCCTATGACTGATTAGACCAAAGAATAGTGTGGAAGTAATGTTATGCCTGTTTCAGATCTAAGCTTAAAAGAAACTAGTACCCACAACCATCATGCCCATCAACAGATGAACAAATAAAGAAGATGTGGTAGTTTGATTCTCCAGCACCACACAAACAGGGTGTGGTGGCCCAACCTGTAATCCCAGCCCTCAGGAGGCTGAGGCAGGAGGATTGCCATGAGTTCAGAACCAACCTGGACTACAGAGTGAGACCCTGTCTCAAAAAAAGTGTAATATGTTTACAGAATAGAATACTACCCTACTATAACAAAATATAAATTTGAGTCATTTGTAGCAAAATAGATGTACCTGAGAACATCATTCTTAGCAAAATGAATCAGATACAGTTGGTTAAATATTGCATGATTTCTCTAATATGAGAAACTCAAAGTATAAAACTGTAGAAGAGAAAAAAATAGTGATTAAAAAACTAGGAAAATAGATTTTATGGAAAGGGGAAGGTTGATATGGGAGGTGAAAGGATGAAAGGAAAAGGAAGTAAAGATGATCAAGATGTGATATGTGTGTACACCAGATCCTCAAGTTAAATGCGTCATCATTTATCACAAACACATACTAATAAATTGAATAATTTGGACAGAAAAAAAAAACTAATGCCTCTAGCTGTTAGTAGTGGTGGTGCACACCTGTAATCCCAGCAGTCTGGTAGGCTGAGACAGGATTATGTATTAGAGCCCAGCCTGGGCATTTTAGCCATTTAGCAAGACCCTCTCTCAAAAGGAAAAAAGGGCATTGGATTAAAAAAGAAATCCATTTTATGACTAGGGCTCAGTTAATACCAGCAAAAAGAGATGAGGATGGGCAGAAAAGAAGCAAAAGATCTTTTGAGCCTTTGTCCCCTGTAAAGAGGTCTGTTTTATTCTAGGCATAATGAGTGACCTTAACCAGGAGATGGCTATGATCCCATCATTCTGATACTTTGTATTTTATACCTAAAAAGGGAAAAAGGACAGATTTCTGTGTTTTATAATAAATTGTGCTATTTATTTTCCATGGCAGAGAAATCTTTAAAACTGCTAAAAAGCCCACTGTGGTGGTACATACCTCTAATCCAAGCATGCTGAGAGGCTGAAGCAGGAGGGTTACAAATTCAGATCCAGGCGTGGGGTTCTATCCCCAAAACTGCAAGAAAAAAAAAGGCTAAAATATTTTAAATATGTTTTTACCTGTATATAAAGGAGTAGCTAGCCTCTTGTTTCTGCATTAAAAAGCTGCATCTAGATTTTAATCTTTAGTTATAATAGTGTCTAGTTTGAGTCTGTTCCAGGTAAAAGACTAACCAAAGACAAGGGCAAGCCTACCTTCTATTTCTGGTGGATTCTTGTTTTGTTTTGTTTTTGTGCCGGGGATCAAGCCCAGGGCTTTGGCACTGAGCTATATCCCCAGGCTTTTGTTTTTTCCTTGATTTGTTTGTTTTTATCTTGAGACAGTGTTTCCCCAAGTCACTGAATAGCCTAGATTCGGTTCAAACTTGCAGTCCTCCTGTGTGAACCTCCCAGAAGGCTGGGATTATTGGCCTGCAGCCCTGGATCCAGCTAATGCGCTTTCTCTGGCAGTGAGAATAAAATTATGATGCCACATAATTAGAAGAAAATAGAAGATACACAAAAATATAATAATCAAGGGCTGCTGATTCTGCATAGTTTTCCTGGAAGGCCCAGAAAAGGCACTTATTGCTGTTCCTTGTGTCCTTCAAGCTCATCAGTTTAGCTCTTCTTCATGTAAACCTTCCTGAAACAAGCTAATGAATACATAAGATCATTGATTTGTACAGTCAAGTTGGTAAAAGATAACATAGCAATTGAATAAGCATTGGAGTTTTAGAATTAAGGACATCTATCCTAAAGCCAAAGCCTAAATTATTTTTAACACTACTTTTTCTTTTAATAATGATTTGAAACCTCACACAAAAAAGACACATCTTAAGTAATGCATTGTATATCGGATCTGATTACATAGTGCTTACTGGCCCTGTCTTAATCCTTCGAAGAAAGGGCTTCAGGGAAAACTTTAACTCTATCAACAAAGCTAATTTCACAAAAAATCTCTTTTCCTCCCCAGTATCCATCACGCCTCACATCTTCTTAGAAATATATCACTGGAATAAAAATCGTTTGCATTCCATGAGTAGCTTTTTATCCCAAACATTAGAATATTGAGATGAGCATCTTTATTAGTATGTTTAACTTGTTAATAGTTGAATTATGTTTATAATAATATTGGCTCTCTTAAAAGATATGTAAAGAAATAAATTACAGTCCTCCTAAAGTGTTATAAACCACACGTCAGTAAAAACTATATGATCTCAGGCTAAGGCAGGAAGATCCCAAGTTCAAGAACAGCCTGGGCAGGGCTGGAGGAAAGCACAAGGCCCTGAGTTCGATTCCCCCGCACCACATAAAGCTGGACATGGTGGCGCACGCCAGTAGTCCCAGCACTCAGGAGGCTGAGGCAAGTGGATTGCCGTGAGTCCAAGGCCAGCCTGGGCTCCATGGTGAGTTCAGGACCAGTGTGGGCTACAGAGTGAGACCTTGCCTCAAAAAAAAAAAAAAAAAAAAAAAAGGAACAGTCTAGGCAACTAATAAAACAGCACTAGAATTTGCTTCAGTTCCCAGCACGACACACACACACACACACACACACACACACACACACACAAATCATGATGTGAATTTTGTTCCTTCTTTGTAGAATAAGCTTTACTGTATTTAAGTGGAAAACAACTAATATAGTCAGAATAAATTCTTAATGTCAATACTTCTGTGTTAGTTAACTTATCTAAATGATAGGGTGAACTCTTGGAGCCACTTTGAAATCATTTTCAGAAGCACAATAGTCATATTGTCTTTCACCAAACTTTTAAAAATCAACGGAAATCAATCGAATTTTCACTGTGCAACAACAAATGTGACCTTCTGCCCTCTGGATAAATATTAGCATGTCCTGCTTTATCAGGATTTATTGGAACATTTTCCTTATAGAAAACAACCTTGTTAGGCAGTTTGTACATTTCTTTGTGATAACGCCAGATCCACCCTGGTGATGTTGACCTTGTAATCCATTTAGGAATATAATCATTAAGTCATAATTTGTCACTATTAAAGTGCACGTATTCTAATGTAGGAAATCAGGTACTAACTATGTCAGTTATCTTAATTCTTGGATGATGTCCAGTTAGCCTTCTTTATTTGATTATGCTTGAGTAATCTAGGTTTATATAAATTTTCCTGATGATTTTTATATCCTGCAAATAATAGAAAATTTCTGTCAACTAAATTAGTATCTTCATTCAGGGAACATTTTACATTAAAAACAATATTTTTAAAGTGTGTAACTTTACTGCTGACATACATATTTGATTACCTATAATGTATCTCAAATTGTGGATTAATTTTCTAAGATTTTTATTTGCAGTTTTAAGAGTGAATATAGACAGAGCAACAGGAATTCCAACAGTATCTTTTTTTTTTTTTTTTTGAGTGAGCTCACTGTGTAGCCCAGGCTGGCCTCTAACTCATGGCAATCTGCCTGCCCTAGCCTCCCAAGTGCTGGGATTACAGGCATGCACCACCACACCCAGTTTAAGTGGTGCTAGAAAATCAAACCCAAGACCTTGCACTTGCTAGGCAAGTGCTTTAACTGCTATGCCATTCCTCCAGCCCCAGCAGTATCTTGTAGTGATGGTAGATTTTGTTATTAGGAAAATGTTTTACTGCAAGCTCTACAGTCAAAGTAATTCCAAGATCCTTTTTATTGTTGTTTCATAGACATTGTATATGGCAGAAAAAGGAAACTACCATCAGTTATTTAGAACTACTGCTGTTAGAGTAAAATTGTCACCAGCTCCATGAATTGTTTGGTTTGTGAACGATGGAAATCAGACATGGATAGCAAGCAGGAATTGGAAAGAGAAAGAGTTCATTATAATTATATAGGAAACAGTGGTAGACTACCCCATACAAGAGCCCAGGAAAGAAAGGAAAGGAACCACTCCACAGAGCAGCCCTGTTGTTGGGGTACAGTGAGGTCACATGCATTTTCCAGAAAAGCACTAGCATATGTATAAAGAATGTAACAATCGCATAATGTATACACTTGAGCATGAAGCAGACCTTGAGTGCACCTGTGTGATTTGGCACTCAGCCCTATTTTGTGCCTAGAAGCGAGCAGTCCCCTTTCTGGATGTCTCCTTTGGCATATTAATGAGTGTTTCAGTTATTCTCAGAGAGGTCTCTGGGACAAAATAAAATTATGGCAACTCAAAGTCATCCTATTTTTGTCTTAAAGAATGGGGTAAGATATCATGACTCAAACAACCTTGAAACCTCCCTCTTTTTACCTCAAACAATGGGGTTCTTGTCACTTTCCAAACATATTTGGAAAGCCCTCTTTCATGAGTGTCTTTCCAAGATGGGACCAAAAACATACTGGCTATTGCTGCTGCCATGTGTCATTCAGCAGAAAAAGAGACTCATGAAAACCTTCATGATATGTGCTCATCTTCCTTATTCACCAGATCTGACACTGAGTGACAATTGGCTCTTCTCCAAAGTCAAAATGAAGATGAAACAAATATTTTGAATTCATTCAAGATATCAAAACAGTCCCAACAGCAGAACTAAAACACTCGTGAAAGAGGACTTTTAGAACTGCTTCACAAAGTGGCAGAAGGATAGGGGTGTAGCTCAGGGATTAGGGCACTTGCCTAGGATGCGCTAGGTCCCCAGGTTTGTTCTCCCAGCACTATGTAATAGCTGAGTGTGATGGCATGTGCCTGTAATCCCACATTAGGGAGTTCTGGACCAGAGTATACTATAGAGTAAGACCTTGTCTCAAAAAGAAAAAAAGGAGAACCCTCACTCAAGACCCCCTTTTCACCTCTCCTTGAGAGCTTTACTTCCTCAATAATTGATTTAAATCTTCCATGTGAACTCTGATTATTCTTAATCCTATCAAGAGTTCCTAAACCCAGACATCAGGCAACACTAGCAGTAAAATTTTGGGAGCTCACCATCAAGATTTGGAAGACTGCAGATAAGAATGAAGGCCATCCAGCTACAGATGGTGCTGTGCATGGAGCCCCATGTGAGCCATCCCTTCTGCTGTGGGCTGCTGGACAAACAGCCTCTGAAGGCACCCCTTGACCCCAACCTTCTCAGCATGAAGCAGCCAGACAGATCAGCACCCCCTCCTCCTATAGAAATAGGGTGGTGTCCTCAGATGGGGAAATATCACATAGGAGAATAGGTTAGGACAGATAAGCAGGAGTAAGACAGGGCTTTCCAGTGGCCATGGGAGCAAAAGTGGAATCAAAGTGAAGCCAAGGTCCCAGTCAAGGCTCCGCCCCTCTGGGAACAATAAAGGAGAAGTAGCTACGACAAGCAGCTCATCCTTCCCCTTCCAGGTTCTTCTAGATGCCCTAAGTTAATTAGTGGGCTTACATCCTTCTACAATCCCCATCACAGGAGATTTCTTGAAACCACCTGAACAAAAGCTTTATAGAGGGCTCAAGTCCTTCATTTCCTTGGGACTCTCACCTGAGACCCCATCTTTACTCCTCTTCAAGAGCTTTACATTCTCAATAAACCCCTTCTTGCAAAAGAAGAAGAAGAAGAAAATGAAGAAGGAGAAGAAGAAGAAGAAGAAGGAAAGAAAGAAAGAAAAGTGGAAACTACTGGTTAAGTAACTATTACAATTGTTGTAATCTGTTAGAAAAGATCGATATAGAAATTCTTCAAAATAAATTATTAAATGAACAGATTGGTATGTTAGATCCAGGCTAGAAGTGGTAGGGAAGTTAAAAAAAAAAAAAACAAGGTGTTGTTTTTTTTTTTTTTAACCTTGGCTAGAGGAATAGCTCAATGGTTAAAATACTTACCTCACAAGCACAAGGCCCTGAGTTCGATTCCCCAGTACCATGTAAGCTGGGCATGGTGGTGCACACTTGTAATCCTAGCACTCAGGAGGCTGAGGCAGGAAGATTGCTGTGAGTTCAATGCCAGCATGGTCTACATAGTGAGTTCAAGGCCAGCCTGGACTACAAAGTGAGATCCTGTTTCAAAAAAAAAAAAAATAGAATCAAGCACATCATGGAACACTGTACAGTGTGATCATATTTATTTCAAAATAAACATGTGTGACAAAGTGTGTAAGCATACATGCCAAATGTTGACACAGAGACCTCAACTTTTTATTCCATATTCTTTTATTTTCAGTATTATAAAGTCACCTGTTAGCAACTTGCTGCTTTGTATGTTTTTTAAAATGTGGATTTCAAAAACAAAACATGCTATATACCTCTAATCTTAGGATTCTGGATGCTGAGGCAGAAAGATCACAAGCTCAAGTCTACTCTGGGCAACTTAGTGAAGCCTTGTCTCAACATACAAAATGAAAAAAAAAAAGCCAGGGATGCAGCTCAATGAAAAGGCCCTGGATTTAGTCCCCAGTATCAGAATCAATCAATCGATCCATCAAATAAACATGTTAGGTGTCTACTCAGATCTGCTGAGTCTCCAGGGATAGAGATTAAGTGTGTTGGTTTTGTTATTTGTTTGTTTTTCAAGTCAAGAGGTGATTCTGGACCCGGCCTAGTGTCCTAGGTCTGTAGTCCCAGCACTCTGGGAAACTGAGGCAGGAGGACGGCAAGTTCTATCCTAGCCTTGTCATCTTAATGACTTAGCAAGACCCTATCTCAAAATAAAAAATAAAAAAGGGACTGGAGGAATGGCACAGTGGTTAAAGTGTTTGCCTTGCAAGTGCAAAGCCCTGAGTTCAGTTCCCCAACACCACATAAGCTGGGCATGGCGGCGCACGCCTGTAATCCCAGCATTCAAGAGGCCCGAGGCAGGAGGATTGGCCTGAGTCTAGGGCCAGCCTGGGCAACAGCACAAGACCCTGTCTCAAAATAAATAAATAAATAAATAAATAAATAGCTGAGGATATAGCTCAGTGTGAAGAGGTATTTGCTACAGATAAACTATAAGCAGAGAATAACCTATTAGTAATAGTTTTCATCTTCTGTATAGACTTAGGTCCTCTCCACCATATGTCAGTTATGCATATGTCATTGTGTGGGGGAGGAGGGTAGAGGTAATTCTGAATGGACCAATTTGAAAATATTTTACTGATAATTCATTGGAATTTCAGGTGTTGTTACAGATAAGCTATTTTATGTATATTTTTAAAAATTACATGTCACATCTTGACCATTTTTATTTCCCTTTCTCCTTCCTACCTCCTCACCCCTCTACATCTCCTTTCCCTCTCAACAAAGTATATCTTCTTTCTTCCATCTCTTTTCCCTTTTTTGTGGTTGTATTTCTCATATTAGAAAAAACATGTGATATTTAACCTTCTGCATTTGACTCATTTCACTAAACATAATGGTTTCAAAATACATCCTTTTTTCTAAAAATGACTCAAATTTATCTTTCTTTATGGCAGAGTAGTACCCATTATGTAAATATGCCACACCTGACTCATCCATTCATCTGTCGATGAACAGATTGGCTGCTTCCAAGATGTGGTTATTATAAGTTGCGCTGCTATACACTTGAGTATGTATGTATCACTCTGGTATGACTTTAACCCTGTCAAGAAGATGCCTCAAAGAGAGGTTTGCTACAGATAAACTATAAGCAGAAAACAATTTATTAGCAATGGTTTTCCATCTTCTTAGAGATTTAAGTCCCGTCCATAGTATGTCAATTGTTTGTTTTTTCAGAGGCCTTAATCACTTTTCCAAGTATATTTTACATGATGCTAAAAATAAAAAGAGGTGATTTTGGTGCAAAGCAAGAGGTAAGACTGTGAGAAACAGTATGGCAATTCCCCCCAGAAGTTAGAATTAGCATATGGCCCATTCTGTTTCTGGGTTTGTAGTCTAACAATAGAAAGTAAGGACCTAAAACAGATTTTGGTTTTAATGTAGTGCTGGGGATTGAACATAGGGCTGTCACACTGAGCTACATCCACATCTGTGTGTGTGTGTGTGTGTGTGTGTGTGTGTGTGTGTGTGTGTGTGTGGTACTGGGATTGCACCCAGAGCCTTCACACCTAGCTATATGCCTAGCCTATTTTTCTGTTATTTTTAAACAAGGTCTTGCTTTGTAATCCACGCTGGTCCTGAGCTCACTGTTTAGCCCATGCTGGCCTCAAATTCACAGAAATCTTCCTGTGTCAGCCTCCCAAGTGCTAGGGTCATGGGCATGCACCACCACGCCTGATGTACGTAATCCTGGAGAATAGAACCCAGGGCCTTATGTTTGCTAGGCAAGCTTTCTAACAGCTGTGCTATTCCTCCAGCCTTTCATTTTTTTATTTTGAAATAGGGTTTCACTAAGTCACTAAGCTGATCAAGCTAGGCTAAAACTTGTGAGTCTTATGCCTCAGTCTCCCAAAGTGCCAGGATTACGAGCGTGCCCAGACAAAAAAAATTTTTTTTGAGACAGGCTTTCACTCTCTAGTCCAGACTGGTCATAAACTCACTATGTAGCCCAGGCTGGCATTGGACTCATGGCAATCCTGCCTTAGGCTCTCAAGTGCTGGGATTACAGGTGTGTGCTACCACACCTGGTTTACATGGTGCTGGGGAGTCAACTCAGGTACTTAGCACTTACTAGGCAAGCTCTTTAACCGCTGAGCTATTCCTCCAAGCCCCTGATTTTTTTTTTCAAGACAGTCTCATTTTGTAGTCCATTCTGGTTCTGAACTCACAATGCAACCCAGGCTAGCCTCAAACTCACAGAAATCTTCCTGCCTCAACCTCCTTAATTCTGGGATTATAGAAGTATGTCACCAAAACTGACTGTAGGAATTTTTTTTTGAGACAGGATCTCACCATATTGTTAAATTTCCCAGGTTGAGCTCAAATTTGTGATGCTGCTTCAGCCTCAAAAAGTGCTAGGATAACAGGCCTGAACCACTGGGCCCAACTTCAAACAGGTTTTTATACACCCATGTTCATAATAGCATTATTTATAATAGCAATCCAAATATTCTTCAATGAATAAGAGGCAACCTGTAGTACATATCTGCAATAGAATATTGTTCAGCAAAAAAGCAACGGTAGCCAGGCACAGTTAGCCCTAGTGATTTAGTAGGCTGAGGCAGGAGGAGTACTTGAATTCAGGAGTTTGAGACCAATCTGGAAAACGTAGGGAGACTCCATCACAAAACAAAAGCAAAGACAAAAACAAACCAAAAAAAAAAAAAAAAGGAAATTCTGACACTTTCTACAACATAGTCAACCTTAAAAACATTATGCTATGTGAAATAAATCAGAACATATACCCTCTGATAGTGCTTCTATGGTACTTGTAGGGCTGGGGGACTAGCACAGTGGTTAGAACACTTACCAAGCGACAGCAAGGCCCTGAGTTCGATTCTCCTATACCACATAAACCAGGTATTGTGGCACACACCTGTAATCCCAGCACTCTGAAAGCCGAGGCAGAAGGATTGCTGTGAATGTGAGCTCAGAACCAGCTTGGACTACATTGCAAGATAGTGCCTCAAAAAGAAAGAAAGGAAGGAAGGAAGGAAGGAAGGAAGAAAGAGAGAGGGAAAAGTTACTTGTAGTCAAATTTATGAAAATACCTTGTACAATTATGGTTTCCAGGAGCAGGAAGAAGGAAGGAATGAGGATTTATTGAATTTTTTGCTTGTTTCTTGTTTTGCTTTGTTTTGCTTTGAGACTGGGTCCTGCTCCGTAGCCCAGGCTGCTCTGGAACTCACTGGGGTAGCCCAGGCTGGCCATGGACTCAGGACAATCAGCCTGCCTCAGCCTTCAGAGTACTAGGATCACAGGCACACCCAGTTTGTTTTCTTCTTGACTCACAGTCTTGCTCTGTTGTCCAGGTAGATCCTGAACTTACTATGTAAACCAGGCTGGCCTCAAATTCACATCAAACCTCCTGCCTCAGCCTCCCCAGTGCTGAGATTACAGGTGTGTGCCACCATGCCTGGCTTGTGTGGTGCTGGATAATTGAACTCAAGGCCTTTCACTTGCTAGGCAAGCAGTCTGGCCTCCTCCAGCCCCAGAGTTACTGTGTAATAGATATTGAGAATCAGTTTGAAAACTGAAAAATTTTGGAGATGGATGGTTCTAGGATATTGATTATACTGTACTGAATCTATAGATCAAGTTGCAGAGAAAATCTTTATAATATTTACTTTTTAGCCATGTACCTGATTGTCTCTCCATTAATTTAATCTTCTCTGATGTCTTTTATCAGAACTTTGTAATTCTTCTATAAATATTATTCATATTTTATTACATTCATACCTAGATTTTTTTGTTTTGTTTTTAATTTAATATCTACCCATAAAGGAGTAATAAGGGAATGATGGTATGCAAGCGTAAATGGTGTTGTCTTTTGGGGGTGGTGTCTGGGAATGGAACCCAGGGCCCACACACTGAGCTATAGCCTCAGCTCATTTTTTGGTTTTGATTTTGGAACAGAGCCTCACTAATTTGCTAAATTTCCCAGACTGGTCTCAAACTTGGGATCCTCCTGCCTCAGCCTTCCAGAGTGCTGGGATTACACCAGCAGGCCCACCTTGTAGTGTCTTTTTAATTTCAATTTTAATAGATTAATATAAATGGTATTATTTCTTTAATTTCTTTTTTCTTTTCTCTTCACTCTTAGTATTGGGATCAGAACCCAAGGCTTTGTCCATGCTAATCAAGCACTTTACTACTGAAGTGTATCCCCACTCCTGAATTTCAAATTTTAATTATTCACTGCTGGTATGGAAGAAAGCAATTTTTTATAATAATCATGTGTCTTGCAAACTTACTATAATAGCTTATGTGTACGAAGATTTTTCAGTTGATTCTTTGATGATATAATCGAGCCCAGCTAGCTACCTCCTATTCTAGATATTCCTTTTCTTACTATATTCGCTAGAACTTTGAATGTGAGGTTGAGTAGAAGTGCTTTATTTCTAATCTTAGTGGAAAAGCATCCAGTTTCTGATCAACAAACTTTTATATCTGATATTGACTTTTTATTTTTATGTTGACTTTTGTTATTAAAAATAAAAATTAAAATTAGATTTATGGCAAACAAGGGAAATTACTATAATCCATAGTGTGCAATCCAAACACAATATGGTAAAATGTAGGTATTTTCTTAGCCTTCTATGTGTTCTCTTGTGATCATATGGACAAGTAATGATAAAAATGTAGATCAGAGGGACTGGAGTATAGCTTGGTTGTTAAAGTGCTTGCCTGGCATGCACAGGTCCTGAATTCAATTCCCTAACTTCTCACAAAAATTAGCCAGCATGACAGTACACATCTGTAATCCAGCACTTGGGAGACTGAGTCAGGGGGATTGCCATGAATTTGAGGGCAGCCTGGCCTACATGGCGAGTTCAGGACCAGCCCGCACTACAGAGTGAGATCCTGTCTAAACATAAAAGCAATGTAGGTAAGAGGTATTCTCAGTCTAAAAGAGAAGGCAACTCTTTTTTAGTGGCAAATGCAGAGATGGAGAGGTGCACCTAGTCGACTACGGACACATTCATTCATTCAGCGTCTACCCAAGTGATGACAAGGTATGACTGAAAACACAGTGAATGCTTAAATAAAACAAAAATTCATCAGGGTAGAGGATACATTGCCATGAATTTTCCTCAGAATACTCACTTTAAGCAGACTTATCTCATTGTTCTTGCCACTTTCTGAAGCAGAAACTAGAAGTTTTTACTCATGGTTGTCTTTGGTTATGCTGTTGTGACTGCCTGGGTATCCTAAGAGATTCAAAGGGTTTATATTTCATCATCCTTTGACCTTAGAGAAGAGCCAGAAGTCACACGGCAGCAGATCTGGTGAGTAAGGTGAATGAGGGCATATGTGATATTTCAGTGAGCCTGCCCTTCCAACCCACAGTACTTGGCAGCAGCACTTGTAGTAGTTGTGATCACACCTTATAAAGACACTCATGAAAGAGGACCTCTAGAACTGCTTCCAGAAGTGGCAAGGACAGTGGAGTAAGTATATCAGAAGCAAAAGGGTATTTTGAGGCAAAGTAATGGTAAAATGTCTTTCACTGTAAAAATTGGATTTGTTACTGTTTTTGTCTTGCTTTATTTTGTGTTTCAGTGCTGGGAATGGAACACAAGGCCTTCACACTAGGCTGCATCCCCAGCCCATTTCTAATTTTGAGACAGGGTCTCACTAAGTTGCTAAGTTGCCCAGACTGGATTTGCACTTGCGATCATCCTCGGTCTCCTAGAGTGCTCAGAGCACAGGCCTGCACCCCTAGACCCAGCAAGGATGGCTTGTTATTAATCCTTCTATGTCCAATACTATGCCAGGCCATAGATATTTAACAGGGAACAAATAATCATGATCTGTTACTTGGTTTTGGCTTTTCAAAAAGGGTCTGGCTACGTTGCCCAAGCTGTCCTTGAACTCCTGGGCTCAAGTGATCCTCATGCCTCAGCCTCTCCAATAGATGGGACTATAGATGTACCTCCACTCCTAGCACTGTTTTGTTTTTGTTTTTGTTTTTGTTTTTGGGTTTTTTTTTTTTTTTTGCTTTGTTGGGTTTGTTTTGTTTTGTTTCATTTCATTTCATTTGAGAAAACAGGGAGAAGGAGAAAGAGGGAGCTTATAATCAAAAAAGAGGATACAGGGCTGAGGGAATGGCACAGCATATAAAGCACTTGCCTAGAAAGCACAAGACCCTGAGTTAGGATCCCCAGCACCACATAAACGGCCTGGTGGCACATGCCTATAATCTCAGCATTCAGGAGGCTGAGGCACAAGGATTGCTGTGTGTTGGAGACCAGCCTGGGCTGCATAGTGAGTTGAAGACCAGCCTGGACTACAGACGAAGACCTTGTCTCAAAAAAAAAATCGTTTTAGATAACTTGTCACAAGTCATACAACCATGTGAAAACACAGGTGTTCTGGCTCAGTAGCCAAACTCTTAGCCTCTCTGCCTCTCACTGATACATGATACTTCATATATTTAAAACATCAGGGCTGGAAGATTCACACAATGATTAAAGCACTTGCCTAGCAAGTGCAAGGCCCTGGGTTTGATTTCCCAGCACCACATAATCTGGGTGTGGTAGTACACACCTGTAACTCTGGCACTCAGGAGGCTGAGGCAGGAGGATTACCATGAATTCAAGGCAAGCCTGGGCTGCATAGTGAGTTCAGGACCAGCCTGAACTACAGAGCAAGACCCTATCTCAAAAAAATTTTTTTAAATTGAAAATGGTGATATATGCCTCTAATCCTACCTCTCGAGGTTATGTCAGGGAATCACTAGTTCAAGGCCTGCCCAGACTAGACAGTAAAAATTGCCTCAAAATAACAAAAACAATAAAGAAAACATTAAAATATTAAAGTTGTTTAGAAAGTAGAGGTTCTGTACCATGTCTCTTTCCCTTTATTCTTACTCCAGAATCATGCTATTTAAATTGGTTTTTATCTGACAGTAGTCTATGAGTGCATTATTTCTTTTTTCTTTCTCTTTATAATTATTACCTATTTCTTCAGGTAAATTTTCTCAGTAATGTTGAGCTAAAATTTAGATTCAAAGATTTTGGTGAAAAATGCATTAATTGTATAAATTAAATTGAAAGAAAGTTGTGTATTTCTTCATTTAAACCTTATTTCAAATCTATTAATTCATTTTTATGATTTTCTTAAAATAGGTAACAGTTACTAAGATGATAGGTATATTATGATTTTTTTTTTGAGGCAGGGTCTTGCTCTGTAGTCTAGGCTGGCCTCTAACTCACAGCAGTCCTCCTAACTCAGCCTCCCAAGTACTGGGAACACAGGCTTGCACCACCATGCTTGGCTCAAGTGGTCTTGGGGAATCAAACCCAGGGCCTTATGCTTACTAGACAAGCACTCTAACCACTTAGCTACCACCCTTGCCCATGTTATGATTGTTACAGAAGATATGTTTCCTAAATCTTGATAGGATGCTACAGACTTGTCTATAAGATTGATTTTTCTGAAATGTAAGATAATAAAATTACCATTCAAAACTCTAAAAATAGAAAAAGTATATACCTTATTCAATAATGTGCAAAAAATCTGCGTCAACATGAAAGGCTGCCCAGAAAATGACGTTTTTATTCGGTGTTTACATATGTTTTAGTTACACATACAAGCTGTTGTCCCCGATGCATTTTAATCTAATTTTCCCCATCATGGGAGCGAACCAAACATGTTGGTGACTGCAATAGGGCCACCTCCCTCAAGTTACGTGGCTCCCATGACCCATCCTGAGTCTCTCAGTTCAAGCTAATCATTGACAGAGCTTTACAATCTCAAGCTTTTACTGAAGCGTCGATAAGACAGTCCAGCAGCTAGTGGCGAGTGAAGCCAGGCTGTGCAGCAGGGTCCCCAGGGAATGAATGGATTTTCTTCAGCGTCTCCGATGAAAGAAACATACGCTATAGAAAAACAATGTCCAGCAGGGCACTGCAAGGATCTGTCATCCTG
Organism: Ctenodactylus gundi; assembly: GCA_004027205.1. NCBI lineage: Eukaryota > Metazoa > Chordata > Mammalia > Rodentia > Ctenodactylidae > Ctenodactylus > Ctenodactylus gundi. The sequence continues at coordinate 167,301 of PVKB01000920.1, read as the reverse complement.
TCGGCGTTGATTCTGCTACGAGCCGTGACTGGACTCTCTGGAGACGGAAGAGCTATATGGTCAAAAAATCCTAATTTCAGTCCGGTAAATGCCAGTCAGCTGTTTCTCTATGACACATTCCCTGCAAACTTTTTATGGGGTGTTGGGACTGGAGCGTTTCAAGTGGAAGGGAGTTGGACAAAGGATGGAAAAGGACCCTCTATCTGGGATCGCTTCATCCACACACACCTTCCCCATGTCAGCAGCACCAATGGTTCCAGTGACAGTTATCTTTTTCTGGAAAAAGACTTATCAGCTCTGGATTTTATAGGAGTTTCTTTTTATCAATTTTCAATTTCCTGGACAAGGCTTTTCCCCGATGGAATTGTAGGAGTTGCGAACGCAAAAGGTCTCCAGTACTACAACACTCTTCTGGATGCCCTTGTCCTCAGGAACATAGAACCTATAGTTACTTTGTACCACTGGGATTTGCCTTTGGCGCTACAAGAAAAATCTGGGGGTTGGAAAAATGAATCCATGGTGGATATCTTCAATGACTACGCCACATACTGTTTTCAGACGTTTGGGGACCGTGTCAAATACTGGATTACAATTCACAACCCGTATCTGGTTGCTTGGCATGGGTATGGAACAGGTATGCATGCACCCGGAGAGAAGGGAAATCTAGCAGCTGTCTACACTGTGGGACACAACCTGATCAAGGTATTGTACATCTTGCTTTTCATTAGAGCTTCAGAGTGTAGACAGAGCTGAACACTTAGAAATTTACCTCTGTTTAAACAGTTCTCTATTGAAATCAGTGCGGCTAGCCTCCAGTTTTATATTTAAAGTAGGATGTGTCTTATTTCTCTAAGCTCTCATTAAAGTACTAGTCCAGTTAGTCTTTTTCAAAGTGGTACTGAGGGACTGTTTTAAAATCTACAGTTATATATATTAGAATGTGAGAATTGAGTTCACTGCCATTATGTGGGAAACCAGTACTTTATACATTTAATTGTTGGGACACTTTCCTGACCACTTGTCATCATTTCAGAATTATGTGAAGGCACAGCCATTTCAAATATGTATTTCTTATGAGTATTGCTATTGTTAGTGGTACTTGGCTATTGTAAGATAAATAAACATTAGCTGATACATATTAAATATACAAATCAGGCTAATTTTACTATATAATAATTGTTATACTATTATTATATAATAATTTACTCTATAATTTTACTATATTGGTTTTATTCAGTAGGAAGTAAGATTAATTGTCCTAGGAGTTAAAATTAAACAGCATAAAAGCTGGAAAGAATATGCTTTACTAAGTATTTGAAAGCCATATATTTCAAAAGCTACAGGTTATGTTGGTCAATGCTAAGTTTCTTAATAATGAAAATGCAAGCAAAATAATAGCTAATTTTTATTGAGCCTTATTTTGTTCCACAAACTACATTAAGCATTTGATCCTTATAACAAGCTTAGGATCCAGCTTCTATTATTACTCCCATTTTATTTTTTAAATTTTTCCCACTATTTTTATTAATATACAAATGTAATACATAGTATTTACAATGAATTTGGGTGTTTTGTACATCTATGCATCACATCAACTTCACAATCCCTTCCCATCTTCTACCCTCCCACCCCATCCCTGTCCCTTCCCCCGGCTCCAGCTATCACTTCATATGGTTCCAAAGAATGTCTGTGTTCTGGGTTTTCCAAGTCCAAGAAACCATACGGTGTTTAACATATTAATCTTCCGCACCTAAGTCATTTCACTCAAGTCACCACTCTACCCCAGCTTCCTAATGGGTTCGCAGTAGTCAAATCTTGATATCTCCTCTCTGAATCCAACCAATCCCTTCATTGGGATATTCACCAAAAGTTTTTTTTTCATATTTTCCTACATCTTTGTTGTTATTGTTAAACCTGGCCTTACCCACCAGTTCACACTGGAAAGTAATTATAAGCATGTAGTTCAAAAGGATATATTACTCCCATTTTAAAGATGAGGAAACTGAAGCTTCGTGAGATGAAATAATTTGCCCACAATTACAGAATGAAATGCAGCAGTGTAAGTGGTAACACACACGACTAGTTTTTACTTAAAATCTTTTTTAAGAAACAGTAATCTTCCAGGAACTTTTGAAAGACTTATCCTTGCATAGAGGCTGACACCTAAGATCAGATTTAACCTTTTTTTTTTTTTTTTTTTTTTTTTTGAGACAGGGTCTTGCCCTGTAGCCCAGGCAGCCCTGAACTCACTATGTTGGCTAGGCTGGCCTTGAACTCATGGCAGTCCTCCTGCCTCGGTCTCCCAAGTACTAGAATCACAGTCATCAGTCATGTGCCACCACGCCCAGTTTTATGTAGTTCTGAGGAATCGAACTCAGGGCTTTCCATTTGCAAGTCAAGTGCTTTAACGTCTCTGCCATTCCTCCAGCACCTGTATTTAACCTTTTGAGTCAAGTAGTTACTTGGAAAAAAATAAAGTACCTTGCATAGATGTTACATTTTTTAAATGGAAGCATATTAATAAGATTTTATAATGTGCTAAGGGAAGTAATTTGACTTTTAAGAATCAAATGTCAAGCCAGTCTTGGTGGTCCATGCCTATAATCCGAACTCTCAGGAGGCTGAGGCAGGAGGATTGCTGTCAGTTCCAGGCCAGAATACAAAGTGAGTTTGGGACCAGCCTGAACTACAGTGTGAGATCCCATCACACAAAAAAAGAATCAAATGTTAAATATACAGAAATAGAGAAAAGTACAAGAATACTACTACTACTCCATGTTAACCTTTTTCTTTTGGACTTTAAATATTATAGATAGGTGATTAACAGACAGATAAATAGCTATCATATGTATGGTTTCAGTCCCATCTGCCCTTGCAGGAAACAGAATGCACTATGATTTCAAGGTCATCTGTATATCTTTGAACATATAGAACATATTATTAATATATGAGTATGCTATGATTTTACAAAAGACTTTAAATGGAAGAAAATTCTAGCTATTTAATAGCTATCAAGATAACACATGTATAAACTAGAAAAATATTTTGATATTTAGAGCTCTTTTAGTTATTAAAACAACTCATGGTCTCATAAATTTTTTTTTAAATTAAGTGATTCCCAAAGACACAAATAAAAAAGTTACATCCTTCTCTCCCTCTCCACTTAACTGTCCCAACCAAAGAAAACAAGTGTTAATAGCTTTTTATATATTCTTAAAGTTTTTCCATGGAAATACATACCAGTATATTTAATTTAACCTTTGTAGAAGGAAGAATAAATTGCCAATAAAATTCAGTTACCTGGAAAAATGTTAACAGTTACAATTTTTTATAACAAATATGTCCCATGCTTGACTTAACCAGACTTAAAAATTGGTACTAATTAAAAAAAAAAAAACAGAAAAGAGTTTTAACTAACAAAGAGATATAGCTTCCAAACTCAACTAAGAAAATGCAGGCTAAAGGAATGGCACAGTAGTTGAAGCTCTTGCCTAGCAAGCGCACAGCTCTGAGTTCTACTTCCCAGCACCAGCATAAACTGGGCATGGTGGCACACACCTATAATCCCAGCACTTGGGAGGCTACGGCAGGAGGACTGCCATGAGTCCAAGACCAGCCTGGGCTACATAGTGAGTGCAGGACCAGCCTGGGCTACAGAGTGAGACTCTGTCTCAAAATAAAATTAAATTAAATTAAAAACTAACAAAATGCTATATTTTCATATTTTAAATTTTTTCCCTACTTTAAAATAAGCTTTGCTTTTAACAGAAAATTAGCACTTTGTGGTGATGACATAGATTTTATTGAGGGACTCATTTTTATGTAGTTGTGTTTTCCAATTGATTTTTAATGTTTCCTTAAAATTTCTAAATCACTAGGCTAAATAACTAGAGCAAGGGGTCCTTTGAAATCTGTCTGTAAGTGAAATACACTGCATAACCCAGTGACCTTTCGTACTAGAGAGCAATCTTCCAGTGGTTTAGTGGCCTAAAGTGAACTGTTTCCCCACTGGTATCTTTGTCCCTAGTTTACATAGAAAAACTCTTACATAGAAAAGAATATTTTGATTTTTTATTACAATGTAATATGTTTTCCTTTCTGTTCCCCCTCATGGCCCTGAAGAAACATTCTTTAGGTTGCATTTTTAGTTGAAAAGAAAAAAATCTGAGCTAAATAAACCAGATCTGCTGGTGCTCCCTTACAATCCCAGCATGCCAGGAGGTTGAGGCTGGAGAATAGAAGGTTCAGATCCAGTCTGGGCAATTCAGCAACTTAGAGCTAAGACCCTGTCATGAAATGTAAAAGTTAAAAATTGCTGGGGATATCACTCAGTAAGAAATTTCTGGGCTCAATTCTCAATAGCAGAGAAAAAAATTCTAATGTAAAACTTAACTCATAGGTCATTATAGCCAACTATATTCCCCAATTCTCAGATACTAAAAAAAATTCATGATGACTATTCAGTCTTTTTAGTTCTAGAATGACCTTGAAAATTCTATCTCACTTTTCAGTGTCCTGGTTTGGAGGGAACCTGAAAAGTCTAGCAGCTTCAAGATCGACCTGGAATTTAGACTCCGTGTTACACATAGACTCAGTGATTACTCTAAAGCAAGTCTAAGCCTCTAGTAAAAATTTTCCATACTCCCACCTACTATCACTCTGCTGTGAGTGTTGGTACAGAATGACAGTGCAAAAAGAAGGAATGACAGTGCATTTTTTTTTCTTGAATAACAGGTCTTTATTTAGAAACAATGGACAGAGGGAGAAAAGCTCCCACTATCTGGGAGTGGGTCCCAAATGGGTTGCCCAGGCTTGGCCATCTTTAAGCAGGGTCTTTAACACGTTAAATATTTATCTATAATCTTTGAAGCAACCTTGCCCAACAACTTCTCTTATCCCCGCTTCACAGAATATTTCCAATAGGCACCACGTTGCTTCTTTGCATAAATTTTGTTAGTGGCCCCAAAACATAAATAAAGTCCCATTTTTAAATTTTCTTCTTCTTCTTCTTCTTCTTCTTCTTCTTCTTTTTTTTTAACCAAGACCTTCATTTCAGTCTTTTTTCTGGCCACTCTCCCATCTGGCCACTGTGTCCCCTGGCCCTCATATTCCAACCTAATACACGTTAGGTCATTCCTCTGCATCCAGCCTCTCCTGCTGGCTCTATGCCACTGACTGCTCCCAACTTCAGGTTTCCACGTGTAATGTCTTCCCAGACTCACTTTACAATGCCCATCTCTAAGTTATTCTTGTCCCTGCAGGGCCAAGTCCCTCTCCTTTGTGCTCCCAGGAGACATGCTTGTTTCTGTCACGGTACTGATACCTTAAGATAGCTTTCTGTCACCCTACTTACACTGACAGTTCCTTGAAAAGAAAGCCATATATTTTATTTTTAACATGGTTAGTTTTTGTTGTTTTTATGTCCTAAGTACCTAACATAGAACTTTTGGCTTATGTTAGGGCATAAATGTTGGTTGAATGATTGAGTTACGGTTTCTACCTTAAACTTTGTTAAAAAAAAAAAAGTCAAACTCAGTCTTCATATGGAATTGTGTTGTTGCTAATTCTTGAAATATCACTTGTACTATTAGTGAGGACACTTTTAGTGGCAAGTGACAGATCTAATACAAACTGGCTTCAGCAAAAAGGTGCAGTGATATGGCTCCTTTATTTTGGCCTCGTATGTCTTCTTGTGTATTGGTGTCATTTTCTCTTTCTAGAAGATTTCTCTCACTGAAGTTCAGTTCTTTTAAATTTCATAGACAGATTCGTCCTATTTTGATTGTGCTGTTATCCTTCAGATGAGCAAAGCCCCAAGATTCTTATTAGTAAAGGAAATAATGATGTTCATTTTTATCCAGTTCTAAATCAATAAACATATATAATGATTTAAATTTGTAGATATTACCCTTAAAACATAATATTTGAGATAGGGCTGGGGACATAGTTCATTAGTTCAAGTGCTTACCTAGCATTCACTAAGCCCTTGGATCAATTCCCCAGCACTACATAAAAAGTAGTTGGGCTCAGTGGTACACACCTCTGATCCCTGCACTCAGGAGGCTAAAGCTGGAGGATTGCTATGAATTCAAGGCCACCTGAGCTACACAGTGTGCTCAAGACCAGACTGGACTACAGAGGGGACCCTGTCTCAAAAATAAAAAAAAATCTCTGAATCCAGGTCTAATGGCACAGGCCTGTAATCCCAGCATTCTGGGAGGCTGAGGCAAGAGGTCACAAATTTGAGCCCAGTTTGGGTTACTTAGCAAATTAAGCAAGACTCTGTCCCAAATCATTAAAAAAAAAAAAAATGGGATGGGGAAGTAGCTAAGGTGCAAGCCCTGGGCTGAATCCCAAGTATTAAAAAAAATTTAGGAACCTCTCAGTGGACTTGTGCAGACATTGAGGGAGATGAATTTGCTCATTCAGATTTGCTCCACAAAATACTGCCACTTTCCATGATAGTTTTGACCACTTTATGGCTTTAAAATGTTATCTTTCATAGACATGTATTGTTTACATAGTACACGAATGTCCCAACCTTGGCACTGTTGACACTGGGGCTAGATAACTTTGTTGTGTGGGCTCTCCTGTGCATTGCAGGTGTCAGCAGCCTCCCTGGTCCCCACATTCTAGTGATCCCTCCACCCTACCTCACCTCCTTTTGTTCCTACCTCTTGCTCTGCTTCCAGGGATGTGATAACCAAAAGTGTCTCCAGACATTGCAGAAGGTCCTTTACAGTCATGGTCCCTCCCCATGATGTGGAGAAATAGCACAACTGTTAGAGCATTTGCCTAGCAAGAAGCACAAGGCTCTGGGTTCAATTCCCAGAACCACATAAACCAGGCATGGTGGCCCATGTGTGTTAGCCTAGCATTCTGGAGGCTGAGGAAGGAGGATTGCTATGAGTTCAAGGCCTGCCTGGGATACATAAATGAGTATAGGATCAGTCGGGGCTACATAGTGAGACCTTGTCTCTGGATAGATTGATAGATAATAGGTAGACAGATATGTGTGTGTGTGCATGCATGTTTTAAGAAGAAATACATGATCATTAACACAATTATGTCTAGATTGGCTTTTCACAATTTGGAATAAAATGCCCCTCATGACTTTGAGTTATTTGTGAAATATTTGAAAGAATATCCCAAGCTGTTTCTCTCATGTTAATCATTAGTTATAAACAAAACTTGAAACTTACTCTTTAAAACCTTGTGTTTTTTAAACTTGGCTCACTAGCACATGCCTATAATTCCAGCACTTGAGAGGCTGAGGCAGTGTGATTGCTAAGAGGTCAAGGCCAGCCTGGACTACAGAGTGAGACCCTGTTTCAAAAGCACAAAACAAGGGCTGGAGGAATAATTTAGTGGTTAAAGTGCTTGCCTAGCGAGTGCTGCGTACTGATTTAAATTCCCCAGCACCACACAAGCTGGGTGAGGCGGCACATGCCTGTAATCCTAGCACTCGGGAGGCTGAGGCAGGAGGAATGCTGTGAGTTCGAGGCCAGTCTGGGCTACATAGTGAGCTCAGAACCAGCTTGGACTATAGAGTGAGATCCTGTCTCAAAAAACAAACAAACAAACAAAAATACCCAAGGGTGGGAGGAATAGCACAGTAGTTAAAGCACTTGCCTAGGCCCTGGGTTCTATTCCCCAGGACCATATAAAATGGGCGCAGTGGCATACACCTGTAATCCCAGCACTCAGGAGGATGAGACAGGAGGATTGCCATGCCATGAGTTCAAGGTAAGCCTGGTCTCCATAATGAGGGACCAGTGTAGACTACAGAGTGAGATCCTGTCTTCAAAAAAAAAGTGTGTGTGTGTGTGTGTGTGTGTGTGTGTGTGTGTGTGTGAGACATAGTTCAGTGGGAAGGCCCTGGACTCAATTCCCAGTACCACACACACACACACACACACACACACACACACACAAAAAGAAGGAGGAAGAGGAGGAAAACAAGAAAGGAAAGATGCATTCTCTTTACAAAAGTAAAATCAAGTAATGTGCATTTAATATTAGATGGGGAAGTTACTGTGTTTAAATATTAGCATTTTAAGTATTCATAATTTACTCTATGAAATCCTCCTTGCTAGGCAAGTGCTCTAACTACTACTTGCCTAGCAATCACAAAGCCCTGAGTTCAATTCCCAGCACCACATAAACCAGGTGTGGTGGTACACACCTGTAATCCCAGCACTTGTGAGGCTGAGGCAGTAGGATTACCGTGAATTCGAGGCCACTCTGGGTTATATAGTAATTTCAGGAGCAGCCTTAACTACAGAGAAAGAGTTTCAAAAAGAAAAATTTACTCTATGACCATTTAAAATTTGTTTTAAAAAACTTTACATAAAATATTCATTAACATAGACTTATATAAAATAAAATATATGCCAATACTTTTTGGTATCCCACATACCAGTGATTATGTCCTAAACTGTTTAGGGATCCAAAAGATTGCTTAATACTGTGAAAGAGGCTCTTGAAAGGAGAGGTGGAGAGGCTGGAGGAATGGCATAGGGGTTAAAGCAAGTGCAAGGCCTTGAGTTCAATTCCCCAGCACCACATAAAGCTGGGCATAGTGGTACATGCCTGTAATCCCAGCACTCAGGAGGCTGAAGCAGGCGGATTGCTGTGAGTCAGAGGTTAGCCTGGTCTCCACAGTGAGTTCAGGACCCCCCTGAGCTACAGAGGGAGACTGTCTCAAAATAAAAAGGAAAAAAAAATGAGGTGTGGAAACGGTACTGTAGGTCAAGGCCTCACCAGTTTGTTCCTGAGCTTGGGAGATTATATTTCTTCCTTATTTTTTTTATCTCTTTGAAGAAATTTGTCTTAACATTTCTTAGCATCTTTAAGAGAATTTCACACAATGCTAGACATGAGTTAGGTGTTTGACAAATAATTAACTTGATTATTTCTAATTTGAAGAAGATATATCTTATCCTAGAAAGGCTTTAAAGTTGCAATGGAATAGAAATAGATTGCCTGAACTCTTGCATCACAAACACACACAAATACTGACAATATACATTATATTTTTCAACATGTGCAAATTAATTATGTATATTTGTTTCTATTTTTTAAGCAGTTTGAAGCCGGGCCCAGTGGTGCAGGCCTATGACCCCAGCACTCTGGGAGTTTGAGGTAGGAGGACTGCAAATTTGAGTTCAAACCAGGCAACAGAGCAACTTAGCAAGACTCTGTCTCAAAAACCACAAGAGGGGCTGGGGATATACCTCATAGTGAAGGCCATGGGCTAAATCCCCAGTACTGAAATAAAAAATCTGTTTTTTGTTTTCATTTAAAAAACAGTGAGACAGACAGGGTAGTACGGTAGTACACAAGTACACACACCTGTAGTCCCATATACTCAGCAGGTTAAGACAGAAGGATCTCAAATTTGAGCCCAGACTGGGAAAAATAAAAGATATTTGAGGGGGTAGCTCAGTGCAAAGACCTGGGTTTATTTCTCCGTAATTCCCAATAACACACACGCACACACACACACACACACACACACACAGAATCTTGAAACCTGAATTTTTTTTTTAAGACAGGGTCTTGCTCTGTAGTTCAGGTTGGTACTGAGTTCACTATGTAGCCTAGGCTGGCCTTGAATTCACAGCAGTCCTCCTGCCTCAGCCTCTTGAGTGCTGGATTCCAGGTGAACATCACCACACTCAGTTTATGTCGTGCTGAAGAACCGAACCCAGGTTCTTGTGCTTCCTAGGTAAGCGTCCTAACAACTGAGCTACACCCCCAGCCTGAAACATAAATTTTAATGATTGCTGAAGTTGAGTGTTGTGTCCATGAGGGTCCATTTTATTGTTCTATTTTTGTATATTATGACAATTTCCATAGATAAAAAGAGGTTAAGAGAATATTTTATATATAAAAGTAATGAACACTAGAACAAACATCTTTGTTCAGTTCTCACTCAACAGAGATTCTTTTATATTATTGACTGTATATTATCTTATAACACATACAGTAGGTACTTATCCAATGTTCAGTGCTGGTAGGAATCTTTCGTCGATATGGCACAGGTTGCCCCTGGGGTCCGGGGCCCTCACCACTGTCCCAGGTATCACTGTTTCTCCCTTCGTGTGTGGCGAGAAGGCCAACACGCTGCTTCCCCAGACCTTACTTTCCTCCTCTGTTTCTCTCGGAGCAGCTGGACTGAGACCGTGATTCTAGGACATGATTCTGGAGTGGGGCTGAGTGTCCAGCTTTCTGGGCGGCCCCGGAACAAGTGAAGTCCATAGAATATTTTTTCTTTTCTTTTTTCTTTTTCTCTTTTCTTTTTTCTTTTTCTTTTCTTTTTCTTTTTCTTTTTCTTTTTTTTTTTTTGAGACAGGGTCTCACTCTGTAGACCAGGCCTTGGATTCACAGTGATCTTGCTGCCTCAGCCTCCCAAGTGCTGGGATTACAGGAACCTGCCACCATGCTCAGTGTATGTGGTGCTGGGAAATCAAACTCAGGGCATTGTGCTTGCTGGAAAAGCACTTTAACCTATGTGTTATTCCTCCAGCCCCTCCATAGAGATTCTTAAACAGGGCCAGAGGAATAGCACAGCAGTTAGAGCTCATGCCTAGCAAGCAGAAGGCCCTGAGTTCAATTCCCCAGCACCACATAAACTGGTTGGTGACATCTCCATCACTCAGGAAGCTGAAGCAGGGGAATTGCTGTGAACTTGAGTCCAGCCTGGGCTCCATAGTGAGTTCAGGACTAGCCTGGACTTACAGAGTGACATCCTGTCTCAAGAAAAAAAAAAAGGAAGGAAATTCTGAAACAAAATTTAGTACTTATACTGCAAAATCGGCTGAGAAAGGCCACATCCTCATGGTTAACTGATAACCTCTCCTTTGCCAGTGTACTGCTATAACTGCTTTCTTTTTTTAAAATTTACTTCTTTTCCTTTTACAATGGTTTCCTTGAACATCAAAAAGACTGCAGGTTTTCACAGGCACATTTAAGCAGATTAAACAACATCTGTAAGACTCTTCCAGCCAATCCATACCAGTATCTTGAAGATTAAGTGTAATATTGAGAAATAAAAATACTAACAATAATTCTATTGGCTGGACTTATTTTTATAGGAGCAAATTGTTTTTTTCAGTACTAAAGATGGAACCCAGGGTCTTTGCATTTAATTACATTCCCCTCACCCTTTTTAAAAATAATTTTATTGGCACACCTATAATCCCAGCACTTAGGAGGCTGAGGCAGGAGGATTGCTGTACATTCGAGGCCAGCCTGGGCTACATATTGAATTCAGGACCAGCCTGGACTTCAGAGAAAGACCTTGTCTCAATAATTAATTAACTAATTAATAAAAATAAATAAATAAATTTCTTTTGAGATATTGTCTCACTACATCGCAAAATTACTCAGCCTGGGCTCAAACTTGTAGTCTTCTTGACTCAGCCCCTCAGAATGCTGAAATTATAGGCATGTAATTGGATTAGAAACAATTTTCAAGGAGCACAGGGTCTCACTCTGTAGTCCAGGCTGGTCCTGAACTCATTATGATAAAGTTGGGTTGCAAGAAGGTAACACACCAAACTTAATTTGTGCCAAGTATTAAGCTAAAAAAAAAAAAAAAAGCCAAGGCTTTTTATTAACAAAGAGCACAAAAGTAAAGGTTAAAAAAAAAACATGTTGCTTGATACATGTCACAGCTTTCCTTTCCTACATGAAATAAATAAATGAATAAATAAATACAAGGAGAGACGAACAAGGAGGAGAGAGAGGAGTAGAAAAGACAAAGGTCTTTATTCTTTCTGTTATTTTTTGTGGTCCTGGGAATTGGACATGGAGCCTTTGCTCTGTGCTAGATCCCCACCAGCTCCTTTTTGTTGTTTATTTGAGATAAGGTCTTACTGAGTTGCTAAATTGTCCATGCCCAGCTCAAACTTGCATTTCCCCTGCCTCAGCCCCCCAAAGTATTGGGATTACAGACTTGTGCCACCATGCTGGGCTACGCTTTTACCTCTAGGGAGAACTGAGACAATTTTTGGTTTTATTTTGTTTTGGAGACAGGGTCTCTCTCTGAAGCCCAGGCTGGTCTTAAACTCACTATGGAGCCCAGGCTGGCCTCAAACTCACAGCAATCCTCCTACCCCAGCCTGCCAAGTGCTGGGATTACAGGTGTGGGTTTTTAAATTTTTTTATTTATTTATTTATACATATATACAGGTATGGTTTTTAAGACTGTTTAATTCTGTGACCTAGGCTGCTCCTGAACTCACTATGTAGCCCAGGCTGACCTCGAAAACAGGGCAATACTCCTGCCTCTGTCTCCTAACTGCTAGGATTACAGGTGTGCACCACAATGCTCAACTTACTACAGATATTTCTTATATCCTATGAGGTTATTTTTTATGCTAGGAATAGAACACAGGGTCTCACACAGGCCGAGTTCTGTCACTGAGCTATACCATCAGCCCAATAATTTTTTCTAATAATTTTTTCATAAGATCACACTTAGAGAGAGAGAGAGAGAGAGAGAGAGAGAGAGAGAGAGAGAGAGAGAGATCTCATTCTTTACTTCAGGCTGGTCCTGAACTCACTATGCAGCCCCAGGTGGCTTTGAACTCAAGGCAATCCTTGTGCCTCAGCCTCCTGATTGCTAGGATTGCAGGCTTGCACCCCTACATCCAGCTTATATGGTGCTAGGAAGTCGAACCCAGTACCTTGTGCTTGCTACACCCCAGCTCTTATAGCCCAATAGTTATTATAAGAAAAATATTTTATTATATTTCTACTGTAGTGTTAAAAACCCACCATATACATTTTATCCATACCCTTTTTGATATATTACCTCATTTAATTGTCACCTCAACTCTTCCAGGTAAGTGTTCTTAAATCTATTTTACAAAATGAAAACCAAGAAAAATTTGGCCAAGTTGACACAGCTAGTAAGTGTCAGAGCCAAGTTTGAGTCTGATCTGTGGGAATCCCTGCTAGTAACGTTGAATGACATGAATTGGCAGCCGGGCTCAAATGAGGTACAAGAACATGCCGCCTCCCGACCTCCACCAGCCACTTGGTTGTGATTCTGATTCATGAGATGCTCAACCTCAGCCTTTCCTGCCTGCGACAGGACCAAAGCACAGCTGGATGGAGAACACACTTGTCATCCCAGCACTCTGGGAGACTGAGGCAGGAGGACGCAAAGTTCCAGCCCAGCCTCGACAACCGAGTGACTTAGCAGGACCCTGTCTTAAAGTAAAAGGATGTAGCTCAGTGCAAAGACCCTGTACCCACCCCAGTACCACAACACACACCCCTACCGCAAAGACCACATATCTACATGTTTTATTTTGTCCACAAAATCCATAAACTGTTTATCCCATCTCATATATTAAAATGGGATTTTTCATTTGTCCCCATAATTTTAATTTTTACTTAACCACAGCTTTAGTGTCCCACCAAGGTGACGTTAAATCGCCTATGTGTTCCTTTACTAATTTAAGTAAATTAGTCAAGACAACTCATTTCATTAGCTGACACATAGTTTTTGCCCTGTCACTTCAACTCTTCCTTTAGGGCCTAGCACATCGCTAACAAATATGGGAAATACTGATGAGATAAGTTATAACTAGGATTATTCTAGATATTTTTAATCAAATTTGAGCAAGTGATAAAAACTACTCGTGGAAAAGGATCACCAGAGACAGTTTCTGCAGCCAGAATGCTTCTGTTAGTTGTTGAAAGTCACGTAGAAAAACCTATTTGTAGGCTAAAGGTTGATATTCTAAAACCTTCAAGAGAATAATATTTACTTTTTCTAACCATTAAGTAGAAAAAGTTATACTTCAGTGAATGATTAACAAGAGTTTAAATAAATGTAATTATAAATGCTCATAGAATAATGTTGCGATCCTATTTAAACAGCTTGATTTGATGTGAACACTCTCATACATGGGAGATTAGGCCCAACCGAGATCAAAAAATACTGTGAGTGGGGCTGAAGGCATAGCACAACGGTTAGAGCGCTTGCCCAGGGTTCAGCTCTCCAGCACTGTGCAGGCCGAGTCTGGTACACGCCTGTAATCCAATCACTGGGAGGCTGAGGCAGGGGTACTGCTCTCAGTTTGAGGACAGCCAGGGCTACATAATGAGCTCAGGATCAACCTATACTACAGAGTGAGACCCTGCCTCAAAAATGAAAGAAAGAAAAGGAAGGGGAAATTTTCAAGTAATGGAATTGAGCTGGATATGATAAAACTATGAATTGAGGGAAACTTTACAGTACTTTATGGTACAAAATAGATCACTTAAGTCACAGACATGAAGTCTCACTGAGAAAACAACAATAGAAAAGTTTATTAAAATAGTCTCATGGGGACTGGAGGAACGGCTCAGCAGTTAAAGCAATTGCCCAGTAAGTGCTAAGGACCTGAGTTTGATTCCCCATACAAACTGGTGGTGCACGCCTGTAATCCCAGCACTTGGGAGGCTGAGACAGGAGGATTGCTATGAGTCTGAGGCCAGCATGGACTCAGTTATACTGAGTTCAGGACCAGCTTGGGCTACACAGCGAGACCCTGTCTCAAAAATAAATAAGTAAATAAAATAAAAAATAAAATGTCTCATGCTGACAACATGTCTGCAATCTTACTCTCTTGGGAGGCTGAGGCAGAAGCACTGCTTTGAGTTTAAGATCAGCCTGGGCTACACAGAGAGTTCAGGACTAGCTCTGGACTACAGACAGAGCAAGACACTGCCTCAAAAAAAAATTTTTTTAAAGAAAAAAAAATAAAAAGGCTAATGATGGAGCCGAGTGGAAGGGGCCCTGGATTCAATTCCCAGTACTGAAAAAAGGAGAGGGATAGGGTGCAGGGGATACAGCTCAGGTGGCAGCACCCTTGCTTGGCATGCACAGCTTCTGGGTTTGATCTCCAGTACCACAACATTTAAAAACAGAATTGGAAAAAAATTTAAAAACAGGGGCTGGAGGAATGGTACAGTGGTTAAAACACTTGCCCAGCAAGCACAAGCCCTGAATTCAATTCCCCAGCACCACATAGCTGGGCATGGTGGTGCACACCTGTAATCCCAGCACTGGGGAGGCTGAGGCAGGAGGATTGATGTGAGTTCTAGGCCAGTGTGGGCTCCATAGTGAGTTCGGGATCAGCATCAACTACAGAGTGAGACCCTGTCTCAAAAAATATTTTTTTTTTACAATTTTGAAAGTCTTGAAAATAATATTTTACCTTCATTATTAGGTGAAAATGGAACTGTTAGCAAGAGTTGCAAAACAGGGCTTCCCACAGTCTCTACAGCTTCGCAGACTCTTGGAGCCTTGATTCCACCGACTCCCTTCAATTCGAAAGGGACCCCTGCTGCTCCTGTGCGGCTGGAGGCTCCTGCCCTCACCGAGCCACAGATGCTCCTTCTCCAAGCCAGGCTGCTGCTGCCCCGTGGGCTGTGCCAAGGGCACCCGGGCTGCGTCTGCAAAGGGGCACCGGACAAGCGCAGCAGAGCCCTGCCCCTCGGCACACGGGGCTCTGCACCAACCCGCCTTCTTCGTACAGCCAATCCACTGGCCCATCCCAGTGCTGGGATGATAGTCCTGTGCCACAACAACCAGCTAATCTTTGTGCGGTGCCTGGGACTCGAACCCAGGTCCTGTAGCATGCTAGGCAAGTGCTTTAACCACTGAGCCTGGCCCCAGCCTCTAACAGTGGGCTTCAAGGTGGTATTTTTCACACATACACCTAACCTATTTTGATCATATTCTTTTGCTCCCACAGGCTCCTCCTCTCCCACCTTACTCCTTTCCTCTTCTCTAATAATAGCCCCCCTTCTGCGTTCATGGCCCCCCCTTTTAGGTTGTGAAGAGAAGGTTTTATTGGGAAACTTACAGAAGGGCAAAGAAAGATAGGATAAAGCTCCTGCTAGTCAGAGGGGGACCCAGAAATGTGGGTTGCCCCCCCTTTTTCAGATTCCACATTTTAGAGTAAACACATGATACTGTCTGTTGGAGTATGGCTTACTTCCCTTAACATGATGTTCTTCAGTTCCCCCCATTTTCCTACAAATAATATTTCGTTTTTCATGGCTGAGTAATACTCCATTGTGTACATTATACACCACATTTTTTCTTTTCTTTTTTGAGGCAGGGTTTCCCCCTCTGTAGCCCAGGCTGGCCTCAAACTCAAGGCAGTCCTCCCTCAACCTCTTGAGTGCTGCAATTACAGGCGTGCACCGCCATGCCCAGGTTATGTGGTGCTGGAGAATCAAACTCAGAGCCTCCTGCTTGCTGGGCAAGCGCTCTAACCACTGAGCAACACCCCCACCCCTCGCCACATTTTCTTTATTTACTCATCTGTCATTGCAAACCTAGGCTAATTCCGTATCTTGGCTACTGTGAATTGCTCCACAATAAACATAAGTATGTAGGTATCCCTATAGTATGCCGATTGTAACTCCTTCAGGTATATATCGAGGAGTGGTATAACTTAGGGGGATTTTTGTTTTGTTTTTTTGGTTTTTTGTGACAGGGTCTCACTCTGTAGTTCAGGCTGGTCCTGCACTCACTGTGTAGCCAGGCTGGCCTCAAACTCACACAATCCTCCTGCCTCAACTTCCCAAATACTGGGTTTATAAGCACATGTCACCACATCCAGCTTATACAGTGCTGGGGAATCGAATTCAGGACCTTGCACTTGCTTGGCAAATGCTCTAACTTCTGTACTATTTCTCTAGTCCCTTTTTGGTTTGGTTGGGTTTTTATTTTTGTTTTGTTTTAGGAACTTCCATACTAATTTCTATAGTGGTTGTATTAATTTACATATATTAACGTACACTGCCACCAACAGCATCAAGGGTTCCTTTATCTTCCAGATCATCATGTGCATTTCATTTTTTAAAAAATTCTTGATGACAGCCATTCTAATTGGGATAAAATGAAATCTCAATCAGATTTTGACTTGCATTTTCCTAATGGTCGAATATGTTGAACATTTCTCATATAATTACTGGCCATTTGCACTTCCTTGATTTCTTTTTTTAAGACAGTCTCAGTCTGCAGTCCAGGCTGGTCCTGAACTCACTGTGAAGGCCGGGCTGGCCTCAAACTCACAGCAATCCTCCTGCTTCAGCCTCCCTTTGCTAGGATTACAAGTGTGGGCCACCATGCCAGACCCCCTTTTCAGATAGTCTTTGCTTGTGCATATAACTTCAAGTACTTGCACTGTGTCCTTTTCCAGCAGTTTTAGTTTCTGATCTTAAGCCTAGATCTTTGATTCATTTTGAACCGATTTCTGTACAGTATGAGAGAGGGATCTATCTAGTTCCAATCTTTTACATAAGTTTCAGGTTAGATTACATTTGGTTTGGTTTGATTTGGAGTAGGATCTTTCTCTGCAGTCCAGGCTGGCCTCAAACTCACAATAATCCTCCTGCCTCAGCCTCCCAAGTGCTAGGGCTCCAGGCTCCAATCTTTCACATGTTGCAATATCCAGCTTTTCCAGTATCATTCATTAAAGAGGCTATCTCTCCTCCATCATATGGTTTCAGCCCCTTTGTCAAGAATCAGATGGTTAGCTGGGCATGTGGCACACACAACTGTTATCCCAGCAGTCACAAGGCTGAGGCAGGAAGTTGCTGTGAGTTCAACCCCTGCCTGGGCTATATTATGAGTTAATAAATTCAGGGACCACCTGGAATACAGAGTGAAAGGCTGAGCCAGGTGTGGCAAGTGTGGTGGCACATGACTGGAACACCAGCATGGGAGCCTAAGGTAGGAAGATTGCCAAGTTCTAGCCCTGCCTAGGCAACTCAATGACTTAGTGAGGCCCTGTCTGAAAAAAAAAATCAAATGGCTGTAGATGTGGTCTTGTTCTGTGTCCTTATCCTGTTACCATGGTCTGTGTGTCTGTTTTTGTGCCAAGACCATACTTCTGTTGTTACTGTGGCTTTGTAGTATAATTTAAAACTGGGTATTTAATGCCTCTGGCCTTGCTTCTTCTCTCAGAATTTGCCCTGGCTACTCTGGGTCTTCTGTGTTTCCATATGAATTTTAGGATTGTTTTTTCTACTTTTGTAAAGAACGTCATTTGAATTTTGAGAGATTGCCCTGAAACTGTAGATCATTTTCAGGATTACGGCCATTTTATTTTATCACTATATCATTTCTTGAGTCAGGGTCTCACTCTGTCATCTAGGCTATCCATTTTAATAATACTAATTCTGCCAATTTGTGAACACCTGCATCTGGGGGTGGGAGGACTCGGGTTCCAGCTTTAACCACTGAGCTATTATTCCAGCCCCCCATTTTTATTTTTGATTTGGAGACAGGATCTCCATGCTGGACTTGAACCTGTGATCTTCCTGTCTCCAGCTTTCAGAGTGCTGGGGCAGGCCTCTGCCACTAGGCCTGGCATTTCCATCTCCTTTTTTTTCAGGGAGGGGGAAGGTGGACAGAGTCTCATTCTGTAGTCCAGGTTGGTCCTGAATTCACTATACAGCCTATGCTGGCCTCGAAGTTAGTCTTCCTGTCTCAGCCTCCTGAGTGCTGGAATTACAGGCATGTGTCACCATGCCCAGCTTATGTGGTGCTGGGGAATCACACTCCGGGCCTTACAGTGCTTTACAAGCTGAGGTATTTTTCAGCCCTTCCATCTCCTAATATCATCTTCAATTTCTTTATTTAGTGTTCTGCAATTTTTATTGTAGAGGTTTACCAATTCCTTGATTAGGTTGATTCCTAGAGGTTTTTTAAAGCTATTTTGAATGGAATTGTTTTCCTAATTTCTTTCTCTATTAGTTCATCATTGCTTTACAGAAAACTTATTGATTTTTAAAAATGATTTTGTATCCTGCTACTTTGCTGAATTTATCAACTCTAAAGTCTTTTGGTGGAGTCTTTAGGATATTGTAAGTATAAAACTGTATCAGACTTTGGGTCTGAGGGTATAGCTCAGCAGTTTAAGCACTTGTCTAGCCAGCTCAAGGCCCTGGGTTCTATTCCCCAGCACCAGATAAGCAGGCTGTGTGGTGCACACTCATAGTCCTGGCACTTAGGAGGCCGGGGTGGGAGAATTGTTGTGTGTTTAAGGCCAGCTTGGGGCTACATCGTGATTTCAGAACCAGCCTGGACTATAGTGAGACCCTGTGTCAAAAAAAATTATTTTTGACTTCTTCCATTCCTATTGATGTCTCTTTTATTTCTTTCTCTTGTAATTGCCCTGGCTAACTGTAGAGAGCTGTAATGAATGGAGGGAGTAAGGGTGGACATCTTTGTTTCATTTCTGGTTTTAGAGGAAATATTGTCAGTTTTTCCCCATTCAACATGATGTTGAGTTGGAGAGGATTTAAACTAATTTTCTTCAGAGGTTTTTATTTAGAACTACTAAATAACTTTTACAAGACAGGTTCACAATTCACAGAATTTATGTCAGCACAATTGTACACAGACTTGAAGATTTAACTGGACAAATGCTTGAGGGTTCCCACATACCCAGCAGGGGTGCTCCTCTGCCTGGCCCCCTTTCCACCACCCGCCAGGCTGCCTGACCTCCAATCCCTTCTTCCTCTTCTCTGCCTCTGAAGTGAGTCTGCTGTTTTACTGGCTTCCTGTCATTACAGAATGGATCTGAAGGTGGGCTTCTAGAGGCAGCCAAGGGAGCAGCCACTAGGGACTGGGTCTTAGGGCCCTACTGGCTCTCAACCGCAGCAGGCCCTGAGAGCAGACTCCAGAGGAGAAAGCAGCTCACCTCCTGGTTAAACCAGTGACCTAAAGAACAAAGGTTGGTGCTTCCTCAACCAGTTACTCCAAAGATAGATGGCCTGTACAAGATAGAGAAGACCTTGGAAAACTGGAGGGTGGCCGTTGTGCAAAGTTGCAGGGCCCAGGTTGCGTTGTCCCCGCTACTCCCAAGTTAATTCTCCCTCCCAGCATTCTCTGTGAATGTCATCCAAATACCCATAGCCACAAGCACGTCTTTTTCATCAAGATTGGTGCCTCTGTCTCAGGCAAATAGGATCAAGTTATGACCAAAAGGTCTGCCCGGACAGCTTCCCCCACATTCCCTGCTGAGAATGAGGAGGCTGTCTTCAGCTCAGAGCAAAGATAACCTTAGACACCTTGATAGCCTGTGCAAACAGCAACAAAGGTGAAAGACACAGTGGAACGCGAAGGTCACCTTGGGGCATGATGATACACGCATACACATTTCCAGAAAACTGGCTCACAAAGTTATTGCAAAAGTACGTAAAGTGCATGTCTCTTTGCCTCCTCACCTGTACTGCTTCTCATTCAAATTCCCACACAACCAAGGTCTTATCAAAACTTAGGTCATCTGTCCTGTTATCACTGAAATATGCAGTAGAACATCTATTATGAAGAAACTCGCCTTGTTTTTCTGTACTGGGCTGGTTAAGTCCTATTAGCACTGAGTTTTAATGCATTATTTCTGATTCCGTCTCCCACCCCCATCAGTGGCTGATGGCAGCTACTGACGTGTGTTCAGTATTCTTCCTTTTAATATGCTGGAGACACACAACATCCCTGAAGACGGTTGCAGATTGATGTGTCTTCTACGGATGAAAGCACTAAGCTGTCAAGAGTCTAAGCGGCCAGTTAGAATAAAGCAAAGATGCCCTCCCTTTGAGTGCTGATAGTGCATGACTGCTTCTGTTTTGAAGAAGGAAGGAAGGACGAAGGAAGGAAGGACAAAGGAAGGAAGGGAGGGAGGGAGGGAAGGAGGAAGGAAGAACGGAAAAGGCTGGGGGGATATATCTTAGTGGTTAAAGCACTTGCTTAGCAAGTGCAAGACTCTGGGTTTGAATCCCTAGCACCACATATAAAGATTAGCCAGGCATAGTGCTGCATGCCAGTAAACCCAGCAAGTCAGGAGCCTGAGGCAGGAGGATTGTTATGAGTTTGAGGTCAGCCTGAGCTACAGAACAAGACCCAGCTTCAAAAAAAAAAAGAGAAAGAAAGAAAGAAAGAAAGAAAGAAAGAAAGGGAAAAAATAAAAAGAAAGGCAGCCTGCTCTGGGAGCCCTGTGACTCCTTCCAAGAGCCGTACCCTCAGGTAGGAGGTGAGGGAGGAAACACTTCCCTGAGAGGATTCCTGAGGATCTTTGGAAGCATTTGGATGCTTCTTCTTCAGCCAAGGATCATGACTCTTTGCCAAACCATGTCTTCTGTCTTTTAATTAATTTTTGACCTAACGTTTTACTTCATACAGTTTTCAGGGGCTTTGCATTTTGGCTTGTCTTGGTTCGGCAGTACTGAGGATAGAAGCAGGGCTTTGTGTGTGCTGGGCAAGTGTTCTACCACCGAGCTAATCTCCAGCCATTTTGTACTTTAATATTTGTTTGTTTGTTTGTTACTGGATATTGAACCCAGGTCCTTGCCCTGAGCTGTATTCGCAGCCTTTGTTGTGTTGCTGTTGAGTCAAGGCCTTGCTCAATAGCTCAGCCAGGGCTTAAAGTCGCCATCTTCCTTCCTGGGCCTTCCAGCCACTGCAGTGTTTCTGTGTATGTTCCAGTCTTACTTTCCCAACAAGAAACACTCCAGGAGCAGTCCCTACGCCACAACCCTCAGCCCCAGGGCAGAACAAACTGAGAAAGGGCACAGTAGGTAACAGAGCTCCGCTGGAATAGAAACTCTAGCAGGACCAACATTTAACATCTACTTTGGGGCAGTATTTTTTTCTTTTTATGAGACAGGGTCTCATACTATAGTCCAAGCTGGTCCGAAACTCACTATGTAGACTAGGCTAGCCTTGAGCACACAGCAATCCTCCTGTCTCAGCCTCCCAAGTGCTGGGATAACAGGCAAGTACCCCCACACCCAGCTTAAGTGGTATGCTGGGGGATCAAACCCAGGGCCTTGTGCTTGTTAGGCAAGCTCTTTAACCAATGAGCCACACTGCTAGTCCTTTTTTATTTTTTAAAGACAGAGTCTCACTTTGTAGTCCAGGCTGGCCTCAAATTCATAGGCAAGCACTCTACTGTACTATTCCTCCAGGTCTGGGTGTTGGTTTTTTTGGTTTTTTTTTTTGTGTGTGTGTGACAGGCTCTTGCTCTGTAGTTCAGGCAAACTTGCCCTGAACTCACTAGGTAGCTCACACTGGCCTCAAACTCAATCTCTGTAGTATTCCTCCAGCTCCTGGGGTGGTACTTCTTATGTGCTCTATTACATGCTAAATAATTCATATATATATATATATATATATATATATATATATATATATATGCTCTAAATTGAATAACAACCTTATAAGGAATAAGGAATATCAGTATGAATAATCTCATTCTAAAGCTGAGCTTCCTAAGAGATTTCAGAAAGGTTAAGCGACGTGCCTCAGGCCACACAGTCAATTTCACACAAACCCTGCGCGCTGACCCCAGAGCCACCTTCTTCCCATTGCTCCTCTGCTTTAGGCATGCTGCCACCCTTCCACGATAACAGCAATGGAAGACCAGGCTTATACAGGGCCAACTCTGTGCCTGGCCCTGTTCTGGAGCCATTTGTGATGTTTCACTCAGTCCCCACCACAGCCCCAAGAGAGGGGCCTTGTTCTGCTGTGTTTGTAGGACTTGGAGCTCCACTACCTTGGACTGCTAAATCAGGACCAAAGGGAGAGCCCACAGAACACGAAGGATCACTGCACTGCCCTTCACCTCATGCACAAGTGGAACCCTGTCATCCACATGTTCTCTCACCAGTACACGGGCCGTGGAGGACCCAGAAGGGAGGCAGGCACGGAATGCAAACAGAGCCTGAACCAGGGCACTGCGTCAGCCCTTCCGCAACGCTGTGGGAGCAGCCAGGCATGGCACTAGGGACGTCCTCAGGGCTCCCTGGTAGCATTCTCCTTCCTCACCTAACGCTCCATTAATTTTGTCTATGAAAAGACCTTCTACTCACCTTGTTAATGACCTTCATAGAGACAATTAAGCTCAATAATATTTTCTTCTTCCTAGGCTCATTCGAAGGTTTGGCATAACTACAACAGAAATTTCCGCCCGCATCAGAAGGGTTGGTTATCAATCACATTGGGGTCGCACTGGATTGAACCAAACCGGTCAGATAACATGCTGGATGTACTCAAGTGCCAGCAGTCCATGGTGTCTGTGCTCGGGTGGTTTGCCAGCCCTATCCACGGTGACGGTGACTATCCAGAGGTCATGAAGGAGAAGCTTCTCTCCTTTCTACCCGCTTTCTCAGAGGAAGAGAAGAAGGAGGTGAGGAGCACCGCTGACTTCTTCGCCTTTTCCTTTGGACCCAACAATTTCAAGCCTCTGAACACCATGGCTAAGATGGGGCAAAATGTGTCACTCAATTTAAGACAAGTGCTAAACTGGATTAAACTAGAGTATGGCAACCCTCGAATCTTCATTGCTGAGAATGGCTGGTTCACAGATAGTTATGTGAAGACAGAGGACACCACGGCCATCTACATGATGAAGAACTTCCTCAACCAAGTTCTTCAAGGTTAGTTGCACATTAGCTCAAAAAAATTTTTTTGAGACAGAGTCTCACTCAGTAGCCCAGGCTGGTCCTGAATTCACTAAGAAGCCCAGTCTGGCCTTTGACTCATGGCAAACCTCTTGCCTCAGCCTCCCAAGTGCTGGGGTTACAGGCATGCACCCCCACACAGCTTTATGGGGTGCTGGGGAATCGAACTCACAGCTTTAACTGCTGTGCCATTCCTCCAGCCCCTAGCTCAATTTTTGAAAAATGTTGACTCCTCACAGGTTATTTAAAGTCACCTTTGGATTTATGAATATAGTTTCTTGAGGTTTGTATCATCCAATGTTGAAGACCCCCTAATGTTTTTTCCCACCATTTTTATTAATATACCTATGCAATACATAATGTTTACAATGAACTTGAGTATCTTGTGCACATACATATCACATCAACTTTACAATCCCTTCCCATTTTTGGCCCTCCCATACCCTCACCACACCCTCTAACTTTCACTATCACACCATGTGGTACTATAGAATGCCTGCATTCTGGGTTTCCCAAATCAGACAAATGATATTTAACATATTTAATCTTCTGCGTCTAACTCATTTCACTCAAATCACCTCTCTTTAGCTCAGTTTCCTACACCTAGAATGGGCTGCAGTGGTTAAATTTTGATGCTTCTCTGAGTCCAGCAAAGCCCTTTACTGGGATATTTGCCAAAAGTTCTTTTCTTCTGTGTTTTGCTATATTTTTGTAGAGATTCTTTAACATGGCCTCATCCACCAGTCCACATAAGAAAAGAACTATAACAATGAAATTGATAAGGCTAGAAAATGTGAGAAAGAAAAAGAGAGAAGTTAAATTTCAAATGCCTTAGCAGAGTACTGAAAGGTAAATGTACATTCAAAAGGTTATCATCACATCAATCAGTTTTAGGATAAACTTACATCAAAGACCAAATAAGTGAATTGCTACAGTAAGTGAACTTAAGTCTATATCGAATTGCTACATTATATGAATTTAAATCTATATCACTTTTAAAGTCGATATGATACATGTGTGTACGAAACACCCAAATTCATTGTAAATACTATGTATTACATTTATATATTAATAAAAATAGTGGGGGGAAAATAAAAAATAAATAAATCTATATCACATAACTATACTTAAAGTGCTAGATATGATGGCATACTTGGTTATTTCAGAATTTTTTTTTAATTTTTGAGACAGGGTCTCGCTCTGTGGTCCAGGCTGGTCCTGAATTCACTTCAGAGCCCAGGCTGGCCTTGGACTCATGGCAATCCTCCTGTCTCAGCCTCCCGAGTGCGGGGATTACAGGCGTGCACCACCACGTCCAGCTCATGTGGTGCTGGGCAATGGAACTCGGGTACTTAGAGCTTGGCTTAGCGCTTGCTCAAGCGCTTTAACCGCTGAGCCATTCCTCCAGCCCCTATTTTAGAATTTTTTAACTTTCATAACATTTACTCACATTTCACTAATTTCTAACATTTTTCCAGATTTGGTTTATCGTTTTATCTAACTATCCATCCATAAATTCATGCATGCGTATTTTTAAAATTTTTATACCAACTCCCCATGTTGAATGTAATTATTCTGTTTTGCAAACTAATACTATTACAAATAATAATGTGTAGATATTTCAGATTTTATAAAACAGCTGCTACTGTTTTAGAAGTATATCAAATGATTCAAATTCCAATCTATGTTTATTATTATACTTTCTCTTTAGATGTTTCTTTTTTTCCATTGTTTCCATGATTTTTGGTGTTGCTTGTCTCTCTGCCTGTTTCAAAAAGAATAAACTTACATCCAAAATCAAATAAGTGAATTGCTACATTAAATGAGCTTAAGTCTATATTAATTTGTTACATTAAATGAACTAAAATCTGTATCACATAGGTATACTACAGTTAAAGCAATAGAGTGGCATGCTTAGTTATTTTATTTTTTTTTACCTTTCATAAATTGTTTGCTCACATTTCACTATTAACATTTTGCCAGATTTGGTTTATCATCTATCTATCCATCCCTAACTTCATGCATACATATTTTTAAAGATTTTATACCAATTCCCCATGTTGAATATAACTATGTTTTATAAATTTAATACTGCTGAAAATGATAATTATGGGAGAAGATTCACAGATTTTATGAGACAGCTGGTATGTTTTAGAAGGATGCCAATCAAATGATTCAATTAGCAATTTTTTGTTACATTTTCTCTTTGGGTGTTTCCTTTCCTCCATGTTTTTTTGGTGCTGCTTGCCTCTCTGTTTCTCTCAAAGATTCCTCCAAATATTTTCTGTAGTGCTGGGCTAGTGACCACAAATTTCTTAAGGGATTCTTGGTCATAAAAAATTTTTACTTCCCTTTCAAATTTCAGAGATAATTTTGTTGTACCTAACAACCTGGGTTGACACTTGCTGTCTTTTAAAGCTTGAAAGATCTTGCTCAGATTTTCCTAGCCTTTAAAGTTTGCATTGAGAAATCTGCAGTAATTCAAATGGGTTTGTCTCGGTAGAATAATGTCTGTTTTTTTTTTGTTTGTTTGTTTGTTTGCTGCTTTGAATATTCTCTCTTTATGTTGAATTTTTGAGGTTTTAATTTTGAAATGTCATGGAGAGTCTTGTTGCTAATTGAGGTTATTTGGTGTTCTATAAACTTCTTGTACCTGAAAGTTAATTTCTTTTTCTAAATTAGGGAAATTTTCTTTGCAATGAATAAATTCTTAATACCTTTGGTGCTGCGTTCTGCTCTTTCTCTCACATTTAGAATACTGAGATTGGTTCTCTTTGAATCATCCATCAGCTGTTGTATCCAGGTACTTTGCTCATTTCTAACTTTGGAATCATGCCTAATTATATCATTTCTTTTTCTCAGGCTTGTCTGCAAGGTCTGAAATTCTGTCTTCACAATATTCTAGTCGTATTCCCCTGCTGTTACAATTGTGTGTGTGTGTGTGTGTGTGTGTGTGTGTGGTCCAGGCTGCTCCTGAACCCACTTCGGAGCCCATGCTGGCCTTGAACTCAAGGCAATCCTCCTGTCTCAGCCTCCCAGGTACTGGGATTACAGGTGTGTGCCACCATGCTCAGCTTATGTGGTGCTGGGGAATTGAACTAGGGTACTTAGCACTTGCTAGGCAAGCAAGCACTTTAACCGTGGAGCCATTCCTCCAGCCCTACATATATTTTTCATATCCTGAATTTCATCAAGATTTTTCATATTTTCCACTTCTCTATCAAAATGTTCCTTCATATTTTGCATTTCCTTATTTACCTCAGCCAACTTCTTATTTATGGCTTCAATACACTCAGTGAGCTTTGTCTCCACTAGGGTCATTATTTGCTTAGCAAGATCCTCTTAAAGCCTGCTGATCATTGCTTGCATTTCTTTGAGAATATCTTGCTTGAACTGGTTATTTGACTTATTTGCTTTTTGACTTCCTTTTCTATGAATTCCACTATTTCAGGGCCCATGACATTAGTTTCTGGGTCTCAGTCATCTCTGTGGGTGCACCGCTGCCCTGTCTTCTTCCCATGCTTCTGGTGATGAGGGACTTCACTTTAGAGCTTTAGCCGAGAGGTTTCTTTGAATGGCTGTGATGGTGTGTAGTGGGGAGCTGCAGTTCCTTTTAGTTCTGTGTTGGGAGTAGGCAGTGAGGGGGAACCTGACAGTATGATGACCTCTGAGGTTTCTTATCTACCCCCATTCCCCTCAGTAAAGCTCTCCCATCTCTCCCACCTGTCCCGCTTCCCTCCCCCAAGGTGCAGCTCTTCACCCTTGGAGGTGCACCCACTACACTGAGCCTTTCAGGAGGTCGGCAGCTTTTTTTAATCCTCTCTGTAACTGCCTTTTGTGCCAGTTTCTTCCTAGACACTGTTTAAGGGTGACCCCAAAAGCTCTGATGTGCCCTTCTGAGCTTTCTTTTACTCTAATAGGTTCAGTCTTGGAGTATTTTTTTTAATGGCTCCTGCTTACATCATTGCCCGTTATGACTGCCAAGTGCTGCTTCTGATCTGGGCTCCAGGTGGGCTTTTCTAGGGGGAGCACACATTGCATGTATAGTAGGCACTAACCGCAGGTCTGTTTTTCAGAGGCTGGGGCTACCAGCTGCTAATAATTCCCCCTTCACCTGGATTTATGCTTACCTCAGTCTGAGGTTCTGGCCTCTGAACTTTCCTTCGTCTGTGGTCCGTGGGTGCTGGCAGCTCAGGACCATGACCAGTCAGCTACTGTTTTTCTCCACTTCCTATATGACTTCAGAATTTCTGACCTTCCCATGGCCTCCTGTCAGTTGGGGTGCTTCTTCCTCATCTAGCTTCTTCAGATGTTCTGGACTCTAAACAGCTTTCCTCCACCTACAGATGCCTGTGGCTCCCAGCCATTTGCAGCCAACCTGGGGCGGCTTCCTAGGCTGCTGGGTTTTTTTTCCCCCCCTCTACTTGCAATGTTCCTTCAGGATTTGTGACCTTCCCCTGGCCTCCTTTCAGTTGTTGGGGTGCTCCTCCCTGTCCTAGTTACATTGAACAGGTGTTTTATGACTAAATTCTCAACTTTTTAAGTGAGTCAATGAGGAGACACTGTGCAGCTCTGTTACTCGGCTGCCATCTTGACCTGGATGCATCAAAGATCTCTAATGTTATTCCTATGTCCTTTAAAAAAATGGAGGGCTGGAGGAATGGCTGAGTGGTTAAAGTGCTTGCCTAGCAAGCACTAACTCAAGTGCTAAATACCCAGGTTTGATTCCCCAGCACCACATAAGCTGGGCATGGTGGCGCATACCTGTAATTGCAGCACTTGGGAGGTTGAGACAGGTGGATTACTGTGAGTCCAAGGCCAGCCTGGGCTCCATAGTGAGTTCGGGACCAGCCTGGACTACAGCCAAGACCCTGTCTCCAATAAACAAACAAACAAACAAACAAACAAACAAATAAAATTTGGAGAACAAAACAATTTCACCTGGGCTCACTAGAAAAGACCTGTAAATCTCAGTTCTCTGGGAGGCTGAGGCAGGAGGATTACAGGTTTGTGACCTGGGGAATTTAGCAACTTAGTAAGACTCTGTCTCAAAATCAAAAATAAAAAATGACCTGGGGGTGTACCTCAGTATGAAAGCTCTTGGCTCAATCTCTAGTACTACAAAAGGGGAAAGAGAGAAAACAGAACTATTTCAATCTATATGTAGATCCCTAATTGGCAGAAAGATGTGGCTGGGCATAGTAGCATGGCCTGTAATCTCAGCACGCTGAGAGGCTGAGACATGAGGATTATAAATTTCAGGCCAGCCTGGGAAATTTAATGATTTAGGAAGACTCAGTCTCAAAATAAATGATATGAAATGAAATGAAATGAAATGAATTATAATGACTGGGATGTAGCTCACTGTGAAGTTCAGCTCAAACTTGCAATCCTCCTGTCTCAGTCTCCTAGAGGGCTGAGATTACAGGGCTACTCCACCAGGCCTGGCTTCATTCTTTATAATATAAAGGACACAATATGCCAGGTGTGGTGGCATACCCATTCACCTATAATCTCAGCACTCTGGGAGATTAAGGCAGAAGGAGCACAATTTTAAGCTCAGCCTGATATATTCAGCAATTAAGTAAGATCTTTATATCAAAAATTTTTTGAAGGGCTGGGCCAGGTGCCACAGGCTCATGATCCCAGCATTCTGGGAGGCTAAGTCAGGGGGATCACCAGTAGAAGGCCAGTTAGCAAGTTAATGACTTAGTGAGACCCTGCCTCAAAATCAAAAATAAAAATGGTCTGGGAAAGTAGCTCAGCAATGAAAGCCCTGGGCTCAATCCCCAGGACCATTCAAGCTCAACCTGGACAATTTAGCAACTTGGCGAGACTCTGTCACTTATCTAAGATTTAAAAAAAAAAAAAAAAGGCTGTTTACAAATGAGGACACTGAGGCCAAGAACTTGCTAACAGCACTGTTCCAGGAACACTGGCAGGCAAGGCCTCTGTCCGGGTCCTGCGGCCCGGCCACTTCATGTCCTGTTACATCATTAAGCTGCTTTTCTCTCTGTCTGTTTACTTTCACTCTTGCTAATTCTAAGAACTGATAGGGTTTTCTCCTATAGGATAGTTTCCTAGAGTGGATAGTTTTACCATGGGAAAAATGGGAAATGACCCAAATTTGAAATGAGAAAAATTGGTCATGAGAAGACACTTAAATTAGTCTCAAAGGGTTCTGACAATTATTATGCCCCCTAAAACAGATTTTCACAGTAAGTCTCAAGAATATTTTTTCTTATTTATTTATTTATTTATTTTTGTGGTCTTTGGGAATGAGATCCATCTGCAATTCAATTTTTATTTGTGATTTTTTGAGAGTCTTGCTAAATTATTAAATTGGCCAGACTTGGCTTAAATTTATAGTCTTCCTGCCTCAGCCATCCAGAGTGCTGGGATTACAGGCCTGCGAGACTGAACCCAGCATATATTTTAACATTTTACTTTCTTTTTTTTTAAACTTCAATTTGTCATTTGTTTATTATTTATTTTGCAGTGCTGGGGATCGAACCCAAGGCCTTTCCCATTAGGACAAATGCTCTACTACTGAGCTATACCCTCAGGCCTTAGAAATAGTTTTGTTGTTGTTTTGAGACACGGTCTCATTCTGTAGTCCAGGCTGATCCTAAATGCACTATGTAGCCCAGTCTGGTTTGGAACTCTCTACAATCCTCTAGAGTGCTGGGATTACAAGCATGCGCCACCATGCCTGGTTTATGTGGTGCTGTGCAATTGAATTCAGGGACTCACACTTGCTTGGCAGGTACTCTGACTGCTGCACTATTCCTCCAGCCCCTAGAACATTTTTAATTGGAGTCATTCCGGTGTGGGAGGTTGTGTGTATGTGCTGAGGGAGGGAATACCAGTCTAAATAAAAGTAATTAACCACTCTTCAATATCCATTTCCTATTTGATATAATAGCCCCGCAAAGTAGGAAAAAGGCTGGTTTCACAACGTGCTGTTCTCTGGTGTGTTGTTAGTGAAACTGAGTATTCTGCCCAGACATCTGTTTTCTTTTCTCCATGCAGCAATAAGGTTTGATGAAATACGAGTGTTTGGTTATACGGCCTGGTCTCTCCTGGATGGCTTTGAATGGCAGGATGCTTATACCACCCGCCGGGGATTATTTTATGTGGACTTTAATAGTAAACAGAAAGAAAGGAAACCCAAGTCCTCAGCACATTACTATAAGCAGATCATACAAGAAAATGGTTTTACTTTCAAAGAGTCTACACCAGACATGCAGGGTCAGTTTCCCTGTGACTTCTCCTGGGGCATCACTGAATCTGTTCTGAAGGTAAGTTGCATCTTTATTTATTTTTTGATTGTGGGTACTAGAGACCAAGCCCAGGGCCATCACACTGAGCTGCATCTCCAACTCATTTTATTTTTGATATTGAGAGAGGATCCCCCAAGTTAATAAGCTGACCGGAACGGGGCTCAAACTTTCAATCCCTTCAGCCTCCCCGGTGCTAGGATTACAGGCCTCTGCCACCAGGCCAGATGAGTTGCTTCAAATTCAACACACTGGAAGACAGATATATATTATTTTATTGTGTTTGATATAGCTGTCAGGCAGTATCAAACATGATCGCTATTTGGAAGATATGAAAGGTAGTTGGGGAAAGAGAAAGACAGGTAAGGGGAAATGGATACTTTCACTATTTATTGAGACAGGGTCCAGCTCCGTAGTTCAGCCTGGTCCTGAACTCACTATGGAGCCCAGGCTGGCCTCGCACTCATGACAATCCTGTGCCTCAGCCTCCCTGAGTGCTGGGATTATAGGTGTGTACCACCACACCTGCCTTACATGGTACTGGGGATCAACCTCATGGCCTTGCACTTGGTAGGCAAGCACCCTAACCACTATGTTATTTCTCTAGCCCTCCTCTATTTTTTTTTTTATATTTCCTTCTCACTTTTTAAATTCTCTCTCTCTCTTTGAGACAAAGTCTTACTCTGTAGCCCAGGCTGGTCCTTGGACTCACGGCAGTCCTCCTGTCTCAGCCTCCTGAGTGCTAAGATTGCAGGCATGTGCCACCACACCCAGCTTTATGTGATAGTGGGGAATCAAACTCAGGGCCTTGCATTTGTAAGGCAAGTGCTTTAATCACTATGCCATTCCTCTAGCTCCAAGTACTCTCTTATTTTTTAGAACAGAATTTCTCAGCATCTTGTCCAAAGGAGCCCAGTATCGTGTTTCTTATTTTATTTTTTGAGAAAGGGTCTTGCCCTGTAGACCAGACTGGTCCTGAATTCACCGTGTAGCACAGGCTGGCCACAAACACACAGCAATCCTCCTCCCTCAGCCTTCTGCGTGCTGGGATTACAATTGAGCATCACCATGCCCAGCTTGTATGGGCTGGGGAATCAAATTCAGGGCCTTGCACTTGCTAGACAAGCACCTTCACTGCTGAGCTACACACCTAGCCCCTACTCTTAATTTTAGAAACAAGTTCTAGGAGCTGGAGTGAGGTTTTAGAGTGTATTTTCTTTACCTAGATCTATAGGCAGATTAATCACACTCACTTGTTGCATACAACTAAAGCTTTCTAGAGTTTTTAAAAGTAAAATGCTAGGGGGTGTAAGCTTTTGCCTAACAAGCACAAAGACCTGGCACCACATAAACTGGATGCGGCAATGCACACCTGTAATCCCTGCATTTAGGAGGTTGAGGCAAAAGGATTGATGTGAGTTCAAGGCCAGCCTGAGCTCCCCAGTGAACACAGGATGAGCCTGACTTTGTCTACTAATTAGTTAATTAATTAAAAGTAAAACATCTGAGCCTGGTGAGGCAAGTCTGTAATCCCAGCACTCTGGGAGGCTGAGGCAGAAGAATTACGAGATAGAGCACAGCCTGGGTAATTTCAGCAATTAAGCAAGATTTTGTCTCAAAATCTAAACCAAAACTAAAATTGGGCTAGGGATGTAGCCTGGTGTGAAGGTCCTGGGTTCCATCCCCATTATCACAATAAATAAATAAACAAAAATTACTTTAAAGTAAAATATTTTTATTTGGTACTGCCTTGTCTCATGGTAATATTACACTTTGTAAATGCCTTTTCCATACCATAATCTGAGCTTTTTAAAACACTGGAAATAGCTATCAAAGCTAGGAGGATTTTGCTCAAATAATTAATTATATACAGATTTAACTTCATGCTTACATGATCAATGTTCTCTCAGCTTAGTGGCCTAAATAACTAGTTGGCAGATGGTGCGGGGGCAGTAATAGGGTTTCATAATTAGTCTATGATAGATGACACATAAGAAAACAATTAGAGGGAAAATATTTGCCAGAGGTTAATTATCATTTTTCCTGATGAATTTCAATTCAATCACAATGATAAAAAGTATTTTAACACAAGTACAGAACTTTAGCATTTTTGTCGTTTTCATTTTTCTAAGATGGTCCCACACTGTAGTCCGTGCTGGTCCTACATGCACTATATAGCCCAGGCTGGCCTTGAACTGACAGCAATCCTCCTGCTTCGGCTTTCTGAGTGTTAGGATTACAGGCATGCCCCACCACACCCAGCTTTGCTTTCTTTTTTTGATTTTGAATTTGGAAATGTTTTTCTTAAGCTCTGTATTTTAACTTAGATGCAAGAGGCTAGCAGGCAATTATTACTTGGGAAAACTAAACCCAAGTCCTGACAACTTTCTATTATGCAGTGCTTTACGCTTTCCCAGAGCATCTAGTGCTCACTTGGGAAGTGAGTAAAATAATTCCAGCATTAGACTGTTGCCAAACCTGAGTATCAAAGGGGTCTACAGCCATACCATCCCGAACAAGCCTGATATCCTGTGAGTGTCAAAGAGCTAGACCAGGACAGGAGCCTAGGACATTGTCCATAATAGAGAGCCAGGAAATGAGACGCATGCAAGAGTTAACTTTAGGAGCTTCTGAGTCTTTACTGTCCTGTTCACTAACTACACAAGCTCCCTGCATAGAGAAAGTGTTCAGTAGTCTCTTGTGAGGCTACCTTCTCATAGGCTCATGGCTGCAGGAGATGTACTGAATGCAAATGTGACATCACTTAGACTTTTCAAATAGGAAGAACTGCTGGGCATAGTGGCACAGGCTGTAATCCCAGCACTCTGGGAAGCTGAAGCAGAAGGGTCATACACTCCAGCCCTACTTGGGCAACTAAGTAAGATCTGGTTTCCAAACAAAACGGGGCGGGCGTTGTTGAAGGAATAGCACAGAGGTTACAGTGCTTGCCTAGAAAGCACAGGACCCTGGGTTTGCATCTCAGCACCACATAAACTGGGCATGGTGGCACAGGTCTGTAATCCCAGCACTCGGAAGTCTAATGAAGGTGCATTGCAGTGTCTTTAAGGCCAGCCCGGGCCACACAGTCAGCTCAGGACCAGCCTGGACTATACAGAGTGAAACCCTGTTTTTAAAAATGTGAGGGGGAAGAGGTGAGGAAGATGTAGCTCAGTGCAAAGGCCCCATGTTCAATCTCTAGTACCAAAAAACAAAAAAAGAGTTGAAAGTTACATCCACAAATGCAAATTTCCTTCACCTCGCCAACCTTCTTTAGGAACTGTGGCTGGGGTCACCCAGCCTCTAACCCCCCAGGGCTGATCTCAATGAATCCTTCCAATTTTACCTCTGTCTTCACTTTATGACAGGAGTTAGAATACATCTTTCATGATTGCTTTTAACTGAGCCAATTTCCTTATGCATTTGAACATAATCACAAGAGACCCCAATAAATAACCTGGGTTTTTAGTTCAAATGAGCTGGAAAATGGCTTCTCAATCTTTTCTCAAACAACAACTTATTTTGCCAAGCCAAGCCCAGGGTGTGGTTCCTTCTCTGTTTCCTGGTCTCCCTGGAGATTCCAAGGGCTGGAAAAGAGGATAATTCACCAGGCCTGCTATCTGACATCACCAGGAAAACAGCTGGAACACACAGGTCATTACACATCATTTATTTTCCCTCTCCTAGTAACAGACAGCATCTTTTCTCAGAAGTGTGCACTGAGAGCCTCCCTTGGCGAGTGCATGCTTGACCTGAGTGTGCTTGTTTCCCACAGCCCGAGTCCATGGCGTCCTCCCCACAGTTTACTGACCCTCACCTGTACGTGTGGAATGCCACCGGCAGTCGACTGTTGCACCGAGTGGAAGGAGTAAAGCTGAAAACGAGGCCGGCTCAGTGCACAGATTTTGTCACTATCAAAAAACAGTTTGAGATGTTGGCCAGAATGAGAGTCACCCACTACCGCTTTGCTCTGGACTGGGCCTCGGTCCTTCCCACCGGCAACCTGTCCTCGGTCAACCATCAGGTTCTGAGGTACTACAGATGTGTGCTCAGCGAGGGGCTCAAGCTTAGCATCTCCCCCATGGTCACACTGTACTACCCGACCCACGCCCACCTGGGCCTCCCCGCACCGCTGCTGCAAGCAGGGGGCTGGCTGCACCCAGCCACGGCCACGGCCTTTCGGGACTACGCCGAGCTGTGCTTTCAGGAGCTGGGGGACTTGGTGAAGCTGTGGATCACCATCAATGAGCCCAACCGGCTGAGTGACGTCTACAACCGCACCAGCAATGACACTTACCAAGCAGCCCACCACCTGCTGATCGCCCATGCCTTGGCCTGGCGCCTGTATGACCGGCAGTACCGGCCCTCCCAGCGCGGGGCCGTGTCCCTGTCCCTGCACTCCGACTGGGCAGAGCCCGCCAACCCCTACGTGGACTCACACTGGAAGGCAGCTGAGCGCTTCCTCCAGTTCGAGATTGCCTGGTTCGCTGACCCGCTCTTCAAGACCGGGGACTACCCGACAGCCATGAGGGAATACATCGCCTCCAAAAACCGGAGAGGGCTGTCTGGCTCAGCGTTGCCGCGCTTCACCGAGAGCCAGCGCCGGCTGGTCAAGGGCGCCGCCGACTTCTGCGCACTCAACCACTTCACCACCAGGTTCGTGATGCACGAACCGCAGCGCGGCAGCCGCCACGACTCGGACAGGGACGTCCAGTTCCTGCAGGACATCACCCGCCTGAGCTCCCCCTCCCGCCTGGCCGTGACGCCCTGGGGAGAGCGCAGGCTGCTCAGGTGGATCCACAAGAACTACGGAGATGTAGACATCTACATCACGGCCAATGGCATTGACGACCAGGCCCTGGAAAGTGATCAGCTCCGGAAGTACTACTTGGAGAAGTACGTCCAGGAAGCTCTGAAAGGTGAGTTCCAGGGGCACACAGTGAGGTTTGGGATTGAGTGATTGATTGACTGACTGACTGACTGACTGAGATTCTTATCAAGTGACCCAAATCACAGAATGAGGGAAAAGGCTTGTAAGTTCTGGCGTCAGAGTCACAGGCACCCAAGGCCTGTCGATTGCATTTCATTCTGAAACTGGACTTTCTGGTGCTTTCTTGAAATTTTAATCATAAGAAAACTCGTTCTGGAAATTTTGGCAAATGTTTTTCTAGAACTAATTTGAAACTTCATTTCCCCAAGATATACTCTGTCAAAATTTTGGATTATTTACTTCCACTATGTTAGCTAGGTATTTTTAATATAATCGAGTTTGTGATATAATATAGTTTTATATCCAGTTTTTTCCCCAACATTGGGAACTGAACCCACAGCTTCCCACTTTGCTCTACCAGAGTTAGATCCCCAAACTCCAGCCTCAAATTTTCTTTGTAGTGTTCAGAATGGAACCCAAGGCCTCATGCATGTCAGGCAAGTACTTTACTATTAAGCAAGAAACTACTTTATTCTTATAACCACAAAATGTCTTCCATGTCATTAAAGATTTCATAAGCCAGTGTGATAGGGCATGTCTAGCACTTTGGGAGGCTAAGGCAAGAGGATCATAACTTCGAGTCCAGCTTGGGCAAGTAGTAAAACTCTGTCTCAAAAAGTACAAAAAAAAATTGTGTTAAATGGCTAAGAATATAGCTCAGTGCAGATAACCTGGGTTCCATTCTTAGAATCACAAACAAACAAATAAGTTTATTTATAAACTTGGGCTGAAGATGTAGCTCCGTGATAGAGCATTTGCCTAGCAAGTTCATGGCCCTGGGATGGATCCCAGCACCACAAAAAAATAAGGCACCACAATTCTAAACAATAATTAGTGTTGCTAGCTTTTTTTTTTAAATCTCATAAACACATGCATATGCCACCACACCCAGCTTATGTGGTGCTGGAGAATCAAACTCAAGGTCTTCCGCTTACTAGGCAAATGCTTTAACCACTGTGCTATTCCTCCAGCCCCACAAATCTCTTTGTAAATGTTCGTGCTAAATTTGTTGAAGCAGCAAAAAGACTCCAGAATTGTATTTGTTTAACTAACAAATACTGAGCAATATTAAGGCAAAAACTGTTTTAGATGCTCTATTGCCAATGAACTAAATCAAGACTGCTGCCTTCAAGGAGCCATATTATTAATATGAGATAAATAAACAGCTAATAAGGCTGGAGGAATAGCTTAGTGGCTAAAGCCAAGCAATAAAGCCTTGAGTTCAATTCCCCAGAAGCACATAACTTGGGCATGGTGGTGCACACTTGTAATCCTAGAACTTGGGAGGCTGAGGCAGGACTGCCCGGAGTTCAAGTCTAGGCTACACAGTGAGTTCAGGACCGGCCTGGACTACAGAGAGAGACTCTGGCTCAATAAATAAACAAATCAGGAGTCTGAGTCAAAATGGCATTGGAATAGAAGCATCAAGAAGGATGCTTCCAATGAAGTCAACCAGGGAGGAAGATAACTAGAGGAAAGGGCATCTCGAGACTGTAACAGAAAGATCCAAGGATAAGAGTTACAGCCAAAGATGGGCTATCAGGAGTTAGAGAGGCCTGAGTGATGGGTCCTCCTCACCCCTGTGGAAGACCTGAGGGCACTTAAGGGACAGTAAGCCATGGCACTCACAGCCACGCCACAGAATAAAAGAAGAGGTGAACGGCTGCAGGAATAACTCAACAGTTAAAGCACTTGCCTAGCAAGCTCAAGGCCTGAGTATGATTCCACAGCACCACATAAAGCTGGGTAAGGTGGCATATGTCTATAATCCCAACAGGCAAGAGACTGAGGCAGGAGAATTGCCATGAGTTCAAGGCCAGCATGGGCTTCATAGTGAGTTCAAGATCAGCCTGGATTATAGAGCAAGACCCTATCTCAATAAATAAATAAATAAATAGAGGCAAAAGAGTTACACCCTCTGTTGCGCCTACTTCCTGCAGCCTGTGGGCCAGTTCAGGTTCATGGTGCATGAGTCACAGAGTGGCAGCCGCTATGACTCAGACAGGGACGTCCAGTTCCTGCAGGACATCAACTGCCTGAGCTCCCCCACCTGCCTGGCCATGACGCCCGGGGGAGAGCGCAAACTGCTCAGGTGGATCCACAAGAACTACAGAGATGTAGACATCTACATCACAGCCAATGGCATTGACAACCAGGCCCTCGAAAACGACCAGCTCTGGAAGTACTACTTGGAGAACTATGTCCAGGGTTGAGAAGTGGGTCCTCTGCCCTGTAGAAGGCCTGAGTGTGCTTTGGAGAAAAGCAACCCTCAGTGGTACTAATGGCCATACCATAGTGAAAAAAGGGGGGTAGAAGCCCTCCACACTCTTGGTTACACACACATACCATGCAACAGCCTGCGGGCTACCGCTGGGCACCAAGGAGACAAGCAAGCTGCAGTGCGCTATCAGGCGTACCGTAGAACTGAAGGAGAGGGTTAAGTGAGGCTTCTACACCCTCTGTCACACCCACACACCATGGCCAGTGGGCCAGAATAGCTTCAGATGTGTCACCCTGACCCCCGAAGAAGACCTGAGAGTGCCAGGACTGGCAGCTGCCACCAAAATGGAAAGGCCTCTCCAATTCAGGCCAAGCCTGATGGGCTTGGATGTACAAAGAAGGTGGGCACTAACGGGGACCTTCCTGTGTCCTCGGCAGCACACTGCACCACCAAGCCATGGTCTACATAAATCAGGGTCTGCCGACTGGAAAGCAGAGATTGTCTAAAGAACCACCACCTCAAGCTAGAGAAACATACATCAGCAAAATGAGAAAACATGGGTACAAGATGTCTCAGAATGCCCCCTATGCTCCAACAGAGGCCCAAGCAGGACTAGAAGAAAATTCAAGATTTCTAAAATTTTTTGAGACAGGGTCTCAGTCTGCAGTCCAAGCTGGCCCTGAACTTATTATGTAACCCAGATTGGCCTTGAAAACACATCAATTCTCCTGCCTCAGCCTCCCAAGTGCTGCAATTACATCAAAATTCCTAAACTTAAAAAAAAAATCTTCTGGAAGAATACAATATAGACTCAAACAACAACCTGCTGAAGAGTTTGAGGAGTTTAAGGTGCAAACACATACAAAGACAGCAGAACTCTGGAAGTCAATACAAGCAATGAATGACAAATTTTCTAAGGAATTCAAAAACATGAAAGGATAAAGGAAGAGCACCAAGAGATGAAAACCTCACTGGAAAGTTAGGGCAGAATGACTCAAAATGAGAACATCTGGGAATGGCTCAGCGGTTAAAGAGTGTGCCTAGCAAGTGCTATGTCAAGTGTTAAGTACCCGAGTTCAATTCCCCAGTACCATATAAGCTGGGTGTGGTGGCACACGCCTGTAATCCCAGAACTCTGGAGGCTGAGGCAGGAGGATTGCAGTGAGTCCAAGGCTAGCCTGAGCAACACCAACGAGTTCAGGACCAGCCTGGGCTACAGAATAAGACCCTGTCTCAAAAAATTAAAAAAAATAAAAAAAAGAGAACATCTGATCTTGAAGACAGGGCAGAAATAATGAACTAAACTCTTAACAATGTTCAAATAACACTATATCAACAAAGAATTGGGTTCTACCAAATTATAGATGACTTGAAACTTAATTTCAGAAGTACAGGAATATAAGAAAAAAACAGAAATACCAACTAAAGGCTTAAAAAATTTATTTAACAAAGTCATAAGACAGAACTTCTCATATATAGAAAAAAAATCGACACACAAGTGACAAAGGCATACTATACACCAATTAGATATGACCAAAACAGAAGTTCCCCAAGACACATCATAATAAAAGTTACAGACATCAGGGGCAAAAAATAACATCCTAAAAGCTGTAAGAGAAAAATAACAAATAATATATCAAGGCAAACCTATCTGAGTAACAGTAGACTTCTCAACACAAACTCTGAAGGCCACAAGAGCCTGGAGTGAGTCTTCAAAGCCCTAAAAGAAAACATCTGACAACCCAGCCTCTTATACCCAGAAAAACTATCATTTAAAACTGACAATGAAATAAAGACCTTCCATGACAAAGAAAACTTTTATGACAACTAAACCAGCATCACAAAAAAAATTCTTAAGAGTTTTCTGGATAGGGACACAGAGGACAAACATAGCAAAGAAATCACTGGCATGTTTACATTTACAGAGATGTCTTAGTTACATTCTTACTGCTGTGAATCAGTGCACAACATCCACAACTTTAGAGAGGAAAGATTTATTTTAGCTCACAGTTTCAGAAGGTCACAGTTTGTTCACAGATGGGTGGCTAGAAATGGTGTAATCACATGGTGGAGCCACAGCCACAGCCAGAGCCAGAGCCAGAGCTCCTTACAGCATGGCAGGACAGCCAAGCCTGAGGAAGGACTAAACCAGTATATACCCTTCCAGGTCATGCCCCAAGATCCACCCCTTTCAATCAGGCCCTACCTCCCAACAGTACACAGTGTCCACAGGAACATGAGGCTTTTGGGGGACACTCCATATCCAAACTATAATGAGAAAACATCTAAAAATAGGATAATAGAAAATACTCAAAAGGTAGGAAAATGGCAGGACTTAATACAGGTCAATTATAACTCCCAATGTCAGTGGTCTCAACTCACCAATCAAAAGATATAAATTGGCTAACTGGGTTAAAAAAAAAAACAAGCTGGAGCTGAAGGAGTAGCACAAGTTACAGCACTTGCCTGGCAAACGACAGACCCTGAGTTCAGTTCCCCATCAATATCCCCATAAGCCAGACATGGTGACACATGCCTATAATCCCAGCACTTGGAAGGCTGAGGCAGGAAAATTAGAACCAGGCTGGACTACAGAGGGAGACCGTGTCTCAAAAAATAAAACACACAATCCAACTATATGTTCCTTGCAAGAGACACACATTGACCATAAAAATAAATAGGCTGAAGGTGAAAGGATGGAGTTCCATATTCTTCTCAACAGGGGACTGAAATAAGCTGGAGTAGGGCTCTTTGCCGACAAAGCGGACTTTAAACCAAAATTGGTCAAAAGAGACAAAGAAGGTCACTTCATTCTCATAAGGAGAACAATCCAACAGGAAGAGCCAATAATTGTAAACATTTATGCCCCAAACAATGGCACACACCCAACTACATAAAACAAAAGCTATTGGGCAAAAAAGATAAACTCCAAACCAGTTACAATAGAGGACTTTAATACTCCTCTCTCCAAGGAAGTCAGGTCAACTAGACTAAAAACAACAAAGACATAGCAGATCTGAAAAAAAAAAAAAAAAAACTGGATCTGACAGCTACAGTTTTTTATCCATGGGAGAAATGGATCTGACAGATAGCTACAGAGGTTTTGTTAAATTTCTTTTTTATTTATTCATTGATATGGACCAAACACAAAAGACTAAGTATCTACTGATGTCCCTTCCAGGAAATTCACATAAATAGTTGCACAAAGAGACCTTAACATGAGCAAGGAAGTAGGAAGGCGGCGACTTACTAGCAGAAAATGGGCAAGCCCCTGAGAGGTGGCCGGTGGAAGCCTAGGGAAAGGCTAAGAGGGAGGGGAAAAGGGGCCAAAAGTGATACAGATGGTCACTGTCTCTCCTAGCAGTAGGTTTTCAATGTGTTACTGAGTCCGTAGTTCATGCACGTTATTAAAAAAGAAAATAAATGCACAGGTAAGATACAATGCTCCAGGGGTACGAAGTTCTAATGAGGAAAACAGCAGAGAAGAGAGTGTGCAGGGTTGCGGAAGAAGATAGACACAACCTGAAAAGCCCCGGCTACCACGTTGGCTTCCTGAGCCCCTAGCCTGCCCTGCCCCTCACATGTTCGGCCTATCACACATTCCCCTGTGGCTACTAGGACCTCATTCCTGATCCTCACGCAGGCCGGGCACCCACCGCCTTAGGACCTCCGCTTACAACGCTCTTGTGTCGTCGGCTAACTGGATTGCTTTCATGGTCTTCTCCAGATTTTTTTTTTTTTTAGCATAAAGGACTGCAGTGAGCTACATTCCTCAGCTTTTTGTTTGTTGCTTTGATTTTTCAAGTTCTCACTGAATTGTCCAGGCTGACCTCAAACTCCTCATCCGCCTGCCTTAGCCTCTCAGAATGCTGGATTACAGGCATGTGCCACCAAAACTGAGTGAGATGGTGTTATTAATATAGAAGTTACAGCATCTTTACTTGGAAATCATCCAAGAGGGAAAATAATACATAAGAGCAGACAGAACGGCAGCCTTGAAGTGGCCATCGAGGACTGCGTAAGGGAGGGGCCGGCCTCAGCGGAGCATGCGCAGGTCCTGCCCAGCCACCGGTACCGGTGTGTGTGTGTGTGTGGGGGGGGTGTGGGCGGGGCTGGAGGACACTGAGAGTATTCTTTGAATGATCCAGATTTTCAGCGAAGTAGAGCGCAAGTTTACTGCCTCAAGCAAGATGGCAAATGGCTGTGATTTTGAGGACAGAAAGGCATGAAAATGACTAGGAAACTAAGAGTGACTAGGAAAATAGGGGAGATTTTTATGCCTCGGATCTCTTTAACAAATGTGACATGTACTTTTTACTTTCATGGCTCTGCTTAAATCTGCTTTCCCTTCACCCCTAAGTTTTTGGGGTTTTATGAGTTGTTTTCTTTAGGAGACAGGGTTTTGCTTTGCAATCCAGGATAGTCCTAAACTCATTATGTACCGCAGGCTGGCCTTGAACTCATGGCAATCCTCCTGCCACAGCCTCCTGAGTGCTGGAATTACATGCATGTGCCACTATGCCCAGTTTATGTGGTGCTGGGGAACCAAGCGCAGGGACTTGAGCTTGCTAGGCAAGCACATTAACCTCTGAGCTATTCCTCCAGCCTGGGTTATTTATGGATCAAAGCTTTACTTCAGATTTTTTCTAAAATTTTAATGTTTTGTTTGAGATGCAGTCTCACTCGGTAGCCCAGGCTGGTCCTGAACTCACTATGTAGCCTAGGCTGGCTTTGAACTGGTGATAACTGTCCCACCTCCACCTCCCAAATGCTGGGAGTACAAGGGGTGTGCCAACATGCCCAGCTAATTCTTTTTAAATTTATGCACATTTTTACCCACTTCCCATGGATCATTACAGAAAGAATGTAAAAAAGAAAAATCTTTGGGAATAAGGACTTTTTCATGGTTATGACATTAGCTTGTTTCAACAAAAATGAACTTATTCAAAGATACTGTTTAATATACTTTATACTTGTTTAATAATGTTTTTCTGGTATTTTTCAGCATATCTGATTGATAAAGTCAACATCAAAGGCTATTATGCATTCAAACTGACTGAAGAAAAATCTAAACCCAGATTTGGATTCTTCACATCTGATTTCAAAGCTAAATCCTCTGTACAGTTTTATAACAAACTGATCAGCAACAATGGCTTCCCTGCTGCAAACAGCCGTCCTGCATGTAGTCAGATTCAAAGAAACACGGACTGTGTAGCCTGCTCATTCCTCCTGCAGAAGAAACCCCTGATATTCTTTGCCTGTTGCTTCTTCTCCACTCTGGTTCTACTACTCTCAATCAGCATTTTTCATCGGCAAAAGAGAAGAAAATTTTGGAAAGCAAAGAACTTACAAAACATACCATTAAAGAAAGGCCACAAGAGAGTTCTTAGCTAAACTGATCATATTTCTTCACAATAAGTTAAAATTCACTCCAGGTCTGTGCATTGGTTAGTGTACAAAAGATTTACCTGCATCATAGAGAGGACAATTTGGGCTACACCAGTAACAAAGGTGATGACAATCCATGTCTGCACGTGTGGTTCCCATGAAATTTCCCCAAGGTGTTGACATAAGTGGATTCTGGTCTTGGAGCTGAAGAGAGGGCTTCATCCTGACAGAAAGCTCTGAGGACTACCTGGCATGTTGTCTTGGGAAATGTGATGGCTATTTGATTTTGCTGTTAGCTTTCTTCTCTAAGTACTAGTAGCTACACATGGTAAATTATTTCTCAGTACTTAGGATCAAACCTAGGGAGGGCCTTACCACATGCTAGGCAAGCACTTTACCACTGAACTATACATCCAAGAATTATTATTTTCCAAAAAAAATTTTAAAAGTCAACATCTGTCTTATTAGAGCCCATAGCAGAGAATTCTTTAAACTGGATAGTCAGTGACATAT
Source organism: Ctenodactylus gundi (assembly GCA_004027205.1). Classification (NCBI taxonomy): domain Eukaryota; kingdom Metazoa; phylum Chordata; class Mammalia; order Rodentia; family Ctenodactylidae; genus Ctenodactylus; species Ctenodactylus gundi. The sequence continues at coordinate 123,428 of PVKB01000920.1, read as the reverse complement.
TCTCTTTCCTCTAAACGGTGCAGTTTAGGTCAGCATAGTTCACAAACAGAAAGCAAAACCACAACACATGAGTCTGGGGTCATAGCTCAATAGTTAAAATGATTGCCTAGCAAGCACAAGGCCCTGGGTTTGATTCCCCAGCACCACATAAACTGGGTGTGGTGGTGCATGCCTGTAATCCCAGCACTTGGGAAGGTAAGGCAGGAGAATTGCCATGTTTGAGGCCAGCTTGGGCTACATAATGAGTTCTGAACCAGTCTGGACTACAGAGCAAGACCCTGTCTCAAAAAAACAGAACAAAACAAAAATGTTGCTTCCTATGGAAAGATCACAACTCAGATAAAGAGGAACTGGGCTCAACTGTGTAGACAGGGGAGTCATTCAATCTCACAGTACAGCAATTTTTCCTTTAAATAAACAGGCATCATTCTTCTGATTTTTGAGGTGACAATACTTGGCATAATCAGAAAAGATATAAAGTTATAAATTGTCAGTTATCAAAGAACAATATCATTATTTCTTAAGACCCACTCTTTTCCAGAAGAGATTCCCTGCTCTGCACACACATAACCATTGAACTGGAGGAGTAGCACAATGGTTAAAGTACTTGCCTAGAAAGTGCAAGGCCCTGGGTTCGATTCCACAGCACCACATAAACTGGGCATAATGGCACACGCCTGTAATCCCAGCACTTGGGAGGCTGAAACAGGAGGACTGTCATGAGGTCAAGGCCAGCCTGGGCTACATAGTGAGCTCAGTACCAGCCTGGACTAGAGTGAGACCCTGCCTTAAAAAAAAAAAAAAAAAGCAAAATTTAAACCCTTGGTAAAATTTTCTACATAGTAAGTTCAGGACCAGTGGGACTACAAAGAGCAAGACACTGTCTCCATAAATAAATCAAATAAACTAGAATTGCTAAACCTGAACTTGGGAGAGTCTGATATTTCAAAATGACCTTTTCATGGTATATTTTAAACACCAGAGACAATTTCAGTGTATACCCACTTATACCCTATTCCTTCTTTTGGTTAGTCAACATTTAACCACATTAACTATAGTGGCTAGTCACTACCTACCCGCTCCAGGAATTTTGACTTCAAGAATCTTTGAAGAGGAGTGTAGCTTAGAGGTTAAAGCGCTTCCCTAGCAGGTACAAAGCCCTAAAATTGATTCTCTAGCACTACATAAAAACTAGCCAGGCATGACGGCACAGGTCTATATTCTTGGCACTTGGGAGGCTGAGGAAGGAGGATTGCTTCCAGCCTGAGCCATGTAATGAGTTCATGACCAACCTGGACTCCAGAGTGAGGCCTGTCTCAAAAAAAAAAAAGAAAAGAAAAGAAAAAGAAAAAGAAAAAAGGAAAAAAAAACAGCAATAAAAAGTAGTTTTCCTCAAAAAAGCCTAGTGGGGAACTATTCTGATCTCAGATAGCTGGTTGTATTCCAGATCTGTTGTCAGAGAGCTAATTTTGTACATAATTAAGATTCTAACTGATAATGAGTAGCAATTACATTGCAGAGATAATTGGTCAATTCTAGACAAAGCAAGTTATGAAAAAATGTGCCATTTGAATGGCCAAATATCAAAATTCTGCTTATGTTTTTCTGGCCTAGCACCTACTCTACAGCCTCAGTAGTTTTTAGCTTTAGCAGTTTTAAGTATACTTTGCAAGAATCATGTTCCCTTTGAGAGCACACTGCTCCTAATGCTATGCATTACACCTGGTCTTCTGTTCTATTGTGCAGTAAAAATGAAACCATTTAGAAGAATCACCTGGGGCTGAAGGAATGGCACAGAGGTTAAAGCACTTGCCTAGCAAGTGCAAGGCCCTGAGATTCCCAGCACCATGTATGCCGAGCATGGTGTTACACACCTGTAATCCCAGCACTCAGGAGGCTGAGGCAAGAGGATTGCTGTGAGTACAAGGCCAGCCTGGGCTACAAAGTGAGATCCCGTCTCAATAAATAAATATTCATACATATATACATAAATAAATCACGTGGCTATTTTTTTCTCTTTGTGTCACACTGATTCACCCTTACCCAAGAGCTCTAGTGAAAATTTGTTTTGGTGGTATTGGGGATTGAGCCCAGAACCTTTCTACTGAGCTACATCTCCAGCCTGTTTTTTTGATTTCTGAGACAAGATCTCACTAAATCACTGAATTGCCTGGACTGGCCCTGAATCTGCAATCCTTTTACCTCACTGTCCAGAGTGCTGGGATTAAAGGCCTGGGCCACCAGCTAAGGCTCCCAGCAAAAATTCAAGGGTCAATTGAGCAATTCATTATCAATTTTTCACCTTTTAATATCAAAGTCTTGAAAAAAAGAATCTGTAGTCAGCTATAAGAGTAAGACTTAGAATTAACCTTTCAGGTCTCACAGTCAAGTTATTCCAATCTTTGAATCTGTGCTCTTTGACTCAACTACTGTAGGGTCAGTTTCCAAGACCATTATCTTCCCTATTTTTAAATCTGTGGTGCTAGAGATTGAGCTGACCTTCAAGCCTGTGAGCCAAGAGCCTTGCCACTTAGTCACACCCTGTCCCCTTACATTCATAGTTTTCTAATTCGTTCACATTGAGTGAAAGTTGAACTCATGGTGGCCCAACCCAGGGACCCAGGACGCTGAGGCTGGGGGAGCCCAAGTGCAAGGGCAGCCTGGGAAATTTAGGAAGACTGTCTCAAAAGTTCATAGCCAGGGCTGGAGGAATGGCTCAGCAGTTAAAAGTGCTTGCCTAGCAAGTGCTAAATACCCTAGTTCGGTTCCCCAGCACCACATAAGCTGGGCGTGGTAGCACACACCTGTAATCCCAGCACTCCAGAGGCTGAGACGGGAGGATTGCCGAGTCCAAGGCCAGCCTGGGCTCTAAAGTGAGTTCAGGACCAGCCTGGACCACAGAGACCTTGTCTCAAAAAAAAAAAAAAAAAAAAAAAAGAAAAAGAAAACCTCATAGCTAGCTTAAAGCTCTTCCTTGCTGCCACTTGAGGATTTTACTACTTGTTTTGTGGTATGGCACCTTCAAACTGAGTTACAACCCCGTCCTTTTTAAGTCAGGATCTAAGTCACTAAATTGCCGGGGCCGAGCCTGAACTTGTGAGCCTCCTGCCTCAGCCTCCCAGAGTGCTGGGATTATAATTTGCTAATTTTATACCATCATCATAGTGGCACATGCCTGTAAATCCCAGCTTTCGGGAGGCTGAGGGAGTACTGAGTTTTAGGCCACCTTGGGCTACATAGCGAGCTCAAGATTTGCTTTAATTCATTATTACAAACCAAGATCCCGTCTCAAAAAAATAAAATCTGAAAAACCTAAAAACCTTAGGTAAAATGTATTTTTCTGAGACAGGGTCTCACTCTGTAGCCCAGGCTACCCTTGGACTCATGGCAATCTTGCTGTCTCAGCCTCCCTGCGTGCTGGGGAATCAGCGTGTCTTAGCACTTGCTAGGCAACGGCTTTAACCACTGAGCCACTCCTCCAGACCTGGTAAAATATATTTAATCTGACTCATGACCTATTAAACTTACTAGAATACTAAGGTTTATCAAAAATATAAAACCATGAAGGCCTTATTAGAAATTGACAGGTTTGGCAGGAGCAAACAGTTCTGATCTTTAAGTTTTTCTGAGACTGGTTCTAAGTCTAACCCAAGTCACATTTTATTTAATTTGCCCACATCACATCTGGTGTTTTGCTCCTTGAAAAAGTACTGAAATGGCCAACAGTCTTAGTGTCTGCAGTGTTATTCCAAATAAACTGCTTTATGCTGCTTCTTTATACTACATTAATCATCAGGTTGGCTGTAAAGCAGCATAGAACCCAAACAGATTCTGGCATCACAACTGGGCTCCAACCCAGTGGCTCCTCTCCTTTTGGGTCACAAACTGTGTCCAACTGCACAAATTACTTCTGGGTGCATTTTCATACACCACACTAAGTTGGGGAAACTGCATGAGTGTTTATCCACCCACCTGTTTCTCCTGGGGGAGAACACCTCAACTGTTAAGTGGAAATCATCTCTTAAACTTAATCCTGGCCCCTCCTTCTAATTACCAGTGAGTCACACAAGAAATCTTTACTCCCATAGCAGGATCTCATGTTCTCATCATTAACATCTCAGTCCTGTAAATTCCTCCTTCAATCCTCCAATTGTCTTGTTTGCATTATGGGGAATTGACCCCGGGGCCTTCCACACTGAACCACATTTTCAGCCCATTAAGTTTATTATTTTTATTATTTCTTGAGACAAAGTTTCATATTGCAGTCTAGGCTGGTCCTGAACTCACTAGAGAGCCCAGGCTGGCCTCAAACTCCACATAGGCCAGTCATGGTAGCGCAACGCCTGTAATCCTAGCAAGTGGGAGGCTGAGTAAGGAGGACTGCCATGAGTGAAGCCAGCCTGGGATACACAAGAGTGAATTCAGGACCAGCCTGGACTAGAGCAAACCATCCCAAAACAAAACAGGGCTGGAAGAATGGCTCAGCGGTTAAAGTGCTTGAGCAAGCGCTAAGCCATGCGCTAAGCACCCAAGTTCGAGTGCCCAACACCCCATGAGCTGGACTTGGTGGCGCACGCCTGTAATCTCAGCACTCGGGAGGATGAGACAGGAGGATTGCCGTGAGTCCAAGGCCAGCCTGGGCTCTGAAGTGAATTCAGGACCAGCCTGGACAACAGAGCAAGACCCTGTCTCAACAACAACAACAAAAATAGCAGAATAGTCAAACAAAACAGAGAACAGTCAAATATATAGCACTGTCTTCATGCTTTACATTAGAAAAAAAATTCAAACTTTGAAATGTCATAGTATAATCAACTACCATTCAGGTTCTTACCTTACGTACCATTTCTTTCCCCTCGCCACCCCTCCCCAATTTCCCTTTCCAAAGTCCATCTTCTTTCTTCCCTCTTACATTTTCTATGATCTGATTTTCCTATTAGAGAAACCATGTATTTAACATTCTGGGTCAGATTCATTTCACTGAGCATAATTCTCTCATGGTCCATCCGTTTTCCTACAAATGACTCAAATTTATCTTTCTCTACAGCAGGGCAGTACTCCACTGTGTATGTATATCATTCTTCTTTACCCATTCATCTGTGGTTGCACATACTGGTTTCTTCCAAGCCTTGGCTATTGTACACATGTACCACTATCGCGTGCTATCTTTAACTCTTTTGGAAAGATATCCAGAGAAGCTTCAGTAATTTTAAAGTACTATTTCACCCAAAACCCTATATTTAAAGCCTACCACAACTCCACTTTATTATTTAAAAGCAAATCCTGATTTATGTGACCCGATTTTTTAAAAAAATAGGCTGGTTCTAAACTATGTAGCCCAGGCTGACCTTAAAACTCAGCAATCCTCCCACCTCACTCAGCCTTAAGAGTGCTAGGAATACAGGCAGCTACCCACTTAAGAACCTAGTATCATCAAGCCAAAAGGTCTTCAATGTCATATAGCCCATAGTAGGTACACTAGAATGAAATATAACAACACATGTTCCAATGATTGCCACCTCCTTAATCTCTTTATCCTACAGGTCTCCTCTTAAAGCTATTCCTCTTTGAACATAAAAGTAATGAATGTCATTTGTGCAAAGTCCTGTGTTAATCCTCCAGCACCACATATGCTGAGCGTGGTGGCACACGCCCACAATCCCAGCACTACTTGGCAGACGAAAGGACTGCCATGAGTCAAGGGCAGCCTGGGCTACATAGTGATGAATGTACCACCAGTCTTTCCCAATGGAGGATGTATGATATACAAATCAGGGTTCAATGCTTCAACAGAGAAACCAGAGCATGGGAATCTTCATCAAATACGTTAATATTGGAGGAATCTGGGTAATTACCATGTCAAGTTAAAGGAAGCCTACCTAGTATGACAGCACATCATACTTTCTCTTCTGTTAAGAACACACAAGAACTGGGCCTGTAGCACAAGAATATAATCTCAGTAATCCGGGAGTCTGAGGGAGGAAGACTACAAATCTGAGTCTAGTCTGGGCAATTTAGCAAAAGATGCCTCAAAATTACTCAAGCTCACTTCCCAAGTAGTTGGAAAGAATTAAGAATAAGTCCCGAATCATTAGGGTTTCTTTATTGCAATATTAAAATATCACAAATTGGTTTTATTATCCCAAATCTTGTTTCTGCATCAGGATACCTGTAAAAAGAAAACATCTGTAAACTTCCACCAATACATTTCTCCAGAAAAGTTCCTTTCTCTCCTGTGTGTAGCACTAGAGATTCAACCCAGGTTCTTCACACTGAGCTACATTTCCAGCACATTCTTTAGTTTTGATTTTTAGACAGTCTTGCTGAAGTACTAAATTTCCCAGGCTGGGCTGTAACCTGTGATACTCCTACCTTAGCTTCTCAGAGTGCTGTGATTCCAGGCCTGTGGCATTAGGCCTGGCTGGAAAAGTTCCATTCTAAGCAATTTAAAACAAACTAATATTATGAATTACTAGTTCAGAGTAAACAATAAACAAAAATAAATGTCAATTCCATCCCTCACTCCTCAAAATTTACTGTGTTCCAAAAGGTGACTTTATACGCTCTGCCATTACAATCCCAGGTTACTTTCCCCACCAAAGCTGGGATGGCAAACCTAAGGCTCCACATGCTAGGCAAAGGCCAATATAAGTCTTTCAGCGACTAAGACCCCCATCTAAGTCCATATAAAACTTAAAAGATACCAAAAGATCCTACCTCTTGTATCTTATTCGTCAGGCTGCTGAACTGTTCCCTTTTCAGAAACATAAATACCATCCAAAAATTTTCTGATATCTTTGTTTTTAACTGTTGTGGCTTGCTGAATCAAAGCAGCTATAAGAATAAAAGAAACAGGGTCTTGTTAAGTCACTAAACTGCCATCCTGCTGCTTCAGCATCCCAGTGTTGGGATTAGAGGCATGTGACACAAATGAGGGGGATCAGGACAAGCTTTAAAAAAGCAAATCAAGTGAAGTAAAATATCATGTAAGATATAATTAAGACAGTAAATATACAAACCTGAATTCGAAACAAGTTCAATATCATTTCCTTCAAGAATTAATTCATCTTTTTGGGCTTGAGATACTGAACACGCAACACCTAAAAAGAGAGTATTTGCATAACGTCAACATATAAAACAGACCCATGACCCACTGACCTGAGTAAATTATATCGAGCATGTTATTTATACAAAGCTCTTCATCTGCTTTCCACTGACCATAGGGCCACTCCAAGTTTTTTTTTTTTTTTAAATAGGGATTCTCACTAAATGCTCACCACAACCAAGTAAATCTAACCTACAGCCAACTGGGTTTTTTGCATTCCCCTTTTTGAGTGAAGAACTGCCTTGGGCCACGTACAAAATGTATGTTAGCTAATATACACAACAAAACTCCCTTTTAAACTTTTACAATTATAAATTTTTTTTAAAAAAAGAAAAAAACAGGCAAGGCAGAAAGGACAAGGTTAAACCTACTTGTCATAGTTTCAGAGAATATTTTTGGAGAACTATTAAGCTGGTACTGAGACTTTTCCTCTAAGTCCTCCCGAACCTCAACCAAGAGGACCAATCTTCAAAATTCTTTAAATCAGTGTTTACTATTAACCCTTCCCAGATTTGACTCATGTAAACATTAAATTTTCCTTCTTACAGACAAGCCAAATATACTACAAAAAGTAACTTACCCAAAATGGAGAGTAGGAGCTAACATGTGAACCTAAGAATAATCTTCTACCAAACCTTATTCAAATGTGTTTTGGGGATGTTTAGTTTTTTTCCTTCTGCAGCACTGGGGACTAACCCCAGGGTCTTCACACTGAGCTACATCTCTAGCTCTTTTTTGTTTGTTTTTTGAGACAAGAGTCTTGCTCTATAGCCCAGGCTGGTCCTGAACATACTGGTGTAGCCCAGGCCGGCCTTGGACAATCCTCCTGTAATCTGTGCACCACCACACTCAGCTTTATGGGGTACTGGGGAGTCAACACAGGGCCTTGCATTTACAACCACTGTGCCATTCCTCCAAACCCCTTTCTTTTAAGTATAGGGCCCTGTTAACTCACCTAGGATGAGCTTGAACTTGTGATCCTCCTGCCTCTTTCCCAAGTACCTGGGAACTTGCATGGAAAAGGGCCTAGTTTTAATTCCTAACTCAAACCCCTTCCAAAGAAGCCACTGTACACAGCACCAGGTCATCCTTAACAGGACATAAACAGTTAACTGGCACCGAAAGTCATGAGTACAACCAAGTGACAATAAACAGTTTTAATCACAGCCGATTCTGAACATTAGCCTTCAAAAGACATGAGTAAAAATTTCTGAAATCAGATCTAAGGACATGCACATACCTGCCCTCATCCGAACCCGGCGGATGTATTTTTCACCCAAAAAATTTCGGATTTCAACGAGAGAGCCATTTTCCTGAATAACGACGTTGATGGGAAAGTGAGCGTACACAGACCTCATCTTGTAACGAAAGCCCTGTTAAAATAAATAACCTGTGTGAGCAATGCCTCCGAGAAACTTTCAAGAAATCATTTCAAAAATTTGTAGGATGCTTATGTTAAATCCAACTTCAAAATTTAACAGTTCTCCAAAGCAGGCATCGTCAAGTTGCTCTTAACAACTATCACCTATACCAAGCCTTAACCCTCTCCCCCAACCCCAGCACTGGGAATTGAACCCAAAGCTTTCACACTGTGCTACATACCCAGCCCTGTTTCTGTTTTTATTCTGAGATAAGGCCATGTTAAGTAGCCCAGAATGGGCTTGGTTGTGCAATCTTCCTGCCTCACTCTCTTAAGTGGGCTGGAATTATAGCCTTGTGCCACCAAGCCTGGCCCAAGCCTTCTAACAGTCAACATTTTTAGGTCTGGAGTGATAGCTTAGTGATTATGTAGAAAGCCCAAGGCCCCAGGTTCAAGCCCCCAGCACGACATTCTAGCCAGGTATGGTGACACATGCCCATAATTCTAGCACTTGAGAGAGACTGAGGCAAGAGGAGTGTCAGAAGTTCTAAGTTAATGAATTCAAGAGCAGCCTGAAAAACAAGGCAAGATTATGTCTCAAAAGCAAACAAAAAAAAACCAATTAACATTTTATTATACATTATAAGGATACTACTTTGCCTCCTAAGAGTACAACTCCTTAAGGAAGCATTTTTTTTTTTACTATCGATTATGCCCACAGTAAACAAATCTCAAAGTCCCTTATTTTGAGCATCAGACTAACATTTGAGTCACTAAGGTATGCTAGATGGTTAGATTTAAGACTATAAAATCAGAGTAAGTCAAGTCAGGGTGCCTCCAAGGAATTTAAGCCTAAGAACAAGGGTAGACAGGAGAAAAAAAATGGTTCAACAGGCTTTATCAAAGTTTAGAGTTAAGTGCAGCATACCATTATCAGGTGTATTTGAGAACTGGGTTTTATTGCAAAGAAAATCATCCGCATCAGGGTAGAAATAAGAATGAACACTGACATCAAATATACATTTAGAAAAGCACGCAAGGTGCTGAGAAATCTTTCCTCACCCGTATAAGGATCTGAATGGTAAGTGGCATACCAAATAATCAAATCCTACTCAAAGAGCTGGGGGGTGTGACTTAGGGGCAGAGCAGTTGCCTAGCATGGGTTAGAACCTGAGATCAATAAGCACCACAGAAAAATGCAAGCAAAAGCCTACCCAATGTGCTACAGCTACAACAGATATTTTCACTCTGTGGAGAAGGGAAGGAGGGGATGGGTAGGAAGTAAAGATGATCAAGACATGAAATGTATATGCATCCATTTCCCAAACTATTATTATGTATCACAAATACATATTAATTTTGGTAAAAATAGAAAACAAGATTAAAAAAATCTGGGGCTAGGGATATAGGTCAGTGTCTATGTAGAGGGCTTGGCTAGCACACAAGAGGACCCGGAGTTTAATTCCTTGCACTTCAAAAAAAAAAAAAAAAAAAAAAAGAAAGAAAGGATTGAATGTGGGGCTGGAAGAACAGCCAGCAGTTAAAGCACTTGCCTATCAAGCTCAAGGCCCCGAGATGATTGCCAAGCACCACACAGGCTGGGCATGGTGGTATATGCCTGTAATCTCAGCACTAGGGTGGCTAAGGAAGGAGGATTGCCATGAGTTAGCCTAGGCTACACAGTGATTTCAGGACCACCCTGGACTACACAGAGCAAGACCTTGTCTTAGGAAAAAAAACAGTTGAAACATTTTACATGAAGGCACTTTCCACTCCTAGCAAGACACTTATGTCTTATACACAAAGTAAGAGGTTGATTATATGGCTTACCAGTGTAACACCCTTGATCATGTTCTGGACATGACTACAGATGGTGCGAACAGTAGCCAGTTCCTTTCTGTTTCCCCACCATTTGTCAACTCGGAGCTGTAACACAACAGAAACTTTAAATCCAATCCATTCACATCTCCTAAAGCTGTCAAACATTTTCACTACTTTATTTTTACTTTACAATGGAACATCAACTCCAAGCAATGAATTTTGTACAAGTTTCAATAAACCACTGCTGAGATGCAAGCAAAACCACCTGCCCTAAAAAAAAGTTCCCGCTTCCTAAAATTATGTGCAGTCACGACGAAAATTAACTTAAATGGCAATTCTACCAAACCCACCACCAGTGACAACTACAAGTTACTGAGTATTACAATCTGCTCTATTCAAAATTTGGTTTTCCAGTTTCTCTGAAACAAAATCAGCTACAATTCTGAACACGAAAATTTAAAGCTAAGATATAGAGCCTCAACTGGAAAACTTACAACCAAATTTGATACCGTTTAAATCATTACCTTCCAAACAATGAAGCATCCCCCCAAAAACTCACCCTCTTCTTTTTCTTTCCAAGGAGACTGAGCTCTACATTGATGTGGTTGAAGTCCCTGCGAAGGGTTCCTCTGGGGCCCTTCACAATAACTGTGCGTCCCTTCAGAGTGATGTCAACTGGAAGAGGGAACGAATTTGAGACCACACAACAAGGCTCAGTACACGCAGTAAAGTGTAACTAGCATTAAGACTCATACCATTTTCTGGAATGTCAACAGTCTGATTGCTGAGAATGGTCTTCATTCTGAAACACAAAACACTTCCGGTAAGAAGGCCGGCGCAGAGACCGTTTTCCACGACACTAGGCTGCAGGGACCCACTGCTCCTAGAGACTTGCCAGGCAAATAACCTAGGGAGTATCTACGAGGACCAAGACTCTCGCGTATCGGGACCTGGAGTGTCACGAAGCCCAGTGGGCTAACTCACGCTCCGCCCAATCCTAGAACTAGTCCCAAATGGACGCGCCATCCCGGTAAGGCTGGCGGTTTTGAGGTAGGCCAAAAAGCCCAGAACTGGACACAACTCGGCGCTGCCGAGTCCTTATATAGCGGTCACCGCACGAGAAAACAATCAAGATAAGGATTCCGAGTGTCGGACTCATGCTGCTGGCTTTCCCAGAGCCGATGAATTCAGATTCTCACACACGCAAAAAAGAAATCTCCTCACCTCGCAGTAGATGGGGCAAAGAGAGAGAATAATTCGTCATCACGTTCTTGTAGCCTGTAAGGAACCTACGTATTGCGTCATGAATGCGCGACGCCACTCAAAACAGCCAATCGCAGAACTGTTCAAGCTCTGTGTCGCGGCGGCTCTGATGTTTAGTCATAAACCGAGCGACGGTTTTTAGATCTGTCTTTTCTCGGGAATTAGTGATCCCTCCTCCCCTCAACTGTCCTAGGCCCAAAGAAGGGATGTCTCTACGCTGCGGGGACGCCGCTCGCACCCTGGGGCCCCGGGTGAGCGGCGGGGCAAGCAGGGTACAGGCGTAGGGTGGGGGGTTCCCATCCCTTCAAAGCACCTCGTCGTAAAGGCCCACGTTTTTTGAGCGTTTACTTGTGGCCCCTGTTTGAACGTTTCTCATTTAATTCTCAACATCCTGTGAGCGAATCTCCCTGTTGGTTTGTTTGAAGAGCTGTATTGGAATTGCACTGGGAGATAATTGGGGTTTGTTTGTTTGTTTGATTTTTAAGTTTTATTTTGGTTTGCCCTTGCGTGATTTGTGCCCTTTATTTACTTCCTGAAACACTGCAGTGAGAACCCCAAATATAACTCCCTTCTGTTGGCCCCTGAATGTGTATCAGACACCGCTCGACAGCTGAAACAGGAGCCTGTCCTCCAAGCTGCAGCTGTAGATGTGTCTATGTGCCCTCGAGTCGTGCAGCTCCCTAAGACTCACGCTTTTTGAATTGTTGAGGTCCCTTCACATTACATGTACTGACCAGTAAGTTTTAGTGTTCTAATTGTCTTGTGCATGCTTGTATTCAGCTCTAGAAGCTAAATGGTTTCATTTTATATTTTCAACAAATGTGACTCTCGTGTTTAAAAAAATTAACCTAGAAAATAACAGTCTTAGGTTTTTCTTCTTTCCAGTTTTTGAAATCAACTCAACTTTATCACTCTTATTTGTTTTTTTTAAGTGAGCCAAGCCTAGTAGTGCAGGCCTTTATTTTCTATTTATTCATATATTTTCTTTAGGTGTGTCATGTGCCACCATGCCTAACTTTATGTGGTGCTGGGGAATTGAACTCAGAGCCCCCACTCTGCTGCTGAGCTATGCCTCCAGCCCCTACTGCCTTATTTTAACATTTACACTTATCCAAGCTAGAGAGATTTATTGCCAATTTTCTTTCGGACATCCCTGACTCAGAAATAGAAAACTCTACCAACACTGTGGCATGCCTGTAATCCCAGCAGTCTGTTCGAGGCCAGCTTGGGCAACTTAATAGGACTCAGTCTCAAAATAAAAAGGACTGGGGATGTAGCTCAGTATGAAGGCCCAGACTCTGATTTCCAGTACCAAAAAAGGCAAGGAAAGGAATAAGTCAGAGCCATGGCATCTTCTCCAATTATTACAGTTTAAATTTGCTGAAAACAAACTTTGTTTTCTTTTTTATTTTCATATCACATCTCTTTTCCTTCTGACCCCCTCAGCCTCTGACCCCCATATCCCCTTTCCCTCTCCACAAAGTCCATCTTCTTCATCTCTCTTTTACTTTTTTATGGTGGTTTGGCTTTCCCATATTAGAGAACCCATATGATATAAAACCTTGTGTGTCAGATTCATTTTGCCAAATATAATAGTCTCAAGGTACATCCATTTTCCTACAGATAACTCGAATTTGTCTTTCTTTATGGCAGGGTAGTACTCCATTATGTAAGTATACTACATCTTTATCCATTCATCGGTTGTTGGCCATACTCGATTCTTCAAAGATTGACCTATTATAAATTGTGCTGCTGTAAACATGGGTATGTGGGGTATGATGACTTTAACTCTTTTTGGAGGATACTCATAAGAGTTATCTGTGGTTCAAATGGGATATCTATTTTCAGTTTTTTGAGGAATCTCCCTCCTGCTTTCCATTTTGGTTGTACCAGTTTACAGTCACATCAGCAATGTTCCTTTTTCCCCACAGCCTCACCAGCATTTACTGTTTTTTGAGTTCTTAATACCAGCCATTCTTACTGGACTTAGGTGGAACCTCAGTGTTGTTGAAACAAACTTTAAGTACCTGTTCAGGGTACATGAATTTGTGGAGAGGGAAAGGGGATGTGGGGGAAAAAGGGATGGGAACGGGAAAAGGGAAGTAAAGATGGTCAAGATGCAATATGTAAATAAAAAATAAGCGTAAGTTCCACATAAAAAACAAGGGCTCCTGAAAGCGTGACTCATGTTATTTTCAAACACTTCCAAATCTAGCATTGAGCAGTTATCTCCCATTCTTTAGTTTTGATTTCTTCTCTTTGAGTGATGACTTAAGATTAAACATTTTTTTTTTAGGATTCTAATCTTTTAGGCAACTAAAGCACCTAAACCATTTAACTTCTGGATTAATTATTGGCTTGGTCTTTTAGCTATTTTAACAAGCTAACACTACGTTATTCTAGGCTACATGAGTATCTAATGAACTGTTTCTTTAGGTACTCGGAAGATGTTTATACAACCCAGCCAGAGCATTAACTTCCTTGTCAGATAAAAAAAGGGAATTTTTACAGAATGGGCCAGACCTTCAGGATTTTGTATCTGGTGACCTTGCAGATAAGAACAAGTGGGATGAATATAAAGGAAACTTAAAACGCCAGAAAGGAGAAAGGTAATTAAAGTTTTGAGGTAATGATCATATCCCGTTCATTCGTTGTGCATTATTTTCAAGTAGACCCAAGACTTAGTTTATATTTTTAATTTGTGACCTGTTAAATTTAGCTGAAGGTCACTATCAGTGATAACAGACCTATATAAGACAGTCTGTAAGTGAAGTTGTTGGAAGTTGGAATTCCTTCCTTTTTTCTGTGCTCTCTGACAGTTTTCCCCATCTTTCTGAAGACCTAACCATCTTACTCTGCCATCTTCCCATTTTCCACCCCACATCTGGTTTAAAAGAGTGAAGGTGTCACTTAGCTACTAATCTATAAGACCTCAGTACATTTTTAGTGAGTGGGGATTGCTAATTTGACTTGTTGCTTTTCTAAGTCTACATATGACCTATGGGTACCTTGTCTTAATTTAAAAGAACAGTGAGGATTTCATGCAGAGGACAATTTGTTTTGAGAAATATTTATTCAACAGCTTCTAGATCACAAGTGAGTAAAGTCAAGGGTATATAGTCTGTACAACAAATTGTAGATTTTTTCATTTAATTACACACATAAGATCTGTAATACAGACCAGATAGTGTCATGTAGAGGGCTGTCTTTAAATTGAGGTCATACTTTGGGTAATATTCTTTACAGGGAATGAAATGCTCAGAACCTTCATTTTTTTATTAGAATGGTGCGACTGTGCCTTTGCAGAGGTAGTGCCTGGTGCCGTGTTAGGTTCCATTCTCAGAGTTTTCTGAAGTGCCTAAGCACACATTTGACACTTTGTCCTTCCTTCTGTGCCAATAATTATGAGCTGATGTAGAGTTATGGGGAAATTTTTTAGGTAGAATTGCTAACAGTGAAGTACTACAAACTATGTCATCATTTGGCAACCTATTTGTTAAACATAGTTCTGTTTGGTTTTCCTTAGGTTAAGACTGCCTCCTTGGCTAAAAACAGAGATTCCCATGGGGAAAAATTACAATAAACTAAAAAATACGTTGCGGAATTTAAATCTCCACACAGTAAGTCCTCAAAAGTGCTAACTCTATCATAATCAAGGCTTATAGTATTTCTACATGTTTGTAACAATAGTTTTATAAATATATAAATAACAGCATTGAAAGAAGCTAAAAAGGCTAAATGATACATTATTCCCAGTAATAAAAATGCGTTTGGGGCTAGAGTGTAGCCCAGTGATAGAATGCATGCCTAGCATGTGTGAGGCCCTAGGTTTGATCCCCAGTACTTTCCCTCCAAAAAATACATTTATGTTTATTTTTACAAGCCAGGCATGGTGGCTTAGGAAATCCCAGTTGCTCAGGAGACTGAGATAAAAGTATTTAAGGTTTGAGGCCCACCTGGGCAACTACTTACCAAAAGCCTGTCTCAGAACAAAAATAAATAAATAAATAAGTAAATCGTTCTGGGAACGTAGCTCAGTGGTTGTATACTTGCTTAGTATATGTGAGACTTTGAGTTCAATCTTCAGTACTATCATAAAAACATCTTTTTTTTTTCCTACAAAAGAAACAAAAGTTAAGCTGGGCATGGTGGTACACACCTTTATACCGAGCACTCTGTCAGGCCAAAGCAGGAGGACAGCAACCTGGGCAATTTAGTGACATAGCAAGACCCTGTCTCAAAATTAGAAAAAGGCCCTCAGGGATGTAGTTCACTGCAAGGACCTTGGTCCAAATCCCCAGTACCTCAAAACAAAAGAAAAACTGTCTCCCCTGACTCCACAGTACTACAGATTGAACCCAGGGCCTTCTTTCATAAAGAGCTATATTCCCAGACCATTTTTCATTTTACTTTGAGACAGGGTCTTGCTAACTTGCCCCAGACTGGGCTCCAACTCGATATCCTCCTGCCTTACCTTTCTAGAGTGCTGAGGTTACATGCTTGCAACCATCATGCCCAGCAGTGGCTGCAATTCTTAACATCTCCAGAGGTGGGGCAGGGGGAAACTTGTGAAACAAGGGTTTTTATTGGTTTGGAGTTTTTGTTTGGTTTAAGACAGGATATTGTTATATAGCTTAGGACTGGCCCCAAACTCAGGTCATCCTGTCTCAGCCTTCCCAGTGCTTGACTTACAGGTATCCACCACTATGTCTGGCTATTTGGGGATTTGTTTGTTTTGAGATGGAGTCTGGCTATGTTGCTCAGGCTGATCTTGAACTCCTGGGCTCAAGTAATCCTCCTGCTTCAGCCTCTCAAGTAGCTGGGACTACTGTGTCCAGCTTGTTTGTTTCACATTAGAAATTAACTATTTAGAAATCAACCTGTTTGTTGCAAAGAGTACAGAATTAAATATGAGGGGCTTGAGGCATGGCAGAGCAGTTGAAGCCAGGGCCCTGAGTTCAGTTCCCTAGTACTGCATTAACCTAGGCACTCAAGAGGCTAAGGCAGAAGAATTGCCATGAGTCCAAGGCCAGCCTGGGCTACATGGTAAGTTCAGGACCAGCTTAGGCTACATCTCAACACCCTGTCTCAAAAAAAAAAATTAAATATGAAACTACCACATACACAATCCCAAATATTAAATACATCTTGGTGTGTGTATGTGTGTGTTATGTGTGTGTCCCACAATGTTGATGAAATCATAGATGAAGGAGGCAAGGTATAGAAGAACAGGCCTTTATTTATAAACAAAGGACAGAGAGATTAAAAAATAATCCCACTATTTGGGAAGGAGCCTTGAGTGGGTTGCCCCCCCCAAACATATCATTTTAAGTGTTTAATACATATTCTTTTAAGAATAAAAAGAAAATTAAAAATACCTATTTTCAGACTTTTTTTGAGACAGTCTTGATCTGTAGTCGAGGTGGGTCGTGAACTCATTATGTGGTTCAGACTGGCCGCAGACTGATGCCATTCCTCCTGCCTCAGCCTCCCAAGTGCTAGGATTACCGGCATGCACTACCATGCCTGGTTAATTTTTATTTAATACTGGGGAATTGAACCTAAGACCTTATACATCCAAAGCAAGCACTTTAACCACTTAACTATGTCCCCACCCCCAGAGATCTTTTTCTTATATATATAAAGTATTTACATTTGTGTAGTTCTCAGTTTCACAAAGATTTTAATACATAGCTTAATAGTGGCATTACTAAATAGTAAATATCTTCAGAAACATGCTGTGCTGGGCATGATGGCACATACACTGTAGTCCTAGCTACTCTGGAGACTGGGTCAGGAGGATTTCAAATTCAAAGGCAGCTTAGACAATTTAGTGAGACACTTTCTCAAAATAAGCAAAGGTTGGGATATAGTTCAATGGTCAAGAGCTTATCTAGCATGTATGGGGCTCCCAATTTAGTCCCCATTCCTGGGAGGGGAAAAAAAGATGTGGTAAAGTGTAGACTCGTCCAGCCTGTGGCCCCGCCCCACTGTTGGTTTTGATTTGGGCTTTTTTGTTTGTTTTTCTTGAATGAAGAGGAGCTGTCTCGGATCATACATAAAATATATAATATAGTTAGTGTAGATATATGATGAAACTTCCTTTTAAGACTTTTCAGTATAGCATTAAAAAAATCAAGGGCAGCCTGGGCCCTATTCCCAGCATGCTGGGAGGCTGACGCAGATGGATCACAAGTTTGAGCCCAGCCTGGGTAATTCAGTGACTTAGTGAGACCCTGTCTCAAAAATCAAAACCAAAAAATGGGCTGGCTGTGTAGCTCTGTGTGAAGGCCTGATTCCATACTTGAAAAAAAAATGCAGAAAAACAGCAGGCCGCAGGTTGGACACATCTGTGTAAACAATGGACAACTTGAAATATCTAATATTCAGTGTTAACTATTGAACAATAGTTTTTCAACCTGATTGTGTTCCTCACAGGTATGCGAGGAAGCCCGATGTCCTAACATTGGAGAGTGCTGGGGAGGCGGGGAATACGCCACAGCCACAGCCACAATCATGGTAGGTCGGCTCTGCCTCAAGCTGTGGGCCGGAAGTGCAGAGGGACCCTCGGTGTCCCACCCTCAAGCAGGCGCTGTGAGCTTCTGCTCAGATTGTCACTGAGTATGAGTTTAAAGAAGTATAAAGAAAAAAGAACCCGACAGGATAATGCAGCCTGTTGAGATACCATATTCTCTGAACATTTGTATCGCCAGCTCTTTCATCTGTTTGATAGTTAATTGTGTACCGCCTTGAGATCTCCTTTCTGTTAGTTTTTGGAAATGTTCTTAATGGTTGCTTAATTTTTCCTTTTTGCCTCATGAATTTAAAGAAGGAGCTAAGCCTTCTTCCCACACAGACCTGCATATTCATCTGCTAATTCAATATTTTTATATCTTTTTAAATCATACTTTTCTTTTTTATCTTTTTAAAAATCATACTTATTGATTATTGAGTAGATATAAAGAAGTTTTTATATGTTGTACTGTAAAGAGTAACAATGTAGCTGGGTCTTGTGGCACAGGCCTACAATCCCAGCACTCTGGGAGGCTGAAGCAGGAAGATCACATGTTCAAGCCCAGCTGGGCACTTTAGTAACTTAGCAAGACCCCATCTCAAAATAGAAGATAAAAGAGCTGGGGATGTAGCTAGGTGTGAAGGCCCTGGGCTCAATCTCCAGTACTACAAAGAAAAAAAAAAGCAGTATATCACATACCATGATACTTGCCTCCAGTTTGAGAGTTGACCATCAATATTGGCTTTGAAGCACTCTGTCAGTCCTCCAAACTGTACTTTGGAATCTCATTTTTAATTTGAATTTTAAAATTTATTTATTTTTGAGATAGGGACTCTCTCTGGAGCCAAGGCTGGCCTTGGACTCATGGCAATCCTCCTGCCTCTGCCTCCCGAGTGCTGGGATTATAGGCTTGTGCCACCACACCCAGTTTATGTGGTACTAGGGAATAAAACCCAGGGCCTTCCACTTTCTAGGCACGCACTTTTAACAACTGTGCCGTTCCTCCATCCCTGATTTTTAAAATTTAAATTGTGAATCTCTCCTGAGCCCATCTATTCTTCTCTTCCCTTAACCTTTAAATCTAAATTTATCCTTTCCTTTTCTTTCCACTTTTACATATTCCTTACCTATGTATTATTTGATCTTGAATATTTCAAGCTTTTTATAAAGAGAGCCAGTCTTCTCACATTCTTTGCAGCTTGCCCTCAGCATGTTCTTGGGGGTCATCTATCCAGTTGATTTATATCTCTATTCTAGTTGATGGGTGACACGTGTACAAGAGGTTGCAGGTTTTGTTCTGTTAAGACTGCGAGAAATCCACCTCCCCTGGATGCCAGGGAGCCCTACAGCACCGCCAAGGCCATCACAGAGTGGGGTCTAGATTACGTCGTCCTGACATCTGTGGATCGTGATGGTTAGTGTGTCATTGTGTCCTCTACCAGAAAGTGGCGTTCACTGAGTGGTGGCATCATCTTGAGCAATGGATTCTTTTCCTTCTAGATATTCCTGATGGGGGAGCTGAGCACATTGCAAAGACAGTAACATACTTAAAGGAAAGGTACTTGTTTTTGCATTTGTTTATATACTTTCAGGGCCTATTTGGGGTCTTGACCTTAAGTGGTTAAGTTTTGGGAGGATTTCATACCCTTGTGATAGTCTCTGGAAAGTATGTAATCACTTCTCCAGAAAAAGCTATTTGTGCATACAGAGGCTTTACAGAAAAATGTGAGAATTTAGTCAGAGTTTTGGGTTGTAGCACACTGGGGTGGAATGCTTGCCTAGTGTGCACAGGCTCCTATGTCACAAGGAAAGAAGGAAGGAAGGAAGGGAGGGAAGGAGGGAGGGAGGGAATGAAAGAGAAAAAAGTTCAGTAGCATGAACATATTTCTGGGCCATTAGTACATATTTATATTTCATATTTGAGTGTTAGTCTAAATGGAGTCATAATTTTCTTTTAAAATATTAAACTATGATCTTCTTAGCATTTATTTTTAATAAATCATCATTTCAAGGTACTTAGGATAAGATAAGCTCCAACATTGTTAAAATTTATATGTCCTGACAGATTTTTATCTATAATCTTATGTCCTGAGAATTTTACCCATAATTCATGTTTTATTAACATTTTAATTCCATATATTTATTTCTTTATTTTGAGACAGACTTGCTCAGTAGTCCAGGCTGTCTGCAGCTGTGCGACCGAGTTGCCATTAAAAGGCCTGAATAGATGCCCATAGCCGCAGTATAAATAGGGAGACTGGTATTTAGCTTGTACTTCATTTAAACAAAAGCTCGTGACTCAGCAACACAAAATGTATTTTTTTAAATCATAGCACTTGTGAAATATTTGCCTAGAGAAAGGGAGAGGGACACTATTTGATGAACTGTAAAAGAAATCAAGTTGAAGCAATCAGATAATATTTGTGTTTACATAAAAATTCTCAATTTACTTTCCCAGCTACAAAAAACATTCAATGTTTTAATATTTCATATTTTAATTTCTTTCAATGAATTTAGTTTTTAAACACAAATTAGGTTTAAGAAACAATATAATTTTGCTGGGCCTGGTGGTGCATGCCTGTGATCCCAGCACTCTGGAAGACTTAAGGCAGGAGGAGGTCAAATTCAAACATGTCTGGGACAGCTTAGGGGGACCTTGTCTCAGAATCAAAAATGGACTAGAGGTGTACTTCAGTGATAAAGCCTGGGCTCATTCCAGTACTACTACCACCAAAAAAAGATGTCTGTATAACCTCAGCTGGTTATGGTGGTACTTTATGGGTAACTGCAGCATGATTAGGCTAAGGCAGAAGGATCACAAATTCAAGTCCTGCCTGGACAATTTAATGATATCCTGTCTTATAATAAAATGTAAATGATTGGTGCTGGGTATATAGCTCAGTAGTAGAGCATTTTTTGGGTTCAGTCTTCAATACCACCAAAAAAAGTCTCCAATCTCAAGTTTTACTCTGATCATTATATATATGTAGGTATGTTTTTACCTTCGTGTACATATTATTTTATGTTCTGGATTTTTAAAGTTTTTCACATAACAGGTTATAGATAAATGTACATTCATGCTTTTCTTAGCAACGTTCTAAAAATTACTGCATTGAAACTGATACTGGATGAGTATTGATAATTTAAGTAACAATTATATTTTCCTTAGTTTTATATTTTCCTTTTTCCCCCTCTTTAGGAATCCAAAAATTCTTGTGGAGTGTCTCACCCCTGATTTCCGAGGAGATCTTAAAGCAATAGAAAAGGTTGCTCTGTCAGGATTAGATGTTTACGCACATAATGTAGAAACAGTTCCAGAATTACAACGGTGAGTGCATGTGCCCAGTGATGTTGGGAGTTAGGATGCTATATAGTCTCACTATTCAAATATTTGAATATTCACTATTCAAATTTTGCAACAGTTTTCCTAAAGTAAACTTTCCTTCCTCATTCCTTTTCTCTTTCCTTCTTTTTTCTCTTCCTTCATCTGTTACAGAAAATTCAGAAAAGATAACCAAAAAAACTCTCACAAACATCCTACCCAATAATATTAGTTACTACCACCTCATGGTTTATATTTATACATAGGGACTGAAGGAATGGCACAGATGTTAAATAACTTGCCTAGCAAGCACAAAGGCTTTGAGTTGGATTCCCCAGCACCACACAAGCCAGGCATGGTGGCACAGGCCTATAATACCAGCACTGAGAAGCTGAGGCAGGAGGATTGCTGTGAGTCTGAGGCTAGCCTAGACTACATATTGAGATCAGGACTATGGAGTGAGACTATATATATAATATATATCAATCTCACACATATATTTATACATATAAGTATATACACTAAGAATGTAATGACTGGAACTGGAGGAATGGCTTAGCAGCTAAAGCGCTTCTCTAGCAAGCAATCACAAGGCCCTGGGTTGATTCCCCAACACTATATAAATTGGGTTTGGTGGTACATGCGTGTTATCCCAGGACTCACCTGTAATTCAAAACTCAGGAGGCTATGGTATGAGGATTGCCTTGAGTTCAAGAGCAGCCCTGATTACATAGTCAGCTCAGAATTTGCCTGGATTACAGAGTGAGACCCTGCCTCAAAAAAAGACATAATTTTTAAGTATGTTTTGATACACATACACAAAGTAAACTTTCTCTTTTGTAAAGAGTGTCAGTGGTCAATGTATGCATGATAGCACATGCCTATAATCACAGTACTAACAATGCTGAGAGAGGAGGATCACCAAGAGTTCGAGGCCAGCCCAAACTACACAGTGAGACCCTGTCCCAAGCAAAACAAAACAGAGAAGCATCATATTTCAAATGCCAATGGGCATTTTTTCAGAGAACAGCTTTACAGCTTTCAAGTGGAAAAAATAACAGTAGAGCAGTTGCTTTGACTGTAATTCCAAAGAAAAGATTTTAGAACATACAAGGGGTCTGAGGGTATATATTTCAGTAGGAGAGAGATCTTGGGTTTTATACTCACCATCTCTCTCCTCCCTCACACACATACCATATGATATATATGGCACTAATACATGCAATAAATGATGCAGCAGAAAAACTAGTATAGTTCAGGATATAAGTTTTTGTGGTTTTTATTTACTTATTTATTTATTTTGAGATAAGGTCTTGCTCTGTAGCCCATGCTGGTCGTGAACTCACTATGTAGCATTGGGCTCATGGCAGTCCTGCCTCAGCCTCCCAAGTGCTGGGATTATGCTTTAACCACTGTGCCATCCCTCCAGCCCATATTTTAAGGCTTTTTAAAAAAGATACTACACTTATTCTTTGTGGTAATTTTAGTTAGGAAAAATTAGGGTTTGTTATATCATATTGGACTCTATCCAAGTTAAAGAAAAATGAAAATTTTAAACTCAAGTGTGATATTGTTCATTTCCTTTAAGTTTAGTGAACTATTTGGCTGTGGTTTTATTAACTTCTATACAGTATTCTGTGTATAGAATCTAAAAATAGTTAGGGAAAGTAGTAGCAAGCATTTCTTATCCAAGAACAACTTTGGTAAAACATATATTCAATGGAGAAATGCTTTCAAAAAGTAGTAAGTTTTTATATTATAAGTTTTGTGGTTATTCTTAAGTCCACAAACATTTTCTTTCAGTCCTTGATTGGAAAAAAAATAATTACAGAAAATAAAGCTGCGTCAGATTTCCAGTGAATGCTGGTTAAACATCAGCAACTTTCTGGCCCTTGGGTTTTCTTGCCATTTGTGTCACAGAAGTTTGGCCGTTGTTGCAGTCTAGCACACAGACTGTACCAGCCTGCTACGATGTCGCCAGCAGTGGGTGCCAGTTTCCCTGGATTCACTTGAAGCATTATCATTTCCAGTGAAAATTCCAGAATCATGTTTTTTTTCCCCTAAGAGATGGCAATGTCGTGTGTTCACCAGCAGAGGGCAGCTTAGTCTATAGAAACCAAACGTAAAAGTTTCATCCTCTGATGTGGTTGGTTTTGGGTTAAGTTTTTTCTTTGTTCAGTATGGAGATTGTCTTGCTTTTGCTGTTTTTCTCTTGCTTTTTTGGTTGTCTCTTCATTAATTCTGAGCTTCTCAATTCTGATTTCTCAATGCATGAACTAAAATGATCTATTCTGCTTTTTTTTGCCCAGGGCCCGAGAGGGCTCACATGCCAACAGAGCTAGGAAGGCCAAAGAGGACTTACTTTCTTTTCTGAATTAATGAAATATGCTACTGTTTAGCCATATAGGGCAATGTAACTTTCAGAGTGTACTTTCCGGTCTTTCAAGTTGCTTGCATAACTAAGTATTTGGCTAAACTTGTAGTTGTTTTAGCTGAGTAGAGTGCTACTATTTTCCAGGAAAGTTCGTGATCCCCGGGCCAGTTTTGAGCAGTCTATGCGTGTACTGAAACATGCCAAAGAGGTTCATCCTGGTGTTATTTCTAAAACATCAATAATGTTGGGGTTAGGTGAAAATGATGACCAGATCTATGCGACGATGAAAGGTAATGGAGTTGAAAAATGAGAAACCTTCTCCACTTAATTATAATGCTAGCCCAAACCCTGCTGAAGGCCTGCTGAATGTGCACTTCGTTGGCTGGGGATTTAACCCAGCGGCAGAGAGTTTGATTGGCATGCGTGGTGCCCTGGGCTCATCCCTACAACCAAAAACCAAACAGAAATAAATGCTTTGCGTTCAGCCTCAGGGCAAATGATAGTCAGGAGCAAGTCCATGGGGCGTAACTCAGTGAAGGATTTGGGTGCCATTTCCAGCACCCTGTCAGAAGAGCACATGGTTAAAAACACTGACAGGCAAAGGAAAACATGTTTTCTTAAAACCTTTTCTTGTTTTTTTGAAACGGGGTTTTGCTGTATAGTCCAAGCTGGTCCTGAACTCACTATATAGCCCAGGCTGGCCTTGACTCATGGCAAACCTCCTGCTCAGCCTTCTGAGCACTAAGATTACAAGTGTGCATCACCAAGCCCAAGCTTACGTGGTGCTGGAAAATTGAACAGTCTTGCACTTACCGGGCAAGACTAACTACTGAGTTATTCCTTGAGCCCAGTTTAGTGTACTTTCGGCTTTGCTCCTAGAGACCCATTTGCTTTGTGACTCTTGGCCTTTTTAAACTTTGAAATAAAGGTTCTTCTTTATCACTGTGGAAATATTCTAATGTGTCAGAGGTCATATCACATCCCAGAGAGTATATCTTATACATAAAATACAAGCCTAATCCGTGTGTTTGGTCGCTAATGTGATTTTATGCTTTTGCATGTACCATCTCTTCCCTTTCTTCCTTAGTGAAGTCCTACTGTAGGCCCTCTCCGTCCCATCCTAGCATATTCTCCAGTGTTGATTCCCCTTGTTCTATGTCTTTCAGCCCCATATGGGTTACACTTTTCTGAGTTTCAGCTCTTAATTGTCCCTGGTACATAAATATTTTTTAAAAACTAAGTATAGTCTTTGTTCTCCATCACGAGGATTATAAACTAGTATAATATTCAAACTTCTAGGAAGTACTCCTCAGGAAAGTTATACTTTGAGCTGTAATTTAACATTATAAAACACCTGCTAATATAATTTTTGCCTTTTTTTCTGCAGCACTTCGTGAAGCAGATGTGGATTGCTTAACTTTAGGACAGTATATGCAGCCAACAAAACGCCATCTGAAGGTAAAGTTATCTTGAGTTGCTTAGAAATCTGAATTAAATCTTCATTGTTCACAGGTAAAAATAAGAAACCATTGGCTTTTAATTTTTAAAATTCATTTATTTTGAGATAAGGTCTCCCTCTATAATCCAGGGTGGGCCTGAGCCCACTATGTAGTCCAGGCTGGTCTTGAACTCAGGCAAGCCTCTTGCCTCAGCCTCCCAAGTGCAGGGATGATAAGCATGCACCACCATGCCCAGCGTATGTGCTGCTGGAGAATAGAACCCAGTGTATTGTGCTTGCTAGACAAAGCTTTAACCACTGTGCTATTCCTCTAGTCCTACTGGCTTTTTAGTATAATGTTCCATGTATATTTAAAAGTCTTGATTTCTGTTTTATTATCTACATAAAGCAACTACACTGGCACTTATTTGCAGCCAAGCAAATTGTATAACTCCAGTGAATCTACAGTAAAAGCACTGAAAATTTAGAAGTTGCACTTATGAACCTGGAACTTGTTTGTGAGGAGCCAAAGAAGCAGCAAGAATGAGAAGCCACCGTTTCTATTTCCAGTGGATATTTATCCATTTATTCAGGAAATTGTTGAAAAGTGACCATGTGCCAGACACTGTGTCACTAAGTACTAAGCAGAAGATACACAATGAATGAGACAGTCATGTCCTCAAGAATCAGAACATAACTAATTCTTTCTTTCTTTCCTTTTTTTTTTTTTTTTTTTTGAGTCAGGGTCTCATTCTGTAGTACAGAATGGTCCTGAGCTCACTGTGTAGCCCAGGCTGGCCTAAAACATGGCATTCCTCCTATCTCAGCCTTCCAAGTGCTGGGGTTATAGGTGTGCTCTACCATATCCATCTTATGCGGTTGTGGGGGATTAAACCCTGGGCCTTGCACTTGCTAGACAAATACTTTAACTGCTGTGCTATTCCTCTAGCCCAGCATGACTAATTCTTGAGTTACCTATTAATGAAGGAAAAATATAAGTGATCTCTATTGGAATTGCTAATGTAATGCACAATTTACATGTTTCTGTTTTGTTGGTTTTAGTTAGAATCAAGCCCAGGGCCTTCATACTGAGCAACATCCCTGTCCTATTTTTAATTTTAATTTTGAGGCAAGGTCTCACTAAGTTTTCCAAGCTGAGTTCAAACTTAGTCTTCCTGCCTGAGTTTCCCAGGATGCTGGAATTACAGCCTGGACCACCAGTTTCAGCTCTCTGCAACTATGTTCTCATAGAGTGGCCAGCCAGTAGCCAACAGACCTGTGGTCAGTAGGGAGGGTCAGGGGAAGGCAGGGAGGAGCCTAGGTAAATGCAAGAGTGAAAATCTTTCTAAATTCATAGACTTTATGTAGAATCAGAATTACTTAAAGGAATTGCGGAATCCTTAAGTGATTTTTTAAAATCTAGGTTGAAGAATATATTACTCCTGAGAAGTTCAAATACTGGGAAAAAGTAGGAAATGAACTTGGATTTCACTATACTGCAAGTGGCCCTTTGGTGCGTTCTTCATATAAAGCAGGTAAATTAAATTGCAGAGATGATTTTATTTTAGGCCATCAACTTTCTGTGTTAAGTTTTAGCTCAAGTTACCAAAGCTCAGAGTTGAATTAACTAGCTGTGGCTTTCTTCTATCGGGAAAAGAAAGGGAGGCTTTTTGCTGAAACAGCATTCGAGCTTTACGCCGAGGAGAAGTTTGATCTGCAGCCTAGCTTGTTCCTTAAACAAATCCCCACCCCACCACGTTGGCATTGGAGGCACTGGAAGAAAGCAGGAATAGTTAGATTGTTCTATGTGTGCTTTTTAGTTGGTTGCTCAGAAATGGCACAGCACGTCAAGAATATGATGGGGGTTTCTGGAAAATGTATAATCATTTGAAAATGACTCAGCTGCATCTCCAGAATCCCACTTTCTGGTCAGCTTAAGCACTGAAATGTGATAGCATTGCTCCCTACACTATTAATTTCTTCTTATTTTCCCCCTAGAGGTAATAAAAAAATCTGTAAGATTATTTATTTGAAGATATTTTAGTGGTTTTACTAGCTACAGTGCACTTTTTCATCTTTTGAATTTAGCTCTTGTTTTGATTCATCGCTTAAGCTGATTTATAAAAATACAAGCATTTTCTAAGGGATAAGTTCATTTGGTAATGGCTATCAGATAGTCCATAAGAATGTAACTGAAAACTGAACTTGATCAAAAAAGCGTTATTTTTTCCTGTCAATTGGACTTAGCAATTATAATTGTCAAGAATAAATAGCTAGGCCTTTTTGGTTATGTCCAATATATTATTTTTGCAGTACTAGGGATTGAATCCAAGACCTTTACCCTGAACTACTCCCCTAGCCTATTTATTTATTCATTTATTGTGGTACTGGGATCAAGCCCAGGGCCTTCATACTGAGCTATGTGTTCAGCCCATTTTATTTTTCATTTTGAAACAGGGTCTCACTAAGTCACTAAGTTGCCCCGACTGGCATCCAACTTGAAATCTTACTGTTTCAGTCTCCTAGACTGCTGGGATTACTGATCCACACTACTGGGCCCAGCTATCTTTTTAAGGCAGGTTCTCTAAGTCACTAAATTGACCAGGCTGGTAACACTCAGAAGGCCTCAGCCTGAAGCAGGAGGATTCAAGGCCAGCCTGGGCTACATAGTGAGTTGAGGACCACTTTGGACTACAGAGTAAGACCCTGTCTCAAAAAAAAGAAAAAAATGGAGGCTGGAGGAATGGCTTAGTCGAACATTAAATATCCAAGTTGGATTCCCCAGCACCACATAAGCTGAGTCTGACTGTGCACGCCTGTAATCCCAGCACTCGGGAGGCTGAGACAGGAGGATTATGGTGAGTCCAAGGCCAGCCTGAGCTATAGAATAAGACCCTGTCTCAAAAAAAAAAAAAAAAAAAAATGTTGACCTGGCTTGGATCAAGTTTGTAATCGCTCTGTCTCAGCCTCCCAGAGTGCTGAAGTTACAGGCATGAGTCATCATTCTTGGCTGTTATTTTTTTTTTGTAACATTTATGTTCATTTAAATGACTGCTTTATATTTTGGGGTCTAAATCTTAGGTATGATTAAATTAGATGTAAGTTGTATTTGAAAAAGTTAATTTACAAATATTAGCAATACTCTGTGTGTTCCTATAAAAAATTTAAGACATTTTCAGGGTTTATTCTAGTTATAAAACCCAAGAATTTGATTCAACACTGACTGAGAAGATGTAGGGACTTTGAAAATCAGCTGTTATAAGTGAGTTGGTCTTCAAGCAGGACTACTGGCAAGCTAAAAACACATATAAGGGATATTACTGTTATATCCATTTATATCAAGTTCTAAAATGGTTAAAATAGAGTAATCTCATTTGAATGAATTTTTTTCTTCAAGGAAAATTTCTAACATTTGCAAGTGAATTGTGAACTTTGGCATGCGCATAGCCCTGCCAGATAAAGAATCAAACAAACCAGAGCTGGGCCCGGTGGCGCAGGCCTATAATTTTCCTGCACTCTGGGAGACTGATGTAGAAGGACTGCAAGTTTAAACCCAGCCTGGGTAACTTAGTGACTTAATGAGACGCTGTCTCAGAATTTTTAAAAAAGAACTAAAGGCGGAACTTCATGCCAAAGGCCCTGATTGATTGAGCAATCTTGAGTACTGCAGACATAAGTAAATTAAATGAATAAATAAAATTACCAGTAAGGTTGAATTCTGGCTGGTACATGGAACATTAGACTTGTGATGGATTAGAGTCTGATAATGCTGGTCCTTCTACCAGCTTTGGTTGCAATAGGGAGCATCACAGATCACTTGGCTGCATTAAAAGGCTTTGGATTCTTGTTAATTGTTTTTGGATACAGTCATCACACTTGTACTCAGTTTGTGAGATGATAAAAAGACATTGATCAGACTCCTCGAACAACCAGGCCTCCTGTGCCGCTGATGGCTACCAGTCCACAAGAGAGCTATGCTGTAATGGTGATGGGCTAAAGGGAGCCTAATGGCCTGAAGAGTGCGAGTGCCCTCTAAGCAGTGACTTGCTGCGCAGCTTGTAGCACAAGCCGGGGTGGGGACAGCCTCTTGGAAATGCAGAGCTCCTACTTTCCAGAGGGGACTGGCCCAAGAGATCCCATCAAATGAGTCTGCTCAGCTGCAACGAGGTCTGTGTTTTAAACATCAGACACAGCCTAATAATGTAGCAAAATTGCTCTTTGAAATGAATTTTGCCAACAGCCATACTTTGTCAGTGACAAGGACTAGAGAGTACCCATAGAGTGGAATAAATATCCAGAGAGCCCTGCAGACCAAGTAGGGTCACCTTGTGATACTGGGTGATATATTAGAAAGAATAATAGTGGAGACCATAGTGATAAAATTTCTTAAACAAAGCACAAAGGGGAAAAGGACCAAAAAATACAGGGAATATTTAGAAAAATACTGGCTTTGAGATATGAGAAGAGAAAAATGCCAAGAAGTACAAAGTCTTTCTAGGCGAATATTGACGTGTAATTTTGAAATAATAATGTCAATGTTATTTACTCTAAACTCATATGGACATGTTTGCATTTTTCCTATAGGTGAATTTTTCCTGAAAAATCTAGTGGCTAAAAGAAAAACAAGAGCACTTTAAGACCTAGACAAGAGCTTCAAGTTCACAGAAATTTTAAAAACTTGCCCCCGTTGGCACCAGAACAGCTCAACTTCAGCGGATGCACTACAGCTTTTTTTTTGTTGTTGTTTTAAGATAAATGTAAGTTATACATGTTTCACTACAGTAATTCATTTGGTTTTGAGTCTGCCTTCTGTGTCCCGGCAAATAATTGCTTGCTATGATATAATTATAAAACATCTTTGGAAGAGGTCACTATTAACATTGTAATTAAAAACTACCAGGTCTGTAATCCTATCACTCTGGGAGGCTGACACAGGAGGATCAAAAGTTCACAAGGTCAGGCCCGTCTAGGACTATTTAGTGACTTAGTGAGACCCTGTCTCAAATAAACAGTAAAAAGGGATTATAGATGTAGCTCAGGATCAAGGCCCTGAATTCAATCCCCAGTATCACATACAAATGCTCAAACACCTTCCAAGAGATTTTCCAAGTCACTGTTAGCTATGTCTCGTTGTTACATTTCCGTTACAAAAGTGAAAAATCAAAGTATCATTTATTTTCCTGATGAAAGTTCACATAAATTGGAATACTGAGTAATTTAATTGTGTCTAATATTAATCTCTGTATAATCATCTAGGCCCACTAGAATATTATAGAAATTTTAGGGGCTAGAGGAATAGCATAGCAGTTAAGAGCCTTTCCCAGCAAGCACAAGGCCCTGGGTTCAATTCCCCAGTACCACATAAGCCAGGAATAGTGGTGCATGCCTGTAATTCCAGCATTCAGGAGGCTGGGGTAGGAGGACTGCTGTGAATTCAAGGCCAGCCAAGACCCCATAGTGAGTTCAGGACCAGCCTGGGCAAGCAGAGCAAGACTTTGTCTCAAAATAAAAATTTTTTTAAAAGAAAGTTTTATTTAAGGGTTTGAATGTTGAATCTTTACCTTGGTATGACTGCGAATCAATTTTACACTGTTTAGTACTTGTATGAAACCAAGACGATGGTGTTGTCAGAGGCACAGAATTTTTTTTTTTTTTTTTTGATACAAAGTCTTTTTTTGTAGTCCAGGCTAGTCAGAAGTGACTATGTAACCCAGGCTAACCTGGAACTCAGGGCAATCCTCTTGCCTCAGTCTCCATAATGCTGGGATTACAGGTGTGTGCTACCATTCCTGGCTCTAGAAATTGAAACTAGAAATACTAACTTTCATTGTATATAGCCTGCTAACTCTACCTGCACTATCCCATTTATTCCTTCTTTTCTCACATTAATCCGGTGAAGTAGTTGAATTAAATGAAAGTAATAACTGAAGAAGGCATTTCTTTCTAAAATGCTGATGCTTCAATTCATCAGATTTTGACTCTGAATCCTTCTTCTACATCTCACAAAAGAAATTTTTAGTTGGGCATAATGGAAAGTTTATAATGGAGATGATCACTTCTGTTTAGAATTTTTAATAAAATGAGCTAGTATTATTAAAAATGCATATTTAGAAATTGATTACATTTTAATTTTATCCAAGGGAGAATCATGCTCCTTTATAAATCTTAATAAGTTTTACTCTGTAAACTTAACCCTATCAACTGTGTGTGTGTGTGTGTGTGTGTGTGTGTGTGTGTGTGTGTGTGTGTGTTTTATACTAGAGGGCCCTGCCTAGGCTAAGTGTTATACTACTGAGCCACATTCCTAGCTCCTTCAACTTTGTGCTTAAATATCTTAGGCTACCACACACCTTTAAAACTTATTGCACAGGGAAAAGAAAAGATGACTTTTCAGATTCTTTGATTTTATGACTTAATCCAGATGGTTCTTAATATTCAAAATATTGTGCCTTTTACACAACACACTGTAGGCCAATAGTATTGAAACATTTTGAGCAGAAGAACCATTTTGTCAAATAAAATTTTCATAGAACCCCAATGTAAAATAATTCAAATGCTACTTTATTAGCACAAATGTATGTTCAAGTTTAAATTTATAACTTTTGTTTATTCATTTACTATCTTAATTATTGTAAAATAATATATTACAAAACAATACTATAATAAACAGCCCTTGGTTGTCCATCTGCTCTGTAATCAAATTACTATAAAAATAACAAAATTAATAAAACTTTAAGTAATTTTGAACCAGGAATGGTGGCTGTGTAGCCATAATCCCAGTGCTCTGGGAGGCTGAGACAGTAGGATATCGAGTTCAAACCTGCCCAAGGCAATTTAGTGAGATCCTGTCTCAAAAGAATTTTTTAAATGAGTGGAGGATGTAGCTCAGTGGAAAGGCCCTGTGGTCTATTACCACTACAGGAAAAAAAAAAAGAGGCTACTCTGCTACACAAGTGTGAAATTGGAAGTTATAGGTGGTAACTATAATCTTTTGTCTGCCTCATATTCTTTGTGGTGTGTGTGCTAATGAAGATCAGGTGCAGGGCCTTCACACTGAGCTACCTCACCACATTTTAGTTCCTTTTTCATTGCTGTTTCAATACCCGACATCCACAAGATAGGGGAGGAGGAAGCGTTCATGTTAGCTTATAGAGAGTCACAGGCTGTCCATTGGCAGCTGTAACAGTGGAAGCACATGGCAAAGGCAGAGGTGGAGGCAGCTGCTCACAGCACTGCAAATCGGAAGCTGGGTCAAGTCCCGGAAGAAAGGCAGGAAGCAGCATATGTCCTTCCAGGTCCCAGGATCCCTTCTGGTCCAGCCTCAGTGTTCTGCCCATTCCAGGTTTAAGCCCCCACCACACCCCTGCAATCCAATCCACATGCCTACAATCCACCCCTCCAGACTAAGCCCCAGTCTCCTAACAGTGCATGGTTCCATAGATAATCCGTAACATCCAAATACATGAGACTCTTGAGGACATTCCATATTCGAACCACAATACCACCCCATTTTTATTTTTTATTCTGAGACAGAATCTTGCTAAGTCACTTAAGTTGCCCAGGCGGCCTCAAGCTTAGGGTTCTCCGATCTCAGCCTGCTAGGGTGGTCCCATTGCAGGGCTGTGCCACTGTGCTCGGCTCCCTGGTGCCTGGTAGGTGAGGTGAGAGGACTGCTGTTTGCGTTAACCTGTGCTAGCCCTTGGCTGGCCGTCTGCTGTCCTCCTAGGCACATCGTGCGCTGGTTGTCGCCTTATGATCCCAGAAGCAGCACCTTAGCTCTCTGTAGTCGGTACACCTCCACCCGCTCAGTTCTTCACAGAAATGTCTTGAAGGTTCTTGACCACCCCAGTGGGTCACTGTAGAACCTAACCTATCTTCTAAAAGTTTAAAGAACATAACAGGAGTCCTTACTTATACGTCTTTGAAGTGAAGATGTATTTCTCAATTAAAATTTATATTTCTGGGACAAGCAACACCTAATACTTGAAAAAATTTTTTGAGACCTACACTTATCATAATTGCCAGGTTTGTTTTTTTAATGAGGCAGGGTCTTACTCTTGAATTCAGGATGGTTCTGAACACACATGTAGCTCAGGCTGACCTTGAACACAAGGCAGTCCTCCTGCCTCAGCCTCCCCGGTGCTGGGATTATAGGCGTAAATCACCATGCCCAGCTTATATGGTGCTGGGGAATTTGAACCCAGGGCCTTACCTCTGAGCTATGCCCCCAGCCCTTATTTTTTGAGACAGGATCTTACTAAGTTGCCCAGGCCAGGCTCAAACTTGTGATCCTCCTGCCACCTCCTCCCAGAGTGCTGAGATTAGAGGCATGCAAGACCACTATCAGGTACAGACTTTATTTCTCAAAGGGCTAGGTAGCAAATTTTTTCATACTTTTAAGGTCATGAAACAAAACTGAGGTATTCAGTGGGGTCTTAAATTAACCATCTAGCATGTAATCATGCTAACTCAAAACCATTCTTCGCTCCTGTGTGGTTGGCCACATTGGACCTATGAGCTAGTTTCTCAATCCCTGGCTTACTAAATTCCCTTCCCTTGTGTTATTTGAAGGAATGATGTGGTATCTTTTTCCCTTTGTCAGTAAATGACTCAATGATGACTTACACTATGACAAAAATGACACCCACACAGTTGATACAGAATGTTTGATTTATGTATTTGTCATCTGTACAGATGACACTGGCCTCATTTTATATCTAACTGCATTTCCTTACCAAACCACAAAGTTCTTAAAGGATAAGATCTGTGGGCTGGAGGAATAATTCACCACACCCACCTTTTTTTCTCCCCAGGTGAGCCTCTGATTCTTCAGAATTAAAAAAATTTTAAATTTACATATCACCTCCATTTCCCTTTTCCACCCTCTCATCACCCCATACCTTTTCCACGAAGTCCACCTTCTTCCTTCTGTATCTGTTACATTTTTTGTGGTTCGGTTTTTCTTGTATTAGAGAAACCATATATTTAACTCTCCGGGTCTGATTCATTTTGCTGAGCCTAATGGTCTCAAGGTACATCCATTTTCTTAAAAATTATTCAAATTTGTCATTTTTTTTTTTGAGACAAGGTCTTTGTGGTCCAGGTTGGTCCTGAACTCACTATGGAGCCCAGGCTGGCGTTGGACACACAGCAATCCTCCTGCCTCACCCTCCCCAGTGCTGGGATTACAGGTGTGCACTACCACGCCCAGTTTATGTGGTGCTGGGGAATTGAACTAGGGTATTTAGCGCTTGCTAAGCAAGCGCTTTATCCACTGAGCCATTCCTCCAGCCCCTCAAATTTGTCATTCTTAATAGCAGAGTAATACTCTATTGTATATCACATCTTCTTTATACAGTCATCTGTACTTGGGCATGTTGGCTTCCTCCAAGATCTGGCTGTCACAAACTGTGCTGGTATACATGGGTATGCATGTGTCACTACCATATGACAACTTTTAACTCTTTTGAGATGATACAAGGAGAGGCACACCTGGGTCAAATGAAATGTCAATTTTCAGTGTTCTGAGGAATCTCCGTGCTGCTTTCCATACACCACCGTACCCATCGTATGTGAGTCTGGCCTACTGAACACAGGGCCTCGTACTTCCTAGGCAAGTGCTGTAACCACTGAGCTATGCCCCCAGTCCCATGTTAAGCATTTTTTTTAAAAGAATGCACTCTTTATTTCAAGTTTGAGCCAAGCATGGGAAACTCAGCACCTTAGTGAAGCCCTGTCTCAAAATCAAAATTAAAAAATGGGCTGAGGATATAGCTCAGTGTGAAGGCCTTGGGTTCAGTCCCTAGTACCACCAAAAAAAAGAGCATTCTTCAAGCTGAGGAGTTGTTGGAAATGCACAGTGATTATCTTTTTGTGTTGAAAAAGGCACTGACACATCTTATTAAAGCAATAGGAACAAAGACCTTTAGCCAGAACATATTTGCAAAGGCTGCTTAGCATAGAAATTTCATGGCTTTGATGTACACATTTAATAACAAGCAAACACACTTGATACCAAGGAAACCCAGAGTGTTTTTCCCTTTACAATGTTCTATTAAAGTGTTGCCCGTGGTCAACGTTAAAAGTAAAAAGTGTCTGAAATTTCATTTTTATTTCACAAAAATTGACATGATTAAAACATGATTATTTTCTATCCATCCAATAATAGAGCTAACAATAATATAAAAATATGTAAAAATATTCTAGATTCATAATTAGCAGATTTGCTAATGTCCACATAGCTAGTATAAATTTGATGATTTAAAAAAATAAATTTGTTTCCTTAAAAACACTTGGTTCATTTACCATTGGATATCAGATACATATCTACTATCCTGAAATACTAAAATAATCATAAATAAAAGTTGGTGCCTATACTTTAGGTTTCTTGTTAGGTGGATCCTGGAGGCTAAACTTCGGAATCTCACCAGAAGGAGCATATGGAATTCTCTTTGAAGATACCTTTTTGCCAATTGTTTCAATCTGAACAGAAAATAATTAGAAAGAGATATTAATAATTATAACACATAAATGTAAAAACTTTATAATGCAGTACAGTTCAGAGAATTTATGTGTTTACATGAAGAAAATGTTTCTCACATTGAGTTGCTTTGAGAGGTCTTGGGATCCTTCTTAATTTTTTATATTTGTAGAATCTATCTCCACCCCCACTTTCATATGCATATCTATACACTGTTTTTCCTGATGTCCTCCAACCAGAACCCCCAAGCATCAGAGAATCAGAGCTTTTCCAGTGGCGCAATGCTGTAATTACAGCACTCAGGGAGGCTGACGCAGGAAGATCAGTTCAAGACTTCCCTGGGCAACATAGCAGACCCTGTTCAAAAGTTAAAAACTAGGGTGGAGGGATGTAGTTCAGTGGTAAAAGCACTAGCCTAGCAAACACAAGGCCCTGGGTTCAACTCCTCAGCACCACATAAAATGGGCATTGTGACACATGCCTGTACTTTAGCACTCAGGAGGCTAAGGCAGGAGGATTGCTGTGAGTTTGAGGCCAGCCTGGGCTACATACTGAGTTCAGGACCAGTCTGGACTGTAGAGCAAGACCCTGTCACAAAATATATATATATAAATAACCTAAAAAATGGGCTGAAGATGTAGCTCAGTGGGAAGACCCTAGAGTTGGATCCCACTATTACCCCCACCCAATACATAAAATCAGAGAATCTTATGCCACTGTGGTGCTCAGTGAAGTGCATAAAAGAGCAGACCAGATTTCTATTCAGATTCCTTCTCTATTTTTATTTCCCTCCTCCTTACATTAAAAAACTTACAGGCCCAGTCATGCAGGCCTGTAATCCCAGTTAGCTGTGACAGGCCGAGGCAGGATGATCACAGATTCAAGCCAGCCTGGGCAACTTAGTGAGTCTCAAAATCGAAAATAAAAATGGGCAGGGGACAATTTATAATAGGTAATTCTTAAATAGTCAACATGTCCGTCAACAAATGAATGGATGAAGAAGATACAGTATATTTACACAGTAGAGTACTACTTTGCCGTAAAGATATATCGAATCATTTGTAGGGCAATGGATGCACCTTGAGATTGTCATGCTTATTGAAATTAATCAGATGCACAATGTTAAGCATCATATACTTTCTCTAATATGAGAAAAGTAAACCATAAAAAAGTTAAGAGATGGAAGAAAGTAAAAAGAAGGACTTTGCTGAGCAGAAGGTGGGTGTGGGAAG
Source organism: Ctenodactylus gundi (assembly GCA_004027205.1). Classification (NCBI taxonomy): domain Eukaryota; kingdom Metazoa; phylum Chordata; class Mammalia; order Rodentia; family Ctenodactylidae; genus Ctenodactylus; species Ctenodactylus gundi. The sequence goes on along the minus strand of PVKB01000920.1, from coordinate 86,519 downwards.
GTGAGGAAGGGGAAAGGTGAAGAAGGGAAGGGAAAATGATCAAGACACATATGTACATGAGCCGTTTCCTCAAGCTTACTTTTACGGTGAAGTACTGCAAATCCATGCTAATAAAATTTTAAAAATGGTCTGGGAATGTAGCTCAGTGTGAAGGCTCTGGGATCAATCCTCAGTACTGCAAAAACAGTTTGCAAGACAGCCGATCATGGAGCCAAAATAAACCTTTCTCCAAAAAAAAAGAGAAAACAACAAAACTTGCAGAAGTTGCAGTAACAGAGTTCTTAAGAGTGCAGCCTACAGAGTCTGGAAGGCCCAGTAGGGATCCTCACAGACAATGTTACTTAACTCTCCAGGTCTTCTCTTTCTCCCTCGCAGATGTTTCTCCTAGTACCTACTTCAAAAGATTGTGGTAAGAGTGAAAGTGCTTACCATACAAAAAGTGAGCCTTCAATAAATGACAGTCAATTCTTATTTAGCATATTACATTTTCCATGTATTTCCTATATTCTAAGTCATAATCTTATCTTTAAGAAAGACACTACTACTTCTTTAATGCTCACAAGATTTTTTTTCCAGACAGGGCTTCACTGCCTTCTAGGCTGGTCTCACACTCATATCATTATGTAGCCTAGCCTTCAAATTCACCATTCTCCTGCCTCCGCCTCCTGAATGCTAGGATTATAGGCATGGGCCACTATACCAGGGTAGTAATAGTAAGTTTATCTCCCCTCTACAGTAGAGATAAATATTACTATTCTATTTTTATATCTTACAATGAAAAATTAATATTTAACTCTGACTCAAAAGGTTTCTGCTTTGTATTAACTTATGTTTTTAGCATAATACATTTGTTTTATTCCTCTGAGGCATACAGCATAGGGGTAAAGGATGGTACCATTGTCTCTTGAGAAATTTATTATCTTATTTAGTGATTTATGTATCCATTTGCTGATTTCATTTCGATTTTTAAAATTCAGTTCTTACTTGGAAAAGCTAATTTTTTTACAGGAACACAAAATCATTTAAAATGTGTGTCTTTCTGCACATATATTCCCACTAGATGAGTAAAGCAAGAATGAGGAGAAATATGTAAGTGTTAGAAATAAATTTTAAAAATAACATCCCTGACTTGACATCACAACTGGGAAAAACAGCCATGTTACTCACTACAGGGTGGGGGGCAGAGGCGTCACTGGGGTCCTCAAAGGATGAGTTCACAGACAAAATGTCATCCGAGTCTTGGTACAACTCAGTGACTCATGAATGAGAAATGGACACAGAATTCTAAGTAAGAAGGACTTAGATGACCTGGTGAGAGGTTGAGGAAGATTTTCTGTCTTTGTGGGACTGGGGATTTAACCCAGGGAATACTGAGCTACATCCCCAGCCTGTTTTTTTAATTTTACTTTGAAACAAGGTCTTGCTAAGCTGCCCTGGGTTAGTGCATTCAAAATGTACTGGATAAACACCTACTCCTGAGACATCCCTTCTCTGGGTACTCAGTACTGTGGCTGATGGCTGTTTCCACATAGGGGTGACATGTTTCTCCCAAGGGGGGGTCCTTCCTCAGTCACCATCAGAATCACACCCTTACCTGGCCCAGATACTCACTAAAGGGAAGACCACTAGGAATAACAACACATCACGACAGCCATCCCTAATCATTTTGGTGCAAAGGCTGGTTTCATGGAAGAGAATTTTTCCATGGATGGGGTGGGGGTTCTGGCCTGGCGTGTTTTCAGGATGATTCAAATGCACTGCACTTTATTTCTATTATTATTCCATTGTAATATGTAATGAAATAATTATGAAAATCATGTTTATCTGTACTTGCAGCTGCTCCCCAGCACTAGCATTACCACCTCAGATCACCAGTCATTACATTCCTACAAGGAATACTGAACCCAGATCCCTCATACATGCACATCACAATAAAGTTTACACTCTTGTGCTAGAGGAAGAGCTAAATGGTTAAAGATCTTGCTTAGCAAGCTTAAGACCCTGGGTTTGATTTCTCAGCACCACATAAGCCGGGCGTGGTGGCACATGCCTGTAATCCTAGCACTTGGGAGGCTGAGGCAGGAAGACTGCCATTAGTTTGAGGTTAGCCTGGGCTCCATAGCGAGTTCAGGACTAACCTGAACTACAGTAAAAGACCCTGTCTCCAAAACAAAAAAAAAAAAAAAAGTTCACACTCTTAGGAGAATCTAATGCCTTTCCTGATCGGACAGAAGGTGGAGTTCAGGTTGTGGTAATACAAGTGATTAAGGTACAGCTGTAAACACAGAAAGATTTGACTTCTGGACAACCACTCATCTCCTGCTGTGGCGAGTTCCTAACAGGCCACACACCTGACCTCTGCCATACCGTAACCATAGCATATTTTGCAGTTTTCAACACTCATTTATACATTTTCTTACTTGCTTCATGATACAAGGTAAGTCAGGGCAATTTCTGTATCTAAGTAAACCATACCCTCCCAGATACTAAGTAAGGGAGAAAAACATTACATGAACTTTCTATTCACAAGCCAACAAAATTCCCAGAAAGACTTCCCAAAGAAGTAACTTGTCCCAGAGTTATGTTATTGCTAAATGAAAAGAAAATGAAAATTCTAGAACCCACACCCTGGGTTTAAAAAGAAAATGACCAAACCAAACCAAACAAAGCTGCCTATGACCACCGTTACCTGGAAGCCGATGGTCTGCAGCTCACCATGGAGCCCGTCCAGCACGCGGCGCCCGTCAAAGATGAAGGCCGGCTTCAGCATTTTTTTATGAATGCGCTCATAATCCAGCTCCTACACAGTAGCACAGGGACAGTGACAACACAGCACATGCGCACAGCTCCAGCGGGTCCAGAGGGCCTCTCGTGTGATGTACCTCACCTTAAACATGTCCCACTCGGTGCAAATGACAACAGCATGGGCCCCATCGCATGCCTCATATGGGTCCTTGGAAATGGTCACAAGCCGGGACACTGTCACACAGCAACAATGAAGACCAGAAACAAGAAAGGAATTATCTGAAATGTTGGGGTTTTGATTTTATTAATTTTATTACTGTCTTTTCTCTTTGTAGTTCTGGGAACTGAAACATAGGGCCTTTGCTCGGAGCGACATCGCCAGCCACCTTTTTACTGTTTATTTGAGACAGGGTCTCACTAATCACTAAGTTGCCCGTGCTGGACTTGAACTTGTGATCCTCCTCCCAAAGTGCAGTGATTACAGGCCTGGACTGAGATTATGACAGAGTGGAATGGTCTCGTTAAAGTGAATCATGGAGACAAAGGGGACTCCCAAACCTTGCCCCAAAAGCATCTCCTGGAATTTCTAGGTCTTAGTAGAATATGTTGGAAAATTTACTGGACCAACCCATAGCTCATCAGTTCAAATGCAAAATAAGGACGCGATAGGTAGAGTATACAGAATGAGGCTGAATAAAGAGTGCAGCAGTGGAGCAACCACAGGTTTCTAGAGAAGCTAAGGTGTCAGGGTCTGTGTAGGAGATGATTCCCGAGCCCCACAGCCTTACCTTGGTCATCCGCGGACACGCCTGGGTGGGAAAGGTCCACCACGATCTGCTCCCTGGGCACCTTCGGGTCATAGATGTGGAGGTGTGCACCTTCATCCATCAGGTACTTGCTGATATATATGCTGGAGGATTCTCTGAAGTAGAGTAAGATCAGTGTTGCTCTAATTGGCATTATAGTACAAGGTAATCTCAGAGAGAGATGACCCTGTTACCTAAAGCTGGCTGAGTGGTGAGAATATGGATTTTTATTTGCATTCTTTATATTGATACTATGTACACATATACTGAGACACACACGGGTATTTCACACATCCACTGAAGTAAAGATCAGGATACCTCGAGGAGTTAACACACTGCCAAAGGCCTTGAAATGGTGTAAAGAACTAATACCTTGTAAAATGGATGCACCTGGAGACCATTTTGCTCAGTAAAATAAATCAGACCCAGAAAGTTTATGGTTTCTCTACTATGAGAAAATCAAACCACAAAAAATGTAAGAGATACGGGAGAAAGTAAGAAGCTGGATTTTGTGGATAGGGAAAGGGAAAGGGGGCTGGTGACAGGGTGGGGAGGAGAAAGGGAGGAGGAATGTAAATAAAATAAATAAAAACAACAGGTACCTTGTGTCCCCCGTGTCCTTTTTGAATGCAAATCCCAAGATAGCTATCTTCTTGTCAGTTACCGTGTTAAACAGGCTGTCTATAATCCGGGAAGCAAACCTCCTCCGCTGGTAGTCATTCATGTCTATGACCTGAAATCAGTGCACATTGTGCAAAACGAGTTAAAGGAAGTGCAGCCTGTGCCATGCATCACTCAGAAGTTTAACTGAATCCTTTTCTTTTTAAATTATTTATTTTTGAGACAGGGTCTCACTCTATAGTCCAGGCTAGTCCTGAACTCACTACGGTGCCCAGCCTGGCCTTGAACCCAGGGCAGTCCTGCCTCAGCCTCCCAAGTGACGGGATTACAGACATGCGCCACCACACTTGGCTTATTGAGTACTTTTCTGTATGAATGTAAAGCTTATATATTAACAGGAGACAAGATTAACTACATACTTGGGTGTCTATAGATTTAAAAATAAAGATAAAAAGAACTATCCATCTCCTTTGTTAAAGCCTGCTGGGTCATTTCTATTGTCACCTGACCTGATGTGCCCCCATCAGTCTGAGTTGGATGCAAAGATGGGGGACCCCACTAAGTTTTAACTCCGAGCGCTTTTGCAATGCAGCTATGAGGCCAGCCTAGGTAAGGAAACTTCCCCACACAGGAGAACAGGGGCCTGGAAGCAATGAGATGTCACCATCCATCTCCATATGCTCTCCATCTTCCATTCACTGAAACTCAGTCTGAGCATGGGCCTGTAATCCCAGCACACTGGGAGTCTGATGCAGGAGGATCGCAAAGAGCAGCCCAATCGGGCAACAGTGCAACTTAGCAACTTAGTGAGACCCTACTCCAAATAAAAATGAATTTGAGCTGGAGTGTAGCTCAGCACAAAGGCACTAAATTCAATTCCCACTACTGGAAAATTTTAAAAAGTCAGTTTGAGAAGAAAATGGTCAGGAACAACTAAACAATGTGCAGGCTTATAGCGACCTCTGTTTCATCTTTTTTGTTTTGTTTTTTTTCAATAATTTTATTGTGGTAATTTTTGTTTTGAGACAGTTTCATTTGGGGTCCAGGCTGGCCCTGAACTCACTATGTAGCCCAGGCTGGTCTCGAACGCACAGCAATCCCCCTTCTTCAGACTCCCAAGTGCTGAGATCACAGGCATGCACCACCACGTCCAGTTTACGTGGTGCTGGAGAACTGAACCTGGGACCTTGTGCTTGCTAGGCAATAGCTTTAACTGCTAAGCTACACCTCGACCCCTATATAGCTACTTCTGGACAAACTGTAACACCACAAATACTCAAATATTTACGAAGGTTGATGAGATTTTTAAGCTAAATAAGAGTAATAGTCTACAGTAACCTACTCTGGTAAATTTAGGTTGGTAACAAGGGAAGATCTTTCTTTAAGGTACTAATATTCTAGGAACCACCTTAATTAAACCTTGAGAGGGTAGAAAGACTTCCTCTGCATTTTGCACATAACAAATGGTAAGATAAAAGCCATTTACTGGACTGAATGAAACGACCCAAGGTGTATGCCTTCCCTAAATTAGCATGAGCATTTCTTGAGATGCCCTCCCATGCCTACTGATAAAATCTGGAAAGTTAGAAACTCAGTAGAAAAATATCTGAGAAAAGCACATATACTGGCCAGTGCTTAAAAACTGATTTAATGTCTCTAAATGTCAATGCCATCATCTAAAACTGGGGCCAGTGCTAGTGCTGAAGGCTAAATGAGGCAGTGAGTGCAGGGGCCCTACGCACTCCTGAGACCAGGCACGCATTCAGCAGGTGTTCCTTCAGGGCTTCCAGTTTGGACAGGGTTTCCAGCGTTAGGCTTGGGACTCTGACAGGGACAAACAGGTATTAGGTGCACACCTCTTGAAAGCATGACTATACAAGTTCTTTATTTTGGCTATTTTTGTGTGCTGGAGATTGAACCTTGGGCCGTAGCACTGAGTTACATCTTCAACCTAGATTTTATTGTATTTTAAGACAAGGTCTCATTTAGTTGCCCAGGCTGAGCCTGAACTTAGAATCCTCCTGCATCAGCCTCTCAAAGAATAGGAATTATAGGTACGATCTACCAGGCCCAGCTCTTTCTTTTGATTTTATGCTTTTAAGATACAGAAGAATTATAAATAATGATAGTATCAGGTTTTTACTCTGGGAGCCAATTTAGTATAAAATTAGAAGAAATGAAATTTTTTAAAACGCCCACAAACAATCCTAAAAGAAGTAAACTGATTGAGTTCCTGGAATAAATTCCACCGAAGACATTTCCCAAAGGGGACATTAGCACCTGACAAGAAATTACTGACTCCGATGACGAGCAATACCTGCTGCCAATAGCGAGCTACTTCTGGCAGATTCAGAGCCTCGCAGAGGTAAACGAGATTCAGAACATCTTTTTGGAAGCAGCTCCCACCAAAACCTGAGAAGAGAAATATTTGACGTTTTCTTGTAAGAACCAAAAAGCTGAACCATCTGACAAGTTTAGACTATATAAGAAGGGCTATTACTAAGATTTTTATATATTAAACTCAAATGTCAGGAAATAAGCAGGTTTACAAATTATATGAAATTTATAGCCAACTAATCAACTCGTTTAGTGTTTCCCCAATAACTCTGACAAAAGTTTCATTATGGTTATATTTGATTTTTGTTTCATTTTCTTTTATTTTCTGTTTTCCCTCTTACTTATCTGGTGTGACTTTCCTGCATCTTTCTTTACTGTACAGTAGCAAATGTTATGACAAGAGCCACACAATACATAGTTCAGTCCACGTGCCACATACAGACTCTGTCACAACTCTGTCACTGTAGCTCAAGACCCACCACAGAAAACAGGCAGACAAAAGGGCATGTCTGTGTTCTCGTAAAATTTATTTACAAGAATGGGAGTGTGGTACAGAGGCAGGACACTTGCCTGGCGTGCATATGGCCTGGGGTTCAGCCCTCTACACCACCATCCCCCCTCAAAAAACAGTTTGAGGTAGTATCTAAATAAAAAGGATTATTTCTGTAAAATAATTTACATACTGAAACAAGCTGTGGGGGCAGATTTGACCTGAGGGCCACACAGATTGTGACCCTTGATCTCATGCAATTCTGGACCAGCAACAGATGGGATGGGCTTTGGAGTAAGGATCACCTGGCTGCTCTTAGTTGTAGGATTTTGAGCAAGGTGCAAAAATTTTCTTAAGCCCAAATCTTCCTTAAAAAAGAAAGATATAACCAAGCTGGCATGGTCATGTATGCCTGTAATTCTAGCAATCAGGAGGCTAAGGCAGGACAACTGCCATGAGTATGAGGCCAGCCTGGGCTCTATAGTGAGTTCAGAGTTCAAGACCAGCCTGGACAACAGAGCAAGACCCTATTGCAAAAGAAAAAAAAAAAACAAAAACAAAAACAAAACGATATTACAAGCCAGACCTAGTGGTGCAGGGCTGTAATCTCACCTCAATGCTCTGGGCAGAAGACAGGGGCAGAATCTGAGGTAGGAGTACCACATATTCAAACCCAACCTAGGAAACTTAGTGAGATCCTGTCTTAAAACTCAAAATTTTAAAAACTGACTAAAGATATAGCTTGATGTGAGGGAATAGGGTTGGATCCTCAGTACTGGAAAAAAACAATTAAAGGAGAATATAATGGTACTTTCCTAACAAGTTATATAGATAAAATGAGATATATAAATTATAAAACATGGCAATAATATGACTTCAGTAAATAGTAATTTTTTCTTTTTATTAAATGATCACTAGAAGAAAACACCAAAAAGGATAGAATATAAAGGCCAGGGAAACCAGTACTGCAAAATGACACACAGCCTCAGAAACACTAAAGGGTCTTCCTATGACCCAATCGATAAAACAGTCTATTGACTATTATACCAACTTTATTAACTTATATCAAAAAATAGTTCTCAGGTCTAGGGGTGTAGCTTAGCAGTTAAGGAATTTGCCTGGCATGCACAAGGCCCTGAGTTCGATTCTCCAGTACCAGATAAACCGGGCATGGTAGCACATGCCTGTAATCCCAGCACTTGAGAATCTGAGGCAGAATAATTTCTGTGAGTTGGAAGCCAGCCTGGGCTACACAGTGAGCTAAGAACCAGCCTGGACTACAGAGCTAGACCCTGTCTCAAAAAAAAAAAAAAAAAAAGTTTTCATCATTGTGGCAGCTGTGTTCTATAAAGTACCTAAGTTTGATTTCCCCAGCACCATAAAAGCTGGGCATGGTGGCACATGCCTGCAATCCCAGCACTCAGGAGGCTGAGGCAGGAAGATTGCTCTGAGTACAAGGCCAGCCTGGGCTCCATAGTGAGTTCAGGACCAGCCTGGACTACAGAGTGAGGCACTGTCTTCAAAAACAAAACAAGCAAACCCAGTGAAGCCGAGGCCTTGCTCCCAAGCAAAATACAAAGGTTAGGTTCCTACATGCCTCTGCACACAGCATTTGTAGTCAACCAATCAATACACAATCTCGACTTACCTCTGCTTCTGTGTAAATACATTTTCTTGAATTTTTATTACTGGTTCACTAATACTGAACTCATGGCCCACAGCTCTGTACATAGCCTATGCCTGAATGCAACTTGCTAACACACCTATTTTCTCCATAAGACCACGGCTGTTTTCGTACACTTGGGTCCTATAATTCAACCCTACCCTTGGAGGCCAAGTGTAAAGGTAAAGTCAGATGTGCATCTGCTGGCTCAAATGCCTCACTGCTGTCTTGGAGAACTGCAATGCCGTTAAGTATTGATTTTGAGGCTACCAATAAGTTTTAGCAAACAGGCATATTCCCAAGCAGAATCCATGAATAATGAGGCCGTGAGGGGCCCAGAGGTGCAGGCCTATAATCCCAGTACTTTTGGAGGTAGTCGCAGGAGAATCACAAGTTTAAAACCAGCTTGGGCAACTTAGCAATGTAGCAGACACTATGCCAAATAAAAAAATAAAAAGAGGCTGAGTATGTAGCTCAGAGTGAAGGCCTTGTGTTCATTCCCTGGTGCCGCAAAAAAAAAGAAAAAAAAGAAAGAAAGAAAGAAAGAAAAAATTACTAGGCAGATTTACAGAAATATATAGGAAAAACAAAGCATAGGAAAGTTTATTTCCTACTTGCTTAAACTGTTCATTGAGTTGTTTTCTACACAGCTTCCCAAAATACTGAATTCCGTGTATCCCACTAAGAGTGAGAACCCTCTACTCTTCCACTAAAACACTGACTATGGTTTATCCTACTAATCAGTCAGTCATTATTAAACAATGTAAGTGATTGCTGCCTCACTTAGCAAGCCCGGGTAGGTTGAAGGACATGTGTATAATAGAATCTTTTCTGTGGATGTGTTTTGAAGGATATTAGGCTTAAAAAAAATTCTTACAGTTAGAAACCTAGCCAAATGAACACACTTATGTAGAGGAAAGTGTTAATTTACCAACACTGGCTTTCAGAAACTTATTTCCGATCCGCTGGTCCATCCCGATAGCTGTGGCTACCTCTTCCACGTCCGCTCCTGTCGCTTCACACAGGGCGCTGATGGAGTTGATGCTGCTGATCCTCTGGGCAAGAAAAGCATTTGCTGCCTTAGGGGAAAAAAAAGAGGGGACGTAGGATGAGCTAAAAGAGCAATCTGGCATATCAGTAACCAGTTTCAGTGTTATACTGATTTGATGCAAATTACTGAGGGCTTATCAAAGACTGATGCAGATGATGGACTGTCTCTTAAGGGGTTATGTTTTAAATTAGGAAGACAGAAAAATTAAGAAAAGGTTAAAAGGAGGAAAAGGATGTTTTTAAAGACGGGTATTTTAAATTTATCATTTGTTACTTTACATTTCATAAAAACGTAGAGTTTTCTGAATTATATTTTGCTAGGTAATCCCCCTTATGAAATTATTTCATAATTTGAATGTGCAAGAATATTATCTTCAGCAGGGCCTGGTGGCACATGCCTGTAATCCTAGCTTTAGGGAGACTGAGGAAGGAAGATTGCTGTTGAGTTCAAGGCCAGTCTGGGCTATAAAGGGAGCACAGAACTAGTCTGGACTACAGAGTAAGATCCTGTCTCAATATATATATATATATATATATATATATATATATATATATATATATAATATATATATATAAAATATATATATATATTATATTCAAAAGCATAACCTTTTATTAACAATAAGAAAGCATATATGGGCCATCTCCTTTTAGGAACCACTTCCAATTAGCAGAAGCTATTTTTTTAAACAAGGTGATCTCACTTTGTAGCCTAGGCTGGTCCTAAACTCACAATGGATCCCAGGCTGGCCTTGGACTCACAGAAATCCTCCTGTCTCAGCCTCCTGAGTGTTAGTATTATAGGCCTATGCCAACACACCCAGCTTATGTGGTGCTGGGGAATCGAACTCAGGTACTTAGCTCTGGACATAGTGCTTGCTAGACAAGCGCTTTAACCGCTGAGCCATTTCTCCAGTCCCTAGCAGAAGCTTTTTATCCTTCTGTCCTTGTTTGTGAAATAAAACTATGCACAAAAAAAAAGAAAGAAAAAGAAAGAAATCACATATTTAGCTTGTCAAATTCAAGAGAAAAAACACTTGCCTTTAAATTTGGTAAAAAGAGAGGGGCCCAGTGGCACAGGCTGCAGTCCCAGCACTCTGGGAAGATGAGGCAGGAGGATCAAGTATAAACCCAACCTAGGCAACATAGCAATTTAACAAGATTCTGACTCAAAATCAAAAATAAATATGGGCTGCAGATGTAGCTCAGTGTGAGGACCTAGGTTCAATCCCTACTATCACAGGAAAAAAAAAAAGAAAACGGTGCCAAGCTATGTGGGACATGGCCACTTATGTCTATACCTATGCCTATAGTGTCAGCTCTCTGCGAAGCTGAGACAAAAGCCACCCGTGAGTCCAGTCAAAGGCCAGTGTGGACCTAACGCCAGCGAGAATAGCAGGTATCAAGTACTCAAAAACATAACAAATGCTGGTGAGGTTGTGGGAAAAAGGACCCCTGCTACACTAGTGGTGGTCACTATGGGAAGTAGTATGGAAATCCCTCAGAAAATTGAAAATAGATATCCCATTTGACACAGCGATGATACCTTTTCTGGGTATCTTCCCAAAACAGTTGTCTTACAAGAGTGATGTAGGTACACCCATGTTTATAGCAGCAATTTACAGTAGTCAAATCTTGGAAGCAGCCAATATGTCCCCAACAGATGAATGGATAAAGAGGTGTGCTATATTTACACAATAGAGCACTACTCTGCCATAAAGAAAGGAAAGTTTAAATCATTTTATAGGAAAATGGATGCATCTCAAGACCATTATCCTTAGCAAAATGAATCATAGAAGGCTAAATCTTGCATGGTTTCTCTAATATGACAAAAACAAACCATTAAAAAAATAGTAACAGAGATGGAAGAAATAAGAACACATACTTTGTGGAGAGGGACAGGGGATGTGGGCGTGAGAAGGAGAAGGAAAGTAAAAATGATCAAGGTGTGATATGTGAATTATAAATAAAAGGGCAAAAAAAAAAAAAGAGGCCAGCCTGGACAACATAACAAGACTCCAACTGAAACACAACAATACTAGCCAGGCCTGGGGAGGGGTACAGACCTATAATTCCAGCACCCTGGGAGGCTGAGGCAAGAAGATTGCAAGTTCAAGCCCAGCAGGGCACATAGCTCAGAGGGCGAAGCACTTGCCCAGGAAGAGCAAGGCAGTGGGTTTGATTCTCCAGTACCATACAGTGGGCATGGTGACTCACACTCGTAATCTCAGCACTTGGGAGGCTGAGGCAGAAAGGACTGCCATGAGTCAGAGGCCGGAGCTACATAGTGAGTTCAGGATCGGCCTGGACTACAGAGCAAGACGCTGTCTCAAAAAAGCAAGACAACAACAAATAGAAGTTCAAGCCCAGTATAGCCAACGTACTAAGACCTTGTCTCAAAATCAAAACTGGACTAAAAAATAAAATGGGCTGAGGACATAGCTCAGTGTGAAGACACTGGGCTTGATCCCCAGGACCACAAGAAACAAAAGAAAACAAAACCCAAGAATAACAAATGTGATGGAAAGCTAACAGCTATGGACTAACCAGTTTGGAAAGCTCTGAAGACCAGGTGTTAGTGGTAAGGATCTTCTCTTTGGGAACCCAGTGCTCATACACAGCACACAGGGCCTGCACAGCTTTCTGGCCCTCGGGGGTTTCATCCCCTCCGATCAGGACTCTGTCTGGGTTCTTCAGGTCCTTAATGGCCGTGCCCTCTGCCAAGAACTCAGGGTTGGACAGTACCTGGAGTAAAGGAAAGTTTTAAGCTCAAATTAATACCAGCAACTTTGAAGGCATCAATATTTACATAAAAAGAATCAGCTTTTGTGTATCCATCAGCTCTGCAGAGCTGGATCAGTCCTCAACCCTTCCATGCAAACGCATTTTCCTGGGTTTATTTCCTGCAACCACATCACGTGCAAATATCACTGCACTCAAGACACCAAACGAGAAGAACCAGACTCTACTGCTTTATTCTTCTATACCTGCAAATTCAGGTTGGGTTTTGTGTTAGCATCAAATATGCGACGAATACTTTCTGCTGCCCGCACTGGGACTGTGCTTTTCTCCGTCACAATTTTGTACCCGTTTGAGTTTTGCACAATGCGTCTAGCACAAGCTTCAATATACTTCAGGTCCGCTGCGCGACCCTTGCCCATCCCGTAGGTTTTTGTTGGAGTGTTCACCTGGGGAAAGAAGTGAGCAGCTGTGACACAGGCAAGATTCAAGCTATTCCCTGGACTGGCGATTAACAAGGCAAGTAGGAAGGTCACTGTCACCAGCAGTCACAATCTAACGCTGATCGTTCCATGGAAATAACACTTTCACAAACACAGCCCTGGAAGAATCAACTAGAGAACTCGTTCGATAAATCTTGGTTAAGTAACTGCTGGCTATACGCCAGACACCAGGGCAGGCAAGTTCCCAGCTAAGCCTGGAGGTAGAAATAAATGAGAATTCACATATGGTCTGACATGAAATCTAAGTTTTCTTTTCTTTCTTTTACTTTTATAATATGGACTTTAAAAATAAATTTTAGGGCTCAGGGCATAGCTCAGTGGTTAAAAGCAAAGACAAGGCCCTAGGTTCAATTCCCCATTACCACATGAACCAGGAACGTAATCCCAGTACTCAGGAGACTGAGGCAGGAGAACTGCTGTGAGTTTGAGACCAGCCTGGGCTCCGTAGTGAGTTCAGGACCAGTCTGAACTACAGAGCAAGACCCTGCTTCAGAAATAAATAAATAAAATTTGTCAGACCTGATGGTACAGGATCAGGAGTTCAAGACCAGCCTTAGCAACTTAGAGACTTGGCAAAACCCTATCTCAAAATCAAAACTAACAATGGCTGGAAATGTAGTTCAGCGAATGATCAGAAGGCTGAGTCAGGAGGATTGCAATTCAAGTTCAGCCTGGGCAACTTAGCAAGATCTGTGTCAAAATCAAAACTTCAAAATGGTCTGGGGATGTAGCTCAGGGAAAAGTCCTGAGTTAGAGCCTCAGTACCATAAAACAAATGACAAAAATATAAGAAAAATCCCATCACTTAAGAGGCTGAGGTAGGAGGATTACCATGAGTTCAAGCTAGCCTTGGCTACATATGTAATGAGTTATAAAGAACCGCCCCTCTCTCAACAAAAATGCATAAAATAAAATATTAAAGGGTTCTGAAAAGTCTGTAACTTATTAAAACTAGAGTACTTTTTGAAACAACAGTCAATAATACTAGCTCTCTTCTGTTGGTAAGCTTATGATCTGGTGGAAAGCTAAATAAAGGAACCAAACTAACCAAATGAAAGCTCAAAGACTATGCGAAGTGTGAAAAGCAGGAGGAAGAAGTTGTGAAATGCGTGGTACAACTTAGGATGCCTCTTGGTTGTGGCAGGCAGGGCGGAGGGGACTGGAAAGGGCAAGGGCGGCTGGCAGGGTGTGGGGGACTGGCTAGAGTGGGAGGTGATCACGCAGATTCCCCTGGTGAAGGACCTGAGGGAACAGCTGAAAACTGACTCCTGCAAAAATGATTCCTATCTAGAATTTGTTTAAAAATAATCTGGAGCAGAACTTGTGATCTTCCTACTCAGCCTCCCAAAATGCTAGGATTATAGTCCTGTACCACTGGGCTAAGCCAGAGGTTAATTTTTAAGTTGATAGTTCTGTATGGCTTAAGTTGATGTCACAAATATCCAAATGGTATTGGAAAGAAGGTTCCCTGCCTCTCCCTAGGCCTTAAAGTTCTTTAGTCATAAACCATCAGGGTGTAGCTACCAACTGGTAGTAACAAAACCACCCCCCACAAAGTATTTCAGCACACAGCTATGAGAACAGCAAACAATAGATTGAACCTTGGCTCAAGTACGGGATAATTACAGTATAATCCTGAGTGTGGGTTCTTTTTTTTCTATTGTAAAGTTAAAATATGATTTGAATGTGTTTGTGGACTAGCTTGATAACCTAATCACACATGCCAAGTTCCAAATAATTAATTTAAAATGACTGGAAAAATAATTCCTTTATATAGGAGATGCCTCTAAGCTCCAAAACCGATTCTCTTAGCCTCACCTCTGCCAACCAGCAGAAAGAGATGATAACATATGTACCACCATGACACGGGCTCAGTTACCAGTGCCACCGGCTCTGCAGCTCTCTTTACAACTCGACCTGAGTTTATTTCTTCCATATCTTGAAACTAATATATGATGAGATGATGGCTACTGGACAAAGCGATGGAAATCAAAATCAAATTGGACATTTCTTACTAAGCTATGTGTGACTTGATGACACATTAAAGAACAACAAAACTACGAAGACAAAGATACACTGAAATTCACACAGCAAAGGAAACTACTTACAGAAATAAAAACCAGATCAGCTTCTTTGATGGCATCATCAATATTGGTAGAAAAAAACAGATTTTTTCCTCGACAGGATTCTACCACTTCTTTCAGTCCTGGCTAGAAAGAAAATAGAAAAGGAGTTGTACATATGCTATGACCTAGGGGCTGGAGCAATAGTGCAGAGGTTAACCCTGGGTGTGATTCGCCAGCACCACATAAGCCAGGCCTGTGGCACACACCTATAATCCTACCACTCAGGAGGCTACGAGACAGGAGGCCGGAGGACTGCTCTGAATTCAAGGTCAGCCTGGGCTCCATAGTGAGTTCAGGACCAGCCTGGACTACAAAGCAAGACTCTGTCTCAAAAAAAAAAAAAAAAAAAAAAAAGAAGAAGAAAATAAAATAAAAAAGCTCAATAGTACAATGTTTGTTAGAAATGAAAGGTTTTCGTTTTTGTTTTGAGGCAGGTTTTGTACTCCTGTTTTCTAGGCTGGTCCTGAACTTTATGTTCCCCATGCAGCCTCAGACCCACACATTACCTGCTGCACTAATTCTGCCAGCTAGGTTAGATCTCTTAATAGATTCACTATTTAATTATCATATTTAGGTTTTAGTTAGGTGTCTTAATAGAGTCATTATTATCATAGTTAGGTTTTAGAATAGTATATTTATAAGAGAACTTAAATCTTTTCACAAGCTAAAATTATCTCTCATTTTACTTTAAAAATACAAAAGGGCTGAAGGAATAGCACAGCAGTTAGGGCACTTGCCTAGCAAGGACAAGACCTTGAGTTCAATTACCTAGCACCACATAAGCCAGGCATGATGGCACACACCTCTAATCCCAGCACTTGAGAGACAGAAGCAGGAGGACTGTGATGAGTTTGGGGCCAGCCTGGGCAACATAGTGAGTTCAGGACCAGCCTGGGCTACAGAGGGAGACCCTGTCTCAAAAAAAAAAAAAAAAAAAAAGGAAAAAGTTTAACACTATGAACTCATCTTAGAGTGAAATAACAAAAGAATCTGGATAACTCATTAAAACAGAAGCATCTTTTTGTTTCCAATACTGGAGACTGAACCCAGGGCCTTTGCACTAAGCTAAATTTCTAGCCCGTTGTATTTTATTTGACCCAGGGTCTTGCTGAGTCACTCCGCTGCCCAGGCTGGTCTCTAACTTGCAATTCTTCTGCCTCAGCCTTTCAATGTACTAGGATTACAGGTGCCACCATACCTAGGAGAAGCATATTTTCCAAACTACAAAATCTCTAATGTCACAAAATTTTTGAAATTTAGCTAAACAAATTAATAGTACTAAACTACAAAAAACAGCAGTCACTTGTCTAGGTTTTACCTAATATAATAACCTAAAAATCTAAGACATACTATTATAAACAACCAAAGATATATTTTATTTTTCCAGAGTATTTTCTTTTCTTTTCTTTTTCTTTTTTTGAGACAGGGTCTTACTCTGTAGCCCAGAGTGGTCCTGAGCTTACTATGTAGCCTAGGCTGGACTTGAACTCATGGCAATCCTCCTGTCTCAGCCACCGAAGTGCTGAGATTACAGATATGCACCACCATACAAGGCTTATGTGGTGCTGGAGAACTGAACTCAGGGCCATGTACTTGCTAGGCAAGTGCTCTAACTGCTGCACTATGCTACCAGCCCCAGAATACCATCTTTTAACTCTACACTATGTTAACCATACTAGGAGACAAAATTAGAAAACAGACAAGACAAAAAAATTCACCACAATCTCACTATAATCAGTATAATCTTGAGCATGCGTGTGTGTGTGTGTGTGAGAAAGAGAGAGAGACAGAGAAAGAGGGAGAGAGGGAGAGAGGGAGAGAGAGAGAGGGAGAGAGAGAGAGAGGAAGAGAGAGAGATACTGGAGATGGCACCCAGGGCCGTCACACTGAGCTACATCCTCAGCCTTTCCTTAATCTTTTATTTTGGAACAGGCTCTCCCTACATTGCTGAATTGCCAGGGTAGGATGGGACTTGTGATCCTTCTGTCTCAGCTTCCCAGAGGTTTTGTTTTGTTTCCAGTTCTTGAGACAGAATCCAGGGCCTGGCACATGCTAAGCCAGTGTTCTACCACTGAGCTACACCTCCAGCCCATTCACTGCATTTTGTATCCAGATTATTTTCACTAAATCTCTTATTAGTTGCAGCCTCAAATTTTTACAATATTAGTGCAAATAATTCAGTCAACAGAAACACAAAGAAGGGGTTGGGGACGTAGCTCTGCAAAGAGATGGTTATCTAGCAAGCACAAGGCTGGGGGTTCTACTCCTGAGCACCACATAAGCCCGGCACGGTGGCACATGCCTATAATTCCAACACTTTGGAGGCTGAGGCAACAGGATTGCTGTGAGGTAGAGGTCAGCCTGGGCTATATAGTGAGTTCAGGACCAGCATGGTCTGTAGCTCGAGGCCTTGTCTTAAGGAAAAAAAAGACCACTAAGGAATATGATCATAACAAAAAAGAATTATTTAATATACTTACCTCATAAATAGGAAGGGTATGAGAATTCCATGCATTGATTCTTGATTCGTTGACATCAACAACTGTCACCCTGATTTCAGGACACATGTGAGCAATGACACTGCACGTGGGTCCTCCGACGTAGCCTGCACCAATGCAGCAGATCTTCTTAATTTCAAACATGACTGCACTAAAAGGAAAATAGCACAGAAGCCAATCACATCACACATTCATCACGGTGTATGAAAACTGTCAACGTGGCAGATCTCTGAAAAGACTTGCGTCTGCTCCTAAGAGGTAGAAAAATAACGATTTTTTAAAAATTCCAGTTGGATAACCTAGCCTATTCTTGGCTATACTAGCATGAAACAAATGGAAAAAATTAGAGTAACTGATATTATTGGAGAAGAGCCACCAAGTCAGTAATGACCTAATCTTCAAAGTCAGGAAGAAAAATAAAGCAGGACTGCACCAAGCTAGAAAAAACCAGGCACAGTGGGGCATACCTGTAATCTTAGCACCCTGAGAAGCAGAGGCCAGCCTGGGTAACTAACTCAGCAATGAAGGCACTGCCCCAACACACAGCCTCACTCAGCTAAGCCTCCAGCCCATTTTGATTGTTTGTCTGAGACAGGGTCTTGCAAGGTCACTAAATTGCCTGGGGTAGGCTCAAACTTGCAATATTCCCACCTCTATGTCCAAAGTGCTGGGATTACAGGCCTGTGCCAGCATTCCCAGCTTGTCTCAGAATTTAAAAAAAAAAAAAAAATTAAAAGGGGTTGGGAATGTAGCTCAGGGCAAAGGCTCTTGGCCCAAACCTCAGTACTAAAACAAAACAAAGCCTACAACAGTGTTGATTGCTGGGGGAAAGCTGAGAAGGGACAGTTGCAAGTCCCAGGGTAAATTCTCACTTAACTGCAAGTCTTGCAATTCTTTGTTACTGTACAAAGATGAACTTTTTAAGTTGACACTATCATGGCAGATATTCAGATGAGCTCCACAGGCCAGAACTGGCCTCTGAGACTATAATCCTTGCTGTAGTTTTGAATGTTTCCCTAAGTAAGCGCTTGCTGGAACCTTAACTCTAATACAAGCTTGTTGGAAGGTGGGGCCTGTAGGAGGTGGTTACATCACAGGCCTCCACTCTTAGGTAGGGATTAATGCCTATTGTAAAAGGGCAGGAGGTTGGACATTGGATCTCTGTGCTTGCCCTACCACCACGGAATGACACAGCAAAAATGAGCTTGCCAGCCTCCATGAAATTCCTCATTGTGGTAAACCATCTCTCTGAAGCAGTGTTTTATGTTTTTTTCCGTTTGAATACCAGACACTGAACTTAGGGTCTTGCAAATGCTAGGCTAGTACCGCACCAAGCTATATCCCCAGCCTTTTTTTCTAAATTTTATTTTAAAACAAGGCCTTGATAAATTAATTGCCCTGGCTGGCCTCAAACCTGCAATCCTCCTGCCTCAGCCTCTCAAATAGCTGGGATTGAGCTGGGGGCTTAACTCAGCAGAGAGGATATTAGCACAGTGTGCGCCAGGCCGTGGATTCAGTTCTCCAGCACCACATAAAAATCAGCTGGGCATGTCTGTAATCCCAGCACTAAGGAAGCTGCGGCAGGGAGGACTGGATTAAGGTCAGCCTGGGCTATACGTGGTGAGCTCAGAATCAATCTGGACTACAGAGATCCTGTTTCAAAAAAAAAAAAAATCAAATAGCTGGGGACTATAGATATTTACCACCAAGCCCTCTTTTCACTTCTTCATTAAAAAAAAAAAAAAATTAAGACAGGGTCTTGCTCTGCAGTTCAGGCAACCTCAGGACTCACTATATAACTCAAACTGGCCTCGACCTTGTGGCAGTCTTCTTGTATCATCCTCCCAGTGTGCTGGGTTTACAGGTGAGCTCTAGCATGCCTAGTTCTACGTCTTCCTTTGACACTTACACACTTCTCCAATGCATGGAGATACTAGCCAGGAAATATTACAACTATCCTAAATCTACCTTTTGTTTTTTTAGGCTGGTCCCAAATTTACCCTGTATCCCAGGCTGACCTCGAACATAATGGTAATCCTCTTGTCTCAGCCTCCCAAGTGGTAGGATTACAAGTGTATACCACCATGTCCAGCTTATGGGGTGCTGGGAAATCAAATCCAGGGCCTTGTACTTTAACCATGAACTATGCCCCCTACTCCTAGGTTTTTCTCCTTAAAAATATAAATAAGTTAGTAATTCTCTATCATCACTTGTGAAGCCATAAAAATATAATATTCCTATTAAACTTTCAGGATACCATGATTCTTATCAGCAAAAATACTGAACTCTTCCCCCCAAAAAAATGTTTTTAGTACAAGGATTGAAACCCAAGGCTTCTTACTCAGCTACATCCCTATTTTTAAATTTCTTTTGAAATAGGATCTTTCTAAGTCACTGAATTGTCCAGGCTGAGCTGGAACCTGCTATCTTCCTGTGACAACCGCACAGATTGCTGGGATTACAAGCGTGCACCACGCCAGATGGCTAAAGCCACTGGAATTTACTTCTGGCAACCAGCCACTCTTCCTCGCTTCACCTGTCCTCCACTTTCCAGTCTGACCCTTTACCACTTTTCAGCTCTCATGTGCTCTATATACAGAAAGAGAAAACTGCAGAATGGATAAGCTGGGTGTGGCCGCAAACGCCTGTGATCCCAGCACTGGGGAGGCCAGGAGAGGAGGACTGCCCGGCAGCACGGTGAGCTCAAAACCAGAATGGACTACACAGAGACTCAATCTCAAAAGAGAAAAAAAGAAAAAACAAAAAAAGAAGACAAGACAGGACTATAGTGGAAGCACACATATGATGGCTGACGCTCGGTGGTTATTCTGGGAAGCTCCTACCACAGGTGGGGCAGCTCAGCCTTTAGCAGACTAACCGAAGATGTGTCCCACACGTTCAGTGCAGCTGTCCCCATCTCTGTAGTAGGGAAGACTTGACACCTTGTTTCAGAAAAATTTTCTAAATGTATCCTGCCTTAATCCCTTCTCTCATGAAAAAATTTATTTTGGGGGCTGAAAAAAAAGCTCAGCGGGTTAATTAATGCACTTGCCTAGCAAGCTCAAGGCCCTGAGCCACCAGCACCACATAAAGCTGAGCATGGCAGTGCACACTTGTAATCCCAGCACTTGGGAGGCTGAGGCCAGAGGATTGCCTGAGTCCGAGGCCAGGCTGGGCTACAGTGTGTTCAGGACCAGCCTGGGCTGCAGAGTGAGACCTTGTTTCAAAAAAAAAATAAGACTTACTATTCCTACTTTAAGAGCAGGAAATTGGCAATATAGAGATGCCAGTTCTGACATTCAAGTATTTAACAACTGATTTGGAGAATCATTCAATCACAAGTGATTATTAAGGAGGTCATAGCTATCTTGCTCTTTGTACTACGGACACACACACGTTGGACAGAGATAAGTCCCTACTGTTAAACACTTCTGTCCGGCAGCAGGCACGGAAGCACAGTGACAGCAGGCACGATGAGTTCCACAGGAAGGGGACACACAGGTAAGAGCAAGAGACCAGCCAGCTGTGGGGAGGGGCTACTTTAGGTAGGATGGGAAGAAGAGAACTCTCTGAAAAGGTGACTTCTAAGATGACTTCAAAGATGTAATAGAGGGCTGGGGGGCATAGTTCAGTGGTTAAAGCACCGGCTTAGTAAATTCAAGGTCCTGAATTCAATTCCTGCATACAATCCCAGCACGGAGAGGCTGAAGGAGGAATGGCCAAGATTTCAAGACCAGCCTGGGGCTACATAGTGAGTTGAGGACAAACTTGGACTAGAGTGAGACCCTATTTCAAAAAAAATAGTAAGGGGCTGGAGGAATGGCTCAGCAGTTAAAGCGCTTGCCGCAAGTGCTAAGTCAAGCACTATGTACCTGAGTTCGATTCCCCAGCACCACGTAAGTGTGGTGTGGTGGTGCATGCCTGTAATCCCAGCACTAGGGAGGCTGAGGCAGGAGGATTGCCATGAGTCCAAGGCCACCCTGGCTCCATAGTGAGTTCAGGACCAGCCTGGGCTACAGAGAGAGACCCTGTCTCAAAATAATAATAATGATGATGATGATGATGATGATGATAGAGCTGGGCTTAATGGCACAGTCGTCATCTCAATACTCTGGGAGGCTGAGGCAGGAGGACTGTAAATTCGAGCCTGGCCTGGGCAATTTACCAAGAGCCTGTTTCAAATTCAAAACTAAACAAACAAACAAACAAACAAACAAAAAAAAAACGAAAAAATGGGTTGAGGATATAGCTCAGAGTGAAGGCCCTGACCCCAGTGCCAGACACCACAAAACCAAACACAACAACAAAAAAGGAGTAAGAGTTGGTCACACCTGGTAAAATGGCTACATTACACAAAGCAGTATAATCACCTAAATGACAGAATGAGTGCTAAAGTCCAGAGGAGAATAAGAAAATTTTTTAAAAAAGAAAATCCAAGGCAGATTTAGAAGTGCAGCTTGGCCTAAAGAATACGTAGGAAAGGGGCTAGAGGAGTAGTTCGGTGGTTAAAGCGCCTGCCTAGCAAGCACAAAGCCCTGAGTTCAAATCCCCAATACCACATACACTAGGCATGGTGGTGGACGCCTGTAAGCCTAGCACTCGGGAGGCTTAGGCAGAATTGCTGTGAATTTTGAGACCAACCTGGGCTACACATGAGTTCAGGACCAGCTTGGACTACAAAGTGAGACCCCGTCTCCCCATTCCAAAATTAAATAAATAAAAGATATAGGCAGAAAAGGGCTGGGGGTGTAGCTCAGCAGTTAGAATGCTTGCAAGCACAAGGCCCTAGGTATGATTCCCAGTAATACACAAACCAGGTATGGAGGTGCACACTGTGTGCAATCCCAGCCCTTGGGAGTTTGAAGCAGGACTGCTGTGTGTTCGAGGCCAGCCAGGGCTGCAGTGAGTTCAGGACTAGCCTGTACTACAGAGAGAGACCCTGTCTCAAAAAAAAAAAAAAAAAAAAAAGAAGGAAAGCTGGGAAGACCATCTAGATAACAGGAAGATACAAAGAAATGAATCCAGAGAAGCAAAGTGAAAAGATCTGCTCCGCTGAACAAAAAAGCAGGAATTAAGAAGTAGTGAGGAGCAAGGCATGGTGGCACACTTCTGCATCCCCAGCAATCAGGGAGGCTGGGGCAGGAGGATGAAACTAAGTTCAAACCTAGCCTGGGCACTTTCCTTTTTTGATTGTGAGATGCAATCTTGCTACATTCTCCAGTTGGGCTCAATTTTGCAATGTTCTTGCCTCAGCCTCCCAGGTGTGTGTCACTCCCCTGCAAGACCTTGTCTCAAAATTTAAAAAAAAAAAATTTTTTTTTGAGATAGGATCTTGCTTTGTAGTCCAGGCTGATCTTGCTAATTAGGTAGCCCAGACTGGCCTCATACTCACAGCAGTTCTCCTGCCTCAGCCACCCAAGTGTTGGGATTACAGGTGTGCACCTCCACACTCAGCTAACTTTTAGGCAATGCTGAGAATTTGAATTCAGGGCTTTGTGTATGCTAGGCAAGTGCTCTAACCACTGAGCTTATCCCCTAGCCCTTTTTTTTTTTTTTTTTTTTTTTTAAAGTAAAAGGGATAGGGATGTAACTCAGTGCAAAGGCTCTGGGTTTAATCCCCAGCACTATGGAGGGGGGAAAAAAAAAGGAGGAATGAGAGGTAATAAAGTAACAGTTTTCTCCAAGAAAGGACTGAAGAGAGTTTTCAATGCCTTCAGGAAAACATGACCACAACAACCTATAAGGCTCTACCTAAATCACTTAATGTAACATCACTGAATGTAACAAGGAAGCTAGAAGCTATACCAAGGAAGAGGTAAAAGTGTTCAAATGGGAACCAGAAACCTGGAGACTGAAATGGGGAGTTCAGAACAAGAACACAACATTTGGTGCAAGGGACTGAGGGTGTAGCCTCCTGGTTAAAGGGTTTGCCTAGTGAGCCCACAAAAGGTCCAGGATTCAATTCCCTAGCAACATTTAAAAAAAAAAAAAAAAAAACCACCTGAGCATGGTAATCCCAGTGAGACAAGGTCTTGCAAAGGCTCTCAATTGCCCAGGCTGGCCAGGGGGCGTGACACACCAGATGGGAGGCGGAGTCGGGAGGACTGCAGTAAGTTCAAGGCTAGCCTACCTACAGGACCAGACTGATACACAGTGAGATTCTGTCTCAACAAAAAAAGTACAAGATTCATTTTAAAATGGTGAGATGGTACGCACCTGTAATCCCAGTACTCCTGGGGGTACTGAAGACAAAGTATCACAGGTCTGAGTGTAGACTGAGCAGCTCAGTGAGATTCTGTCTCAAAACAAACAACATAAATAAACAAATAAAGGACTGGGGACTTAGCTCAGTGCTAAGGCCCTGGATTCAGTCCCCAGGGTCATTAAAAGAAAAATATAATTCTGGCACAGAGGCTTTTTCAGTGTAACACCTATTCTTATAGCCAAGAAATTACCAGAGTCATAAGGCAACCTATGCCCTCAATCTCAAACAGGAGAGGTCATGCTAATATCCCCATAATGAGCACAGACTGAAAGTCTACTTGACACACGTCCTAGAACTCAGGAGGCCACAGTTTAGTTTTTTGGTGGAGAGGAAGAGGGTGAGTTTGAGACCAACCTGGGCTACAGTCAGTTCAGGATCAGCTTGGACTGCAGAGTGAGACCCTGCCTCCCCCCACAAAAATAATAAATAAAAAGAAGGGGGAAGACTTATTTTCATTTAGTTTCAGGTCATAACCCATACACGGGCAGCTAGTGATGGTAGAAACACTCAGCAAGAGGAAGAGCAGGAAGAACTGTCCATGGCTGCTCATGGCATGGCGGACAGGCCAAGGGAGGGGAGGACAGAACTACCACTCCATGGCCTGTTCCAGTAATCTGCTCCCTCTGGGTCAAGACTCAGTGTCCCACTCCCTCCAGCCCATCCCCACAGCACATCAGTATCTTAGCATATCCAGATACATGAGGCCGTTGGGGGACACTCCAGATCCAAACATAACATTCTGCCCCTGGCCTCATGTCCACCTCCTTACACAAAATGCATTTAGTCTCTCTCTAAGAGTTGGCAAAGTCTTAACACTTTCATCTCTGTTAAAAAGTCGAAGTCCAAAGTCTCCTGAGACCCAAGGCAAACTCTTATCTGTAAACACGAAGAGGTCACAGTTTAATAGAGCACACCAAGGCTAACAGTTCAAATTTGCTGCTGTTCACAGCCATATTCTCAGCACTTAGAATGGTAGCCTCTCAGTGAATATTAATTGAATAACTGAATAAGTAACTCTCCACAAGGGCCTCTTGATTTGCAGACTTCTACCTTACCAGGTTTAGTTCAGTTGGCTGATCACAGCATCAGAATGTTCTGGTGCTTTCTTTCCAAAAGAGCTTCAAGCCTGAGCATATTTACCCAGAGGGACTGGGGATTGATTCCAAGGCCTTCTCACAGAGCAACATCCTCATGTGCGAGGTGCGTGTTTTTGTATGTGTGGGGGTGGGTGCTGGGGACTGATCCCCTGGCCTTCAAATTGAGCTACTTCTCTTTTTGATTTTTAGACAGGGTCACACTAAGTTACTAAGTTGCTCAGGCTAGACTTGAACTTGCGTTCCTCTTGTCTCAGCCTTCCAGAGGGTTATGAATACGAGCCTATGACATCGGGCCTGCCACTCCTTTTCTTATTTTTTATTATTGAGACAGAGACTCACTAAGTTAGTAAGTTGCCCAGGTTGGGTTTGAAGTTGTGATCTTCCAGTTCAGCCTCAGAGCATGCTAGGATCAGAGGAGTGGACTACCATGCTGGCCTCCAGAGTTGTTTCTGATATACCTTCATTTCAAGACCACAGGTCAGCTTCTCTTACATAAAGTAGCTGGCGTATGCTCAGAAAAGGTGGACCTCTATTACAGAGCTGGCTGTGCTTCAGAACTTCCTTGTGGACAGCCTTGCCTTGCTATTTCAGGTGACTATGGCCTGTAGATGACAATGGGACATTTACTGAAGAAGATGGATGCACAACCTGGGTAAATCCACATACATGAACCCTAGAAAATGTCAATAAAATTCTCAGTAAACTTTAATAAGAAACTTGATGCAGCTTGATAAAATATTTTACATAGCACAGGCATGTTCTAGTCCTACTTTCATGTATCCTCAGCTTCTCTATTGTACTGTCTAAAATAATAAAATATCTGTTTACTGGGTAAATCATTTTGATGTGAGTCTCAACTCTGGACCTTAAGGCTCACAACAAACCAAGATATTCCAAAACTACCTTCATGTAAGATTTCATTCATAAGTTCAGATAAACATTTCAACCTAGAAGCTATCACTAACAATAATGATATTCTGTAATACAGTGTTAACAAAATGTTACCCCTCTACTCCACTCCTCTGTAGCACACTCTTCATTGGTACCAGGAACCAAAGGGTGGTCCTCACAGTTGGATACAGAGCCTCATGAATCTTTTTAGCTATTTCCAGAAATTAAATATTAAAACATGTCTAATCCAAGAAAAAAAAATTCCCTGGGGCCTCGTGCTTGCTAGGCAAGTGTTCTACTACTGAGCTATGTTCCTAGCCCCTTTCCTTTCTTTTTTTTTTTTTTTTGAGACAGGGTCTCTCAAATTGCCCAGGCTGCCCTGGAACTTGTGATCCTCCTGCCTCAAGTAGCTGGGATCCCAAGGGTACAACATAAAGCTGTAATAAAAAGAGGAAAGGTGGAGCATGCTTATCAGTTACAGATCTGTTAGAGAAAAAAAAGTATAACAAGAGAAAAAAAGGGATACTTTCAAGGGCTGGCTAGCACTGGCATTTACCTTAAACTATGCTAGGTCCTAAAAAGCACTCGCAGGGTAGACAGTCAGCTCTTTCATTCCCAGAACCCCTCTGAAGAAACAGACCAGACTACTGTTCTCCATTTCTTAAGGAATTTATAGAACCTGAAAGACTCACTGTGTGGAGAGCTGCCTCTGTGAATCCATGAACAGCTCCCTACCAGAGAACCACTCTTCCATATACTAGAATTCCCAACCCTGCTCAATTATCTTCAATTTTTTTAAGATTTCATACAAACACAGTCTGCTGAAGCAACCAAGGAAAGGCCACCCCGACATGAAGTAGCGCAACTGTGGCGTGGAGCCCACCGTAGGATGCGGGGCAGCCCACACAGGACTCAAGACCGAACGCAGTATTTCGTCCTCACAGGGGCTTGCGCGGTCGTTTTCCCGACGGCTTCCTAAGAGCGGCGGCCAGAGAAAAGCGGCGCCCCACGTAAGCAGGCTGGAAGCCCAAACAAAAGCCTTGGACGCTGGGACCAAAACGCGGTCTCGGCCGAGGGGACCGCTGCCTTCGGTGGGTTTTCCGGCCACTGAGCGAAGGAGGACATCTCGTTTGTTTCAGGTCAGAAAGCGGTAAGAGGAGAAGGTGCTTTAAGTCTCACGAGTCTCGAGTAAAAAAGCCCAGCAGCGCATCCCACCGCCGGGACTGCAGATCCAGCCGCGATTCCCGCCCTCAGCGCGAAGGGAGACCCGACAGTGACGCCGCAGCCCGGGCCGGGCCCGGCGGCGACCGCGGCCGCGCGCCCCGGGGACCCGGGCGCATCCCGCCGGGGAAGGGCGTGCTTACCCGCGTCCAAGCCCCAGCGCGGCCTCCGCCACCCGCAGCGCTCCGACGCCGCCTTTCCCGGGACCGCGCGACGGCCACCCCGGCGCCCGCGCCCTGCTCAGCCCGGACCCTCGCCGCACGACCCTCCCTCTGGCTGCCCGGCGCCGCACCCCGGTCCCCGGGCCCGCGCCCGTATTTAAAGGCTTCTGCCGGAGAAGGCGGAGGCTTCATTCCCCGGCAGCCAGGCCTACGGGACTCTGCCCCCGCCGCTCCCCCGCCCCACCTCCCGCGGCACCCGCCCAGCGTCAGGCCCCTGTTTCCTCCAGGGCGCCGGGGGCAGGAACGGGGCGGGGTGGGCGGGGAAGGCTCCGCCCCTGCCGAGCGCGGCGAATCCGCTCCCGCCAGCTCAGCGGCCCCGCCCCGGCCGGCAGCGGCGCCAGGCGCGCCTCCGAGCGGCAGTCGGCTTGGGTTGGAGCTAGGGCTCGGAGGGGTGTCGGCTTCCTGCCGGGGCCGGGGTCCGAGGCCTGCGACGTCATGTGCAGCCCCGTCCTCTCCTCGTTGCCCTAGTCTCGGCTGACTCCTCTGAAATGAGGGCGCCTGCGCGCGCCAGGGTAGCCAGGCTCGGGCGGCCCAAGTCCACGGTGTGTTGCCGGCCTAGGAGACCGGAAAGTCCTGTCCATTTCCGGTCTCCCCCGCAATCTGGGTTTCCGCCCGCGGACCTGGCGGGCCGGTGTTGGCGCGGCGATGGGGACCTCGCCCCAGCCCACACTCTCCAGCCCGGACTCCGCCGCGCCTTCCGGGCCCCAGGCCCAGCGTTTAGTCACATCACGCCTGGCCGCCGTTTCTGGGAAGGACGCCCCGCGCCTTGGGAGGATGCTGAGTTCCTTCATGACTGGACCCGTTAGCGGTCCCGCCCGGTGTCTTGGCAGAAGAAGCGGACACCCACGCCCTCCGGGCGTGTTTTCCACGTTTACTCCTCTGGCCAATTCGGGATCTGAGACGTCCGTGCTTCCGGTACACACTAGGGAGTATACAGTATATGTGTATGAGGAAGGTAAAATTAGTGTGTGGAGCCTACCCGCTTGTTTGTATTTGTTGTTTTATATATATATATGGGCAGGGGTAACTGATAATGTTCCTACTTAATCGTCCTCAGTTAACCTGGAATTAAGGCGTGTGCCAGCATACGTGGCTGGTGTCTGGCCACTGTGGATGTGGAGTTCTGTTCCTTTTTCCATTTCGACATCAGTTCCCAACCCATCCAGAGATCATCTTTGAAGCCACAAATCTAAGAAGAAAAAAAAAAAAACAGGGACAGTTATGTTATTTCTGTAATTAAATGTATTACATCAGATGACATAATCTGTACTTGAAGTCAAAAAATCTTTTAAATAGCCTCGCAGCCCTCTGCTATGAGGATTTGCTCTGAGAAATGTGCTAGACAATCTCAACTAACGTCAGGAGACAATGTAATTCTACAGGATGACCGTCACATACGCCACCAGTTAGTTCTTAACAAAATGAGTTAAGGCAGTGTGTCTGTACCTCATGAAAAAAAAGAGGTTTTGGGAGCTGCAGAAATAGCACAGAGGTTAGAGCACTTGCCTACCAAAAGCAAAGTCCTGGGTTCGATTCCCCAGCACCACATAAACCACTATGATGGCACATGCCTTCAGTCCCAGCGCTCTGGAGGCTGAGGCAAGATGATTGCTGGGAGTTCAAGGCCAGCATGTGCTACATAGTGAGTTCAGAACCAGCCTGGACTACACAGCGAGACCCTCTCTTTACAAAAAGAACTTAGGTTTGGAGGAATGTCACAGCCGTTAAAGCACTTGCCTAACAAGCACAAAGCCTGAGTTCGATTCCCTAGCACCACATAAAGCCAGATATTGGTGGTGCATGCCTGTAATCTCAGCACTCAGAGGCTGTGGCAGGAACTTTGCTGTGAGTCTTACCTTGGACTCCAGAGTGAGTTCAGGACTAGCCTGGACTACAGAATGAGATCCTGTATCAAAAAAAGGGGTTGGGTTAGTCTCAGGTTTATTGCATGGGTCAAGGCAAGGGGTAGGTGTAGGGGCAGGGTTAATATTGAGCCTAGGACTAGGTTTAGATTTAGCTATGTCTGCAGGGATACATTTTGGGATACTGCTTGTGCAAACGTGAAGGACACTGTTAAGCTTAAGACTACAGCCAGTGTTCAGGTGAGAGCATCAGGATTAGGGCTAAGGCTATGACTAGGGCTGGTGTTAGTGTTAGGTTTAAGGTCTTGTTTAGGCCTTTATCTAGGATTTGGGGAGGCTTAAGGGTAGGAAAAAAGATTTTTAAAATACAGCTAGTGTTAGCTTTATGACTAGATTTACGTCTAGGGCCTGGTTAAGTGCTAGGGTTAGGGGGTAGAAAATGAAGTTGGGCTAGGGTTAGGGTTAGGCCTATGGTAATAGCTAGGCCTAAGTTTAGGCCTAGGTTTCGGAGTAGGGCCAGGATGAATGTTAGGGCATGGGTTCAAGTTAGACTCAGGCTTATTGCAAGGGTTGGGACAAGGGGTAGTTGTAGGGGGAGGGTTAATGTTGTGGCTAGGATTAGGTTTAGATTTAGCTTTGGCTGCAGGGCTACGTTTGGTGCTAGGGCTTGTGCTAACTTGAAGGACATTGTTAGTCCTAGGCTTAAGATTTGCCCCGTGCTCGGGTGAGAGTTAGTGTTAGAAATAGGGCTGGGGCTATGGCTTGGGTTGGGGTTAGTGTTAGGTTTAAGGTCATGTTTAGATCTTGGGGCTAGGATTTGGGGAGGCCTAGGGTTAGGAAAAAGAAGCTGGGGAGAGCATGACTTATTAAAATCCAACAAAGTTTAGCTTTGGCTAGGTTTATCTCTAGAGCCTGATTAAGGGCTAGGGTTAGGGGTTGGAAATAGAAGTTGGGCTAGGGTTAGGGTTAGGGCTATGGTAATAGCTAGGCCTAAGTTTAGTCCTAGGTTTTAGAGGAGGTCCAGGATGGATGTTAGGTCGGGAGTTTGTGTTAGGCTTAGGTTTATTGCAAGGGTTGGGGTAATACGGGAGGTATAGGGGCCAGGTTAATGTTGGGGCTAGGACTAGGTTTAGATTTACCTTTGGCTGTAGGGCTATGTTTAGGGATATGGCTTGTGCAAACATGAGGGAAATTGCTATTCTTAGCCTTAAGACTGTGTCCAGTGTCCAGGTGAGAGTTAACTTCAGAATAGGGCTAGGGCTATGGCTAGGGCAGGGATTAATGTTAGTGTTAGGTTCAAGGTCATGTTTAGGCCATTTTCTAGGATTTGGGGAGGCCTAAGGGTAGGAAAAAAGCTGGGGAGAGCAAGACCTGTTAAAATACAGCTCGGATTAGCTTTATGACTAGGTTTATGTCTAGGGCCTGATTTAGGGTTAGGGGTGGAAATAGAGGTTGGACTAGGGTTAGGGTTAGGACTACAGTAATAGTTAGGCCTAAGTTTAGGCCTAGCCTTTGGAGTAGGGCCAGGGTGAATGTTAGGGCAGGGGTTCAGGTTAGGCTCAGGTTTGTTGTAAGGGTTGGGACAAGGGATAGGTGTAGGGGCAGGGTTCATGATGGGGCTAGGACTAGGTTTAGATTTAGCTTTGGCTGCAGGGCTACGTTTGGGGCTAGGGCTTGTGCTAACATGAAGGACAATGTTAGAGATAGTGCTAGGATTAGGGCTAGGGCTATGAGTTTGAGGCAGTCTGGGCTCCATAGTGAATTCAGGATTGTTCTAGTTACTTTTTCGTTGCTGTGACTCAATACCGGACACCCACAAACTTAGGAAAGGAAAGGTTTATTTTAGCTCACAGTCTCAAAGGTCACAGTCCATTTAGGGGTGGTCGGCAACAATCTAAGTACATGGCAGAGAAAGAGGTGGAAGCAGCTTCCCCGGACAAACAGGAAGGCAAGCTGAGGCTAGTTGAGACTAGTCCCCCATTCTCCAGGAACCAGGTGCAGCTTATGTATCCTTTCAGGTCTCCGCCCAGTAACCAGTCCCTCCTGCATCCAGGTGTGGCCACTACACACCTTTAATCCTCCACCCCTCCAGACTAGACCCCAATCCACTAACATCACATGGTTCCATAGACAGTCCACAACATTAAAATACACGAGACTTCTGGGGGATACTCCAGATCCTAACCACAAAGATCAGCCTGGACTACAGAGAGAGACCCTGTCTCAAGAAAAAGAAGGAGAAGGAAAAAAGTGAAAGGCCTGGGGATGTGTTTAATGGAAGGCCCTGGGCTCCATCCCAGTACAAGAAAGGGAGAGCAAGCAAGATCTAAACCAAGAAGGTTAAACAAGGGATGGTGCACACCTATAATGTCAGCACTCAAGAGGCAGAGGCAAGAGGATTGCTGAGAGTTCGAGGTCAGCCTGGGTTACATAGTTAGGCCAGATTCCTGTAGGCAGGCGAAGAGTTGCTCTGCTTGGTGCGTCGAGATGTCCTCAGATGAGGAGCTCCTCCCTGGATGAAGATCTGGACATTTTGAGAAAAATAAAAACTTTAGAATGACCAAGGGCAGAGATAAAAGTTAAGCAAGTTGTGAGTCCATAGACTTTGTGAGCCCATGATCTGGAATCTTTGTTTTTTTTTTTTTTTTTTTAAACAGGGTCTCACTCTGTAGCCAGACTGCTCCTGAACTCACTATGGAGCCCAGGCTGGCCTTGGACTCAGGGCAATCCTCCTGCCTCAGCCTCCAGAGTGCTGGGATTGCAGGCATGCACCACCACGCCCAGCTTATCTGGTGCTGGGGAATTGAACTCGGGTACTTAGCGTTTACTAGGCAAGCGCTTTAACCCCTGAGCCATTCCTTCAGCCCCCCCCTTAAAATATATATATTTTTTAACATGAGCATGTAGTATTAGAAGACATAATCAATAAAGCATATTATTTATTTGGCAGAAACAATTATAACCTAATTACATCTTTAGAATTTTGTGTTTAACAGAGCCAAAAACCTTTTAATACAGAAAGCAAGAATTAATGTATATTTTACTTATCAGAACATTGTTTCTTTCTTAGCCTTTGCCAGGCAAATAGCTGTAAGATAATAATTTTTTATAGCATCACTACCAATTATCTTGTTAGTTACTTAAAATCCAATAAAATACAAACATTTTATCAAAAGGAAAATTATACATACATACATATTTTTAAAGTTAGCTTTACTCTAAATGTTAAACAAATTATTGAGTATTTTTACAAGCCGATATTTAAATAAATTAATTTTCTTAAAATGTAGATCATTTGCAACCAGAATCTGTCTGTAGAAGGAAAAAGCAGCTAACCTAAAATAGTTATCATTTTAGTGTTTAATAAATTCAAGAAAGCAAACTTTAAACCTCCATGTATCTTTTACAAAAATGCATTTTGTAGTCCCAGTTGAGCCTCTAGAATTTATGAACAGATAAAAGACATCTTTACCTTCTGTTTTACCAGTCGATTCATATTTATAAATTCTTAAGGTTTTTTTATTCATAAGCTTATGAATATTTTGAGCCTAATTTTTTCTAAAATATATATGTAAACAAGTCAATCATGACACATGACATAATGCAGTGGAATAACTTTTATTGATTAATTAATGAGCATTCTCATATTTTAAATTTTGGTATTATTTGGGCAATTTGCAGACACTAAACATATAACATAGACACATTCTCATTCAGATTTTAACAGCAATTATGAATTTTGTCAGTTAAACAGTTAATAACTATTATTTATTAGGTATTTAAAACTCAATAAAATTTAGTGAAAAACAAGAAAATATCTATTAAGAGCATGGTTACTCTTTTTTGTTTTAACTTGAGCATTACTGAGAACATAACAACCTTGTGATTTGAACTCTAGTACGTTGTTATAAGTTTGAAGTAAAGAACAGAGTTTTAGCAAAAGGTTACTAGCATTTTATACCAATTATAAACATTCCAGATGTTTTATTTATGTGAAATACACATCTTTGTAGCCTTTGTAAATACCCAAAGCATTTAAGCATAGCCAACCTTTTAAAATTATTTTTGAAAGAGAGTCTCACTTGCCTAGGGTGGCTTTAACTCATGGCAATTCTTTTGTTTTAGTCTCCCTAGCGCTGGGTTACCATGCCCACCTGACCTTTATGTCTTGCGGGGGGGGGGGGGGGGGAGGGTCAACATCTTGCCAGGGGAGCATATCCACAACTGATTTAGGCCCTAGGTCAGCATTTTAAACACAGCTTCATTGGAGCCCATATGTAACTTTATTTTTGCCTTTGCGACAAAAATTATCATGTAGCATAAATAGGAACATTTATACTTGTGTAACTTCAGCACAATCACTTAGTTTACATCATATTGCTTACGACATACACATATATTCATCTTGGGGGCAGAGGAACCGGAAAGGTTACCTATCCATCATGGAAAAACTAAGGCCAATTAAACTTTAGGCAGGTGTATTTTTTTTTGGAAGGGTCTTTTAGTTGTCCCCTGTGCCCAAGGATAATTGCTTAAACACATATTAATACAGACAAACATAACACATAATCAGAGTGCATTTTTTAGGTGTGTTTGTCAAGTTACACTAATTTCTGACTCATTTATGTTTTTAGATTTCAATTAACATATGCTAACATTTGTCTTTTAGGGATTTTAGTTTTAGTGTGCAAAAAAAGATCACCAATTTTGAAACAAAGTTTACCAGTAAGGGAAGTGTAAAGTTAAAAAAGTCTTTAGATTTCCCCATCATTTAAAAAATTACCTCCAAGTTGAATTTCCATTACTGTCAAATGAAAAGCTGGAATGTTAGGTGGCAGTTTCTCTTCATACATTTTCTCATTTTTAAAAGTTTTTATTGCCCTTTTTTGAGAACTGTAAGCTGTTCTGCACTAGGAAGGAATATGTGTGTTACGGGTTGGTTGATACTTGGTGCTTTTCAGGGGTCGTTCCCTTAGGGATTACCCTAAGGTCAGGTCTCCCAACATGTGTCTCGGGTTGGTCCTGCACATTATTCAGAAATGTGAAGGGGCCCAAGACACTGGGAGACCAGTTCCTTATATGTGTCTTCCTGGACAAGCCAGGAAGTTCCATCTGCTCCAGGAACAGGGTATGTTATTGGAATTCCCCATGGTGCAGCCGCACGTCATGGGGTGTATCCCCCTACCATCTCTGCTCTAATGAGCTAGAGGGAGCTATGCTCCTTGTCTTCAGCTCCCTTTCCGATATTCCTACATTCCCTAAGCTCTGGGGAGTTGTACCAGATTTCCATAGGGAAACAGAACCACTCATGGAAGAGATCTTAGGGGACAAAGGCCAATTATCAATTAGCAAAGTAATGTTTTGAAAATAACCCCATTTGAAATTAAACCAAATGCAAAGCTAGTGGTTGTAACCAAATGCCTATAGAGATCTTAAAGCAACAACCAAACAAAGCCAAAATACAACCAAATCAAATGGAACAGTCAGAAAACTAGAAAAACAAACAGACTAGTCAGGCAAAATGCTTTCAAAGTAAACAAAGGATATCTTAAACCAAACTTTGAAAGCAAAACAAAAGTATCCTAATTCAAATCAGATCCTACATGAAACCAGCTTAAAATAAACCTGGGACTCTCAACTCAACTCAAGGGGGGTCCATGGCCCACAAGGAAAAGTTACTGGGTTCTCCTGAAGAGGCAAACCGGCCCCATAGTGGAACACAAAGGGCTCTAAGTGCTGGTACCAGGCGCCACTCGGCTGAACGGTGGCTTGTTTCCTCTGGCCTGCTTTTGGGTGCCAAAACTGTGGATGCAAAAAAAGTTACTTTTGTCTTAAAAGTTTAAGAGATGGATTATTCTGAAGTGAAGTATGAATGGCCAAGGCCCAGGAACATGCATTCAAGATTTCCAAATAGCACATTCCCATAAGCAGCAGTACATACAGTATTAATAGTTACAAAATAGAAGAAAATCATAAATCAAAGCACAATATGAAAACATTGGTGGAAGCACCGGGTAGGCAGGTCACCCTAAAGTGGAGAAATCCCTGCTATAGGCCTCAGCTGTTATCTAAGGCATTCCTAGCTCTCCGGTTGGCAGGAAGCTAGGGCTTCTGTCTTTACATCTTCAGAAGGTTACTCAGTAGGAATGTTACATATCAAAGGATTTATTACAGGATGTTAACTTAGATATAGAGGAGGGCAATAAAGGCGGCCAAGAGAAAGGGCCAAGATGGCCCCTAACAGGCTATGCCAAATATCCCAGTCTCTCCTCAGGTTCTCTGGAATCCATTCAGTTAATCAATAGTCTCATTGCAAGGGAGGCCATTTTCTTTAATCCAACACCAAAGATAACACTGGTTAGTAAAAGCTAGTGGTCCCTGGGAAAAATTCACTTAAGGGAATCCATTTACTACCTCTCAGATTCCACAGGTGCCCTTTCCTAAAGTTGATCTGCATGAGGATAGCCCATTTCACAAAAGACAGGCTTACCTTTCAAACACACAAAACCTTGCTAGGACCATTACCCAGGTGGACAGTTCTCTTAGGTGCCAAACAGAAGGACTAACTGAGTAAATTCTGGTTTGGGGAAAACACCTATCATGATTAATTAGTGATCCTCAAATACAGCTTTTTCTCATTTGATACTATTTTTAAGTTGGAGGTGAAAGTTAAAAATACAACATTTTAAGGATGAGGGTGTAGTCCTGTGGTGGAGGGAGTACTTAGAGTGTCTTGAGTTCAGTACCTAGCATGGTCTAATCTCCCCCAGAAAACCCCAAACATTTGGCCTGTTGCGGGAGGCTCTAACTGCAGAACAAAAGATGTCATGTAAATAAGGGACCTTGGGTTGGGGGTGTAGCTGGTGTGGCTCAGTGGTTAGAGCACATGCCTGGCAAGCATACGGCCTGGAGTTTGATTTCCCAGCACCACACAAAAATGAGCTGGGCTTGGAGGCACATCCCATGGACTTCTTTTACGTAGAACAAAATTCAATGTTTGGGGCTGGAGGTGTAGCACAGTGGTTAGAGCACTTAGCACTGGCAAGGCCTGAGTTCAATTCCCCAGCACCATATAAATTGGGCAGGGTGGCACATGTCTCTAGTTCCAGTACTCTGGAGGCTGAGGCAGGAGGATTGCCATGAGTTTGAGGCCAGCTTGCATGCTATATAGTGAGTCCAGGACCAGGTTGGACTTCAGAGCAAGACCCTGCCTTAAAAAAAAAAAAAGTTTGGGGGGATTTCAAGATTCTCTACAAGATGCAGACTTCACTCTGAGCTTGTCTAGTACTAGTTACTCTGGTCTCTTGACAGGACCACATCTGTTTCAGTCTCATGGACTTGGCACTTGCTGGGGCTCTTTTTCCCACTGGAGAATTCTGCTCACATCTTCGCTTGGCTGCATCACCTAGGCCTTGTCCTAGGTGTCTGCAGAAGCCCTTCCACCATGGATGACGAGGTATTGCCCCGTGCGTGAGTATGCTACCCACCAGGCACTGCGAGGACAGCAGCGCCCCAGCCATTGCTAGTGGGCGAATCTCCTCCAATATGAATGCAACGGACATGTTCTCCTTTTCCTTTTTAAAATATTTTTCAGCTGACTATTGTCCGAATTTTGCCTCTGTTTTGTTTACTGCGAGGATTGAGCCCAGGGCCTCCATAGTGAGCTACACTCCAAGTCCATTTTCTCTCTTTTTTTTTTAAAGGCAGTGTCTCACTCTGTAGTCAAAGCTGGTTCTGAACTCACTATGTAGCCCAGACTGGCCTTGAACTCACAGCAGTCTTCCTGCATCAGCCTCCGGGGTGCTGGGCACAGGCATGCACCACCATGCCCATCTGTAGTTTGTATTTCAAGACAGGGTCTCACTGAGTTGCTAAATTGTCAGACTGAGCTTGAAATTGCAATCCTCCTGTCTCCCACAGCGTCGAGGCCCTGCGAAATTGAATTGCTGTACAACTTAGTTTTTGAAAATGGAGGGTGTGTATCCATGTTGGGAAGGCAAGCCCTTTACATAACACATGTGTGTAGGCCTTTACAAAGCACTGCTACCAATATGTCATTTGATTCTCCCATCAGATGTGCTGCAAAGCAGCTTGTTTGGGATCGAGGGTGACACTGCCTGTGTCTGGGAGTCAAGTAGGTTGCTCAAAAGATCGTTAGTCTTTGTGGGCATGGTGGCCACATCTGTAATCCTGCACTCTGGGAGGCTGAGGCAGGAGGAAGGGAACTTTTAGCCTAGCATGGGCGGCTTAGCAAGAGCTTGTCTTAAAATAAAAAGTGGCTCAGTGAGAAGGCCCTGGGTTCAACCCCTTAAAATTTTTAGGTCTTTTAGTTATTGGAAACTAATATGTACATAGTTTCAACAGACTGAATGCAAAAATAGAAATGACAGGTTGTCCAGCTGTCCTAAATCAGACATCAGCAAAAAACGTAAAAGAGAGCCACTTTTTTCATGAAAAATATTAGCAAGTATTGGTTTGTGTTTTATATTACATACTACTTTTAAATGTTCTCAGGTTTAACTTTGGCTGTAGTAAATATTGGGAAATAAGACTCAGATAAACTCTTCAGGGAATCAAAACCAAAAAGTTTGAGGGCCATGCTATGCAGTCTATGGTGACTAGATATATGTACAGGTGTGTATACATAAGCACATGCACGTATTTGCATACACAGACGGTTATACTTAGGTGGTGCTGGGGAACTGAACTCGGGTACGTAGCACTGGAGTTAGCACTTGCTAGGCAAGCACCTTAACCACTGAGCCATTCCTCCAGCCCCTCAACAAATGCGATTATGTCAAATTAAAAAGCTTCTGCACAGCAAACAACAGAGTGGAGAACAGACAGAACGGGTAAAGTTTATTGCCATCTGCACCTCTGACAGGAGACTATAATCTAGATTGCACAAATGGCCCCGAGGGTGTAGTTCAGCATTGAAAGCTCTTGCCCAGCATGCACAAGGCTCTGGGTTCAGTTCTCCAGCACCACATAAATATTAGCTGGACATGGTGGCACAGGCCTATAATCCCAGCACTGGGAGGCTGAGTCAGGAAGACTACTTTGAGTAAAGTTACTAGCACAATGCTGAATAGAAGTGGTGAGAGTGACACTCTTGTTTCTGATTTGAAGATGTGCTTTCAGTTTTTCCCCATTTAGGGTGATGTTAGTAGTAGAATTATCATAAATTGCTTGATGATTCTTCTCTTTTTTATTTTTCATTTACCTGTTTATTTGAGACAGGGTCTTGCTTTGTAGCCCAGACTGGTACTGAGCTCACAGTGGAGCCCAGGCTGGCCTTGGCCTTGAAGCAATCCTCCTGCTTCAGCCTCCTGAGTGCTGGGATTACAGGAATGCACCACCACGGCCAGTTTATGAGGTGCTGGGGAATCAAACCCAGGGCCTCACACTTGCAAGGCAAGTGCTTTTAACTGTTGTGCCATTCCTCCCACCCCTCTACCTATTTTCACCAGTTTTTTTTTTTTAAAATCAGGAAAGGATGTTGTATTTTGTCAAAGGCTTTTTCTGCATCTACTGAGGTGACATGTGATTTCTGTCATTGCTTTTGTTTAATGTGGTGTATTACATTAATTGATTTATATTGACCCAGCCTTGTATTCCTGGGATGAAGCCAACTTGGTCATAATGTATGATGTTTTAATAATTTGCTCCATTTTGCTATTAAGAATGTTTGCCCCTATAGTCACCAAAGAAATTGGCCTGTAGATTTGTGTTTTTGTTTCTATTTTATACATTTGTTGTTGTTGCTGTTGTTTTGAGACATGGTAACTGTTTAGTTTTGTTGGGTCTTTATCTTTTTTGGGGATCAAGGTGATACTTGTTTCCAGGAAGGAGTTGGGCAGTGTTCCCCTTTCAGTTGTTTGGGCCAGTTTGAGGAGCACTGGCACTAACTTTCCCCTAAAGTTTTGATACAATTCTGCAGTGAATTCATCAGGTCCTGGGCTTTTCTTTGTTGGTAGACCCTTTACCACTGCTTCAATTGCATCCCTGGTTATTGCCCTACTCAGGGTTTTTGCATCTTCTTAAGTTTTGGTATCAGATATGTCTAGTTGATTCATTTCTTCTGAGTTCTTGAGTTTATTGGAATATAGGTTTTTCAAACTAGTTTCTTAAAATCCACTAGATTTCATCAGAGCCTTTGACTTGGCCTTTTTTACTCCTTATGGTGAGTTTGGCTAGAGGTTTATCAATCTTATCCTTTTGAAGAACCAGCTGACTCACCGATCTTTTGTATAGTTAGTTTCAATTTCATTGATCTCTGCTCTGATTCTTTTTTCCTTCCCTCTACTGCTTTTGGATTTTGCTTCTTTAGGACTTTGAGCTGCATCATTAGACTGAGATTTCTGTTTTTTTCATGTGTATTTATAGCTATGAATGTCCCTCTTACTGCTGCTTTGTGTCCCAGAGATTCTGGTATGATGTACTCCCGTTGTCATTTGACTTTAAGAAGTTTTTTTCTTGGTTCCTTCTGTGATCCATTGCTCCTTCAGTAATGATATTATTTAATCTCCATGTACTTGTATAGTTTCTGTAGATTCTTTTACTGTTGATTTCTAGTTTCATTCCAGTATGATCTGAAAGTATGCTGAAGATTATTTCAATTTTTGTATTTAAGCATGTCCTATGCCCAAGGACAGTCGATTTTCAAAAAGGTCCCATGCACTCCTCAGTTCATTTTCATTTTAGATTTTTGAGACAGGGTCTTCTTGATAAGTTGTCAAACTGCCTGAGCTGCATTTAACCCTAATATACATCTTCGAGGTATGTTCTCAAAATAGTAAAGTCATCACACAAGAGTGATACATGCATACCCATGTTTACGGCAGCTCAATTTATAATAGCCAACTCTTGGAAGAAGCTAAAATATCCAACAACAGGTGAATGAAGATGTTGTGTGTATGTGTATGTAGATGTTATACACACACACACACACACACACACACACACACACCACACAACTACTCTG
The DNA here is from genome assembly GCA_004027205.1 of Ctenodactylus gundi. NCBI lineage: Eukaryota > Metazoa > Chordata > Mammalia > Rodentia > Ctenodactylidae > Ctenodactylus > Ctenodactylus gundi. The sequence continues at coordinate 46,400 of PVKB01000920.1, read as the reverse complement.
TACTCTGTCATAAAGACAAATTTGAGTCACTTGTAGGAAAATGGATTAACCTGAGACCATTATGCTTAGTGAAATGCATCAGACACAGGTTAAATATACATAAGAAAACCCAGCCATAAAAAAAGTGAGATGAAAAAAAGGCTTTGTGAAAAGGAAGAGGGGACATGGGGGAAGTGTTGAGGAGTTGGGAAAGGGAAAGAGATATGATATGTAAATATAACAAAGAAAAATAAGTAGCCTCCAACTTGTGATCCTCCTGCCTCAGTCTTCAGAATGCTGGGATCACAGGCCTATGCTACCAGGCCAGGCTGACTTTACAGTGCAAACAAACAACAAACAGGAAGGAATATAACTGCAATCAAATTTCCTAGATATTCTTAGAATCTCTCCTGAAACCTGGCCTCCTACTGCTATTACATAACTATTGTTCTTGTAACTTATGATTCTCTCTTAGGAATGTCTCTAGTTAGGGGTGAGTTTCACAAATAATGCCTAAAATAGGATATCAACATTTTAATAAGCATAGAATGTTTGTCTTTCCACAAAAGCCAAACAGAAAACAAAGTGTTACTAACATTTTCTATTTATTCATTAATAAAAAGTGCATAGTACAAGCCCTTGATCCCAATCCAAGTACTCAGCAAAAGATTAACAATCAACCCTGGATGGCACAGACATGATTTGTTTGGCATGATTTTAACATTTAAAAACAGTAATTTACATTTAGTTCTGATCTTCTGCATCACATGACCCCATCTGCTTTTAACAAAGTAATCATCAGCCATGGTAATAAATACACAGGAATTTTCATTTAGTAATATTATAGTAAGACTAATCTGACTATTGTAACCAAAAAAAGTGCATTATATGTAAACTCTCTTTATTTTTCCTTCTTCAAGTTTCTATTGTGTCTTAATGTAACCTGGTCAAATACTTATTCAGAATGATGGACTTTCTTCAAAATAATGAGTTTCCAAGGTTCCTTTCAAAATATAAGATACTGGCAATTCCATAAACACTATCACATCACATCCCACAAAGATACTAAGAGCAAGCATGATGAAGCTGAATTCAGTAGGTACTCCATTTGCAAAACAGGACTTGCTGACCGTGGACAGTGCTTCAACAGGGAAATGAGAAAACATTACTATGAACAGTTCTCATGTTTACTTTTTCCATGTGAAAAGCAAAACAAAAATAAGACTGCTATTACCTTGCATAAAACAACATTAAATGAGTCTAAAACAAACTTTTTTTTTGAGGGGAGAAGATACAGGTGGTGCCCAGGTATTGAACCCAGGTCCTATGCAGCCAAGCAAGCTCTCTCTCACTGAGCTACTTAAAACTTTTAATAGCATTTGTGGAATGTTTAAGAACCCATAGTGATAAAAGTGTAAGCTTTATTTTTCTTTGACCCAGATTATCTGGAAAAAAAAAGGGTAGCCATAGTTCAAGTCAATGTTTATAAGCTAAGTAAGGATTTAAGAATGTGCTCAATTAAAGGCCACAAGCAGAAGCTAAAAAATTAAAATAATTAGCTAGGTTAGCAAGAACACTTTATGTGCAGTACACTGTCTTTTCAGGAATGCCAAAAATTTAATAAGCAAAGAAACCCATGTCTAAATACTTAACCAAGAACTTCTGTTGTCAACTTAACAGAAGGTCCAGATAATGAAAAAGCTAATACATTTAGATGTCATGTCAATGTTTGTGACAGAAATGAAGAACTAGGAATAAGAATCCAGCCGTTCCCATCTTGTACTAAGCATCCCATAGCCAGATTCCAGCTGCTTCTTCAACCAAAGCCAATTCTCACTGACCTGTGAGCCAAATTCTGTGAACACAAACCCATCAGTCTCTCTACCATGGTGGGCCATCTGACTGGTTAGCGAACAGTTAGGAAATACAGGCAGCCTTTGGAGATCAAGGACAAGGGCAGACGAAGGACTGCTACAGGGAATCAAGTCCACCTTCTGCCATCCTAGCTCTTTCTACTTTAAATACTTTGTCAGCTCTGGAGCTCAGAAGGCTGCCAGTGGGCCACAAGAGGAAAAACCTTTACTTTGTTGTGTTCATTCCTCCAGGATTTAACTCACCTATGTAACATTACCCCTTTATTACAAGTGTTTAAGATCTGGTTATATCATTTCAAGAAGTTGAGCACAAAACTATAAGATGCACACAAAAAAAGCAAGCAGTTCATGCTCAACTGTGCAACGATATAATGCCCTTAGGGTGCTTGCAGTCTATAAGATAATCATCATAAAGGGGGAAGTATCTTCTCATGTCACACGATTGTATCAGAGACTACAAACAGTCTAACAATAAAGAGAAGTTTACACAAATTCTCACATCTATACAGTGAAAATCTACACTGCCCTATGGGAGGGATCCTTATATTCACAGCAAAATATCTTCTAGCCCCATAAATGAACCGCAATTGCTTGTTAGGGAAAAATATTCCATAACCACATAGGTCATGAAGACATTTACAAAAGTCCTTTGTATCCACCTGCTTTTCAAACTGAGCCTAAAAATGCAAACTTTAACTTTCACAGATATTTCAAAGTTTCACATGTGTCAAGGTCCCTTACCATCCTGATCCATCCCGATCCATCCATCCCTTCACTGAGCAAGAATGAGGTTAAGGGATAAGAAAGAAAGATTCTTGATTGTTTCTCAAACCAAAATAATAATTACCTTTTAAGTCAGAAGGATAATAAATAAAAGTGAGTAAGCAGGCATTCAAACGTCAGTCATTTAATAAGCCCAATGCAGATACAATACAGTTTCACTACAATAGGGAAGTGCTAGGATAGAAAAGAAGCTTCCTGAGAGGCACTCATTTAAAAAATAAATTATAGCTTAGGTTATTACTGGATAGAGTTCACCTGGCAAAGGCAGAAGAATGAACTTTTTCCTCTTTTCATGAACCTTGTAAGGCGAGTGTACAGTGGCTTCCATGTGTTAACACAATGAACTGTGAACCAACTACCATACTTACTGATCAATCATGTTTATTTAAAGTATTAACATTAGAAATTTTTAAAGGGAGTAAAAAAATTAGTAAACAACCATCTGATTCCTTTTCTCCTCTAACTGTAGCCTCGGAAGCCAGCTGCAATGAGGAATACAGATTTCAGCTATAATTTGTAAAATATTCTAAGAGCTGCCATAGTCCCAAGAGCTAGAGAGAACTGCCCAGCTACCAACGTTAAGTGTACAACCAACTGTGGTTCTCATTTCCTTTCATACAATCCTAGATAACCCCTAATAACTTTATAAATACCTTAAGAAAAAAACAATTTAAAAATCTGACAAAACTATTTAATGTATTTAAATGCAGAAATTTAAAATTTCTTTCAATCAGGCCAGAAATTACCACAAAAACTATGATCACAATTACAAACAGAACGAGTGGAATGTTTTAGGTTTAGGACAACCAAAAAAGACCCTGTAACTTTTTTAATATAATCATTTACTCAAATAGACTGTAAATAGAAATGATGATAACATAGGAAGCAAAAATAAGCTTTCAAGTGATGAAACTTCTAGAAGCTCATGAAAATGATACCATCCCATATTGCAGATGTAAAAAGAAAAACATTTCTAACGGGGTTAAGAGTACTCTGGTCTTCGTTCATTTGGTCGTGCAAGGTGTTAACTATTTTCACTTCCTAGATCGCAAAGTTAGTCCACAGGAGGAGCTGGTGGATCCTGTCCCTGGCATTAAAAAGAAATAAATTACTTACGTGACTTCTTAAATCCTGGTACAACCAATCTAACACATGTAAGAATGAACTAAGAAACAATGCCTTCACCCCTCCCACCCCAAACTATAGATCTATTTTTTTTTTTTTTTGAGTCAGGGTCTGTAGACAGTCTGGTCCTGAACTCACTATGGTGCCCAGGCTAGCCTTGGACTCAGAGCAATGCTCCTGCCTCAGCCTTCCATTACAGGCATGTGTCACCATGTCTGACCTATGTAGTAAACTCGGAGCCTTGCACACTACTGTGCCATTCCTCCAGTCCCAGATTTTGCAGACATTCTTACACACAGGAGCATAGGTTAACACTGATTCTAGAATATTTGTCTTATTCTTCCCTGTGGTGTGAAGGAAAGAGAAACTGTGTAACAGCAGTATAGGATTCTCTTGACAGCTCCAAGGGCCATCTTTAAGCCCGAAAGGCAAGTGCACTCCTCTTGCTAAAGTAATGAGGTGAACTCAACGTACTGGCTGAGGAGCAAGGGACCTGCGGGTCTCACTACAGCATGTCTGCAACAAAGTGTGGGGCTCCCAATGGTTTTGGCAGGTGTCCTATAACCATCAGAAAAGCCCACCCTGCAACGACACAGGGAGAAGAGGAAAGAAACTGGGTCTATAATGGGTACTGTTAAATTATATCAACACTGAACCCACCTCTGGATTTTTCTGATGTGTGAACCAATAAAGCCATTTATTTAAACCATCTTAAATCAGTAGTTGTTACTTGTAATGGAAAGCATCTGAATTGAAAAGGTAAGATTTGATCCTCTGCAAGATTTAATTTACTCACATGATGCATTCTTTTTTTTTTTTTTTTTTTTTTGAGACAGGGTCTCGCTCTGTATCCCAGGCTGGTCCTGAACTCACTGTGGAGCCCAGGCCAGCCTTGGACTCAAGGCAATCCTCCTGGGATTACAGGAGTGTGTCACCATGCCTGGCTTATGTGGTGCTAGGGAATCAAACTCAGGTACTTAGCATTTGGCGAAGCTCTTGCTAGGCAAGCACTTTAACCACGGAGCCATTCCTCCAGTGCAGATCTAAGCAATACTGCTGTGTACTATGAGCTGTTTTCTTTAAAGATATTTTTGGACTACCTGCCTGTGCTGTTTCCTACAGCTACCCCTCAAGATTTACCAGGAACCCAAAGGAAGACTTCCAGGAGTTAAGGCTTCCTTCTGCTCATTTAGGTAAGTCCAGCAAAATTAACTCTCCCCCGTCACCACACCACATACATGCACTCGCCCAAAAAGGATTTGTAATCCCCAACACTTACATTATGAGGGCTGGTTGGCTTTCCTGGCAGGTTCGATCCTCTTAGATTAGGGGGCCTCAGTAAGTACAAGATCACCACAATAACCATCCAGGCCATCAAAATCATGGTAATACTGATGCCATTGTCACCAGAGGGTCCTGGTACTAAAGACAGAAGAAAAAATATTGTGGCGAAACTATAGCCTGATTATAATATTGCTAAGTAAATATAAACAAACTCTAATGTTTAAAAGTGTCAGCTTCAGAGTCGGGGGTATAGCTCAGTGGTTCAAGCGTGTGACTAGCAAGCACAAGGCCCTGGGTTTGATTCCCCAGCACCACCTAGGTCAGGTATGGTGACACATCTGTAATACCAGTACTTGGGAAGCTGAGGCAGGAGGACTGCCTTACATCTGAGGCCAGCCTGGACTACTGAACTCAGGAACAACCTGAACTATAGAATGAGACTCTAACTGCCTCAAAATTAAATGAAGTACAAGAGAATCATTTGGCAGCTTAAAAAATACACAAATTACATCTACACCTTATGTCCTCAGTAGTCCAAATAAATCCCTCCACCCTCTACTCCAATGGATCACCAATCACCTAGTTGCCCAGGCCAGGAATTTAAGAATACTTTGTGTCCCCTCTCAACTACTCTTCATTTAATCCATCATGAGGTTTCTGTCAAATGTGCCTCCTTAAATATCAGTCAGATCCACCCAGTTCTAGCTCTACTCCCCTCTGGCCCCAAGCTACCACGTGCCCTTGTTGGATCTATTCCAATGACCTCTTGTCCCCATACCTTTCCTTGCCTCCTCTGTCCTCTGCACCATTACCAGAATCTTTTATTTTTTATTATTATTTTAAAGAATGGGCTGGAAGGGCAAGCACTTGCTAAGCAAACTCAAGGCCCTGGGTTTGATTCTTAAGCATCAGATAAACTAGAAATGGTAGTGCATGTCTATAATCCCAGCACTTGGAAGGCTGAAGCACGAAGACTGCTGTCAGTCTGAGGCCAGCCTGGGCTACACAGTGAGACCCTGTCTCAAAAAAATAAAAAAAGGGGGGGGGGCCTCTAGAGGAATGATACAATAGTTAAAGCACTTGCCTTGCAAGTACAAGGCCCTGACTTCAATTCCTCAGTACTACATAAATCTGTGAGTAGTGGCACACGCCTGTAATCTGAGCACAACGCTAGCCTAGGCTACATAGTGAGTTCATGACCAGCCTGGGCTACACAGCAAGACCCTGTCAAAAAAATTTTTAAATACTGTCATTATTTTTTATTATTATATATCTTTTAATGCAGAGAACTGCTCTGTAGTCCAAGCTGGTCCTGAACTCACTATATAGCCCAGGTTGGACTCAACCTCTCAGAAATTCTCCTGCCTCAGTCTCCCAGGTGCTGGAATTACAAGTCTATACCACCACGCCCAGTGTATGTGGTGGTGGGTATTCGAACTCAGGGTCTTGTGCTTGTTAGGCAAACACTTTAACTGCTGAGCTACTCCTCCAGACCTCTTTCATTTTTATTAAAAACAGTGAAGACTTGACTGGACCACTCAATATCTCTTCATCCTTCTCACAGTTTTACTTTGTACATTTCAAAAGAGTTAAAGACATAACACAACATTGATAACGCACACCCATATTCACAGCAGTGTAACTCACAATAGCTAAATCCTGGAAGCAGGCAATATGTCCATGAACAGATGACTGGATAAAGAAGATGTAGTATATTTTACACAATGGAGTACTACTCTGCCATAAAGAAAGATACATTTGAGTTGTTTGTAGGAAAATGAATGTATTCTGGGACTATCATTCGTGACAAAATTAGACACAGAAAGTTAAGTATTCCATGGTTTCTCCAGAAAACCAAAATATAAGTAAAAGAGGAAAATAAAGAGTGATGGACGAAAACACAGAGACAGATTTTAACGAGAGAGAAAGGAGATGGGGGAGGGGAGGGCTAAGAAGGTGAGAAGGGAAATAAACATGATCAAGATATATATGCACCAGTTCTTCAAGCTGAATGTAATTACTATGAATCACAAATACAAATTAATAAAAATTAATTTTGGGTAAAAACAATAGGTACTATCATACCTGCATTTTATAGCTGAGAACACTACAGCTGAACATGGCAAAAATGGGATTGAAATGCAAGTGGTCTCTGTCTCTTCTCTACTTTTCTCTTTCTCTCTCTCTCTCTTTAAAAAACAGAATCTTGCCATGTAGCCCAGGCTGGCCTCAAATTCGTAATACTCCTGTTTCAGCCTCTTTAGTGCTTGGATAGGTGGTCTCATTTTGAAGCCCGTGATCTTAACTCTGCTGAGTCACAATCTCTTAAAACTATCACATAGTGGGCTGGAGGATAGTAAAGTGGTTAGAGTGCTTGCCTACCAAGCTCAAGGACCTGTGTTCATTTCTCCAGCACCACATAAATTAGGTGTGGTGGCGCATGACTGTAATCCCTGCACTTCAGAGGCTGAGGTTGCTGTGAGTTAGAAGCCAGCTTGGTCAACATAGTTCAACATAGTTCAGCCTGGACTACTTAGTGGGACCCTGTCTCAAAAAAACAAAAACAAAAACAAAAAATAAACAAAACAAAAAAAAAAACACCACAGTGAGACACATCCCCAAAATCCATGAGTAGTAAATCCAGAAACTACAGATTCAAAAGTGGTTTTTTTATTTAAAAAAAAAACAAAGTTTTTAACTATTAGGTAAAACACGTTACTTAAGGTCAGTCAAAGAAAAGTTTATCAACATAGTTTAGTACTTTAGGGAAAGACAATGTTATGGTTTGGGCCCCCTAAAAGCCTCAAGTATTTAGATGTAAAGGGACATCTGTAGAGCCAAGTGCTATTGGGAAGTGAGGCCTGGTTGGAGGGGTAGATGTGTGGGGCTTCACCAAGAGGGACTGTGTCAACCTGTTGGGTTTGAAAGATGCCCAGGGCACCGCTTTCAGGTTTGTGTTGCTGATTTGTGGGCCAGGTAGTGAGGGAGGGGCACCTCCCCTGGGTTTGGGGGACCAACTGACAGCCTGAACTATGTAAAGGGAGGAACAAGAAACATGGTTAATAGCTTCTTCCCATAAAGCTCCTGCCTTGCCAGCCTCAAGATACCAGTCTTGCTCCTTTCTTTACTTGGCTTTCTGTGTGCATGTTGTAAGAGCTTTTCTCAGGCTAGACCTGTCATGTGCTTTCACTATTACCAAGTGCTTGTGAATGAACTGTTGTGAGACCTTCTGAAACTGTGAGCTAAATTAAAATTTTCCCTTAAATTGTGAATGTGTGTGTGGGGGGGTGGTGGGGGGGTCGCGCACATGGATATAGTTTAGTGGTTAGAGCACTTGCCTAGCAAGCACAAGGCCCTAAGTTCGATTCCCCAGCACCACATAAGGAGGCTAAGGCAAGAGGACTGCCTGCCATGAGTTCAATGCCAGCCAGGGCTACATAGTGAGTTCAGGACCAGATGGACTACAGTGAGACCCTGCCTCAAAGAAACAAAAACAAAAACAAAACGTGGATATCAGGTATTCTGTTCTAGTAGTGAATTAGTAATTAAGACTGACAGCCTGATTGAAAGCATCCTCTCCTTTGTTTAAAGAGTTCTACTAAAACAATGAGGACACTCAGTGCTAAGAGTGTTCACCTAACATGTAAGAGCTCCTGGGATTAAGCCAAGCATAAAGAGAAAAAAAAAGTCTGATCATTACTAGGATTTCTTCTGCCATTAAGATACTACAACAAAGACCTGGAAAGGATGGTACCTGCCTGTGATTCTAGCACTCTGGGAGACTGAAGCAGGAGAATCTTTGAGCTCAGTCTGGGCAACTCAGTGAGACCCTATCTCAAAATTAAAACGAACTAGGAATGTAGCGTTTTTTGGACAGGGTCTTCCTTTGTAGTCCAGGCTGGTCTTGAGCTTCAAACACAAGGCAATCCTTCTGCCTCAGTCTATCAAATGCTGGGATTAGAGGCATGCATCAACCATTTATATAGTGCTAGAGAATTTAACGCAGGGCCTTGTGCTTGCCTAGCAAGCACTTTAACCACTGTGCTATTCTTCCAGCCCATGTAGCTTAGTCTTATGAAAGCTCTGGGTTAAATTCCCCAAACTACCACCACCTGGACTCTATGAAAAGAACAGCAATCTACATGATAGGGTGCTTGCCTAGCATGTGCAAGGTCCTGGATTTAATCTCCAACACCATTACCATCATCAAAAATAATAATTTATGAAGCCCTAAAGGTGTATTTTATGTTTATATCACTAAAGATATTTATACAGTAGTTATACTTTAAGTTTTAAACTAATATTTATCTCCTACTTCTATCAATTTTTACATTTTTAAATTATTATTACTATTTTTGGAGGCAGGGCTTCACTCTATATAGTACAGGCTGGTCCTAAGATCACTATGTAGCTCTGGCTGGCCTCAAACTCACAGCAATACTCCTGCCTCAGCCTCCCGAGTGCTGGGATTACAGGTGAGCGAGCGCCACCATGCACATCTTTATGTAGTGCTAGTGAATCAAACCCAAGGGCCTAAGAGCAAGCACTTTAACCATTGTGCTATTCTTTTAGCCCCTACAGTTTTTTTTTTAAGACTGAAATTGTTAGAATTTTTAAGTTTATTAAGAATTTTATGGTAGCTGGCGGCATGGCTCAACAGTTAAAGCGCTTGTCTAGCAAACACTACATCAAGTGCTAAGTACCAGAGTACGATTCCTGTAATCCCAAGCACTCGGACACTGGTGCACTCCTGTAATCCCAGCACTAGGGAGGCTGAGGCAGAAGGTTTGCTGTGAGTCCAAGGCCAGGGTGGCTGCACTGTGAGTTCAGGACCAGCCTGGGCTACACAGCAAGACTCTGTCTCAAAAAAAAAAAAAAAAAAAAAAAAAAAAAAAAAAAAAAAAAAAAAAAAAAAAAAAAAAAAAAAAAAAAAAAAAGAATTTTATGGTAGAGGGCATAGCTCAGTGGTTAAAACACTTGCTAGGCAACTCTAACCTCCTGTGCTAGTCATCAAGATCAGCTCCCATAATTCTAAAACATACGTATCATCTAACTTTTTAAAAATAATCCGTCTGGCTTAATGGTAATCCATATATCAAAATATAAAGAGCTATAACTATATATAAATATATATGTACATTATTTCTTTAATAATATACACTGGAGAAAATTTAGATGTAATCCTACTACCTAAAAGAAACTATAGCTTCAATTGCTTAAACACATGGCTGAAAAAGGATTCTCACCTGCTGGACACAGGCCTGAAATCCTAGCATTCTGGGAGGCTATGGCAGGATTTCAAGTTTGAGCACAGGCTGGGCAACTTGTAACTCAGCGAGACCTTGTCTCAAAATAAAATGTAAAGCATGCTGGGATGGAGCTTGGTGTAAATGCTCAATCCCCAGTGTCCTCTCCCGAAAAAAAAGTAATGGTATTCACCAAATGCTAAAGGAACTTTAGAGAAGAGGAAGCTTGTCAAGATGGCTAAATTTGTATTCAAGCTCTAGGATTCTGTCGTTCTATTTTGAGTGCAGAAGTGGCATTTTTACCCACAAGAGTGTATTTGGTTTATAGGTGGGGCCAGCTCAAGAGTCACACACGTAATAAGCATTTGTTTTTTCATGAAGAGTTCAGTAAGATTATTTTCAACAAGAAAAGTAAGGTTTAGCCTTACTCACTAAGGCAAATATTTGATCTGTGCAGTAGATTAGTGTTACTGGAGAAGCAACAAAGAATTCTAGAGTGGGGTAACTACCCACCCATTGCTCTAATACAAGGGCACATTAGCACACCAACACTGTTTTCACATATTTTATTGTCCCAATGGACTGCATCTGACAGAAATTCTACTTTAGGTAAGGTACTGTACTAGCCAGCTCCTATTTTTCTAAGTTGTATACGAAGAGTTTGAGGGCAACACCCAGTTCACAAAGAATAATGTTGTAACCAGCCTTTTCACAATAAGACCTTACCTTGCAGTATCTTGTTTTGGCTTCAAATACTTAACATGGGAGTGCCCAGCTTCAGATAGAAGAAACTGGCCTATTCATAAATGTAATTTGGGACTAGGAATATAGCGTAGCAAGAGTGCTGGCCTAGCATGCATGTAGCCTTACATTTGATTTCTAGCAAAACAACCCCCCCACACACACCTTGACAATGTTATTAAATATATGAAGAAAATTTCAAAATATATTACCCCAAAATATATACACCCAGGGATTACCACATGCTAGGCAAGTGAGGCCAAATGGACAGGAGCTCAACCACTGTGCTACTGACCCCTTCTACATTTTTTTTTAGACACAATGTCTTGTTAAATTGCCTAGGCTGGCCTCCAACTTGTGACCACCTTCCTTGGCCTCCCAAATAGCTAGGACTACAAGCATGTGCCACGGTATGAGGCTCAAAATACGCCTTTTTGACACACAAATGATTTTTTAACTGAAGGCAAATAGGAAAAAGTAAAGAAAAACTCTCCCTATAACTTCTCTTCTGCCTAAAGATAAGATTTAAGTTCTTTACCAGAAACAACTCTAGCCTCTTCTCAGCCCAGAGACAGCACCTGGGAGTAGGGAAAACAACCTTCCTCCATGTTTCCCCAGATACATGCCTTCTTATATGCTCCTAGTCTTAGGAACCTAAAGCCTTTTCCCTTTAAGTCCTGTCCATTTTCCCACATATCTATTCTTTGAAGATGCTACATAAACAAGAGGTTTAAGATCTGCTTTGAGTTACTTCTCATTAAGGTGTCACACTGTACACACTGAGAAACCTGTTTTGTTTTCTGTTACAGATGTAAGCGCTATCAGGATTGTGGGAAAAAGAAGTTATTTTCTGTAAGTGCATATGAAGGGTATTTGCACAAGTATTATTTACAATATAGTAGCAAAAATAATCAGCAACCTAAGATTCCAACACAAAGGAAATCATCTAAATATCGATGAAGGGCTGGAGGAATAGCACAGAGATTAAAATGCTTGTTAGCAAGTTCAAGGCCCGAGTTCATTCCCCAGCACCATATAAGCTGGACGTGGTGGTACATACCTATAATCCTAGCATTTGGGGGGCTGAGGCAGAAAAGATTGCTGAGAGTTAAGACTAGCCTAGGCTACTATTGTAGTTTGGATCTGGAATGTCCTCCAAGAGTCTCATATATTTGGATACTGTGGGTTATATATGGAACCATTTTCTCTTAGGAAATTGGGGCCTGGTCAGGAGGGGTGGATTATGGGTGTGTGGACTGTATTATAGGCATGTGGTGGGGGTTTAAACCTGGAAGGGGCAGAACACTGAGGCTATACCCAGAAGGGGCAGATCACTGGGATTAGACCCGAAAGCATATATGCTGCTCCCTGCCTTCCTTCTGGAACTCAACTTGGCTTTCTGTTTGATACGCCGTGAGAAGTAGCCCATGGATTGACTGAGACCCTCTGAAACTGTGAGCTGAAATGAAACTCTTCCTCCCCTCATTTGTGCATGCTGGGTATTAGTGACAAGACAGCAACTAGGACAGGTATGTAGTGAGTTTCAGACCAGCCTAGACTACAGAATGAGACCCTGTCTCAAAAAAAAAAAAAAAACCTAACAACAAAAACCCCACCATGGATGGATTCCCACAGCAGACTATTTAGTCGATAATAATTGTTTGTTGGTGCTGGGGATGGCACCAAGGCTTTGCACATGCCAGGCAAGCACTCTTAACACCTAGCTAGTGAAATAACACTTCCAGTAAAAAAATAATTTTAAAATAAATATAAACAAATAGGTTTATAATATAGTAGTGAAAAACAGTAATTACATTTCTGTAAATGCAAATAATATCTAATTGTGGGTTGGGACGTAGATCCATGACAGAGCACTTGCTTGGCATGCATGAGGTCCTAAGTTCCATCTCCAGAATTTAAAAAAATAAAATCTGAAAGCGGGGCACAGTGACACACGCCTATACTCCCAGAATTCTGAGAGGCGGAGGCAGGAGGACTGTAAATTCATGTCCAATATGACCCCTTAATGATGCAGTGATCCCCATCTCAAGATATAAAATAAAAGAACAGAGGAGGCAACTCCATGCAAAGGTCCTGGTTCAATTCCGGTACTGCAAAAACACATTAATTAAAATTTTAAATCAAACTGTGCCAGACATCACCACTCTACAAATGTTATACTTTCCTTTTTTACAATCCTATGTAACAAGGTAACAAGACTAAAGTAGCTTAAATGACACCTTTTATGGTAAGGTCTCAAACTCTGTGGTTTAGGCTGGTCCTGAATTCACTATGTAACCAAGGTTGGCCCTGAACTCACAGCAATCCTCCTGCCTCAGCCTCCCCATTGCTGGGATTTAAGGCATGTGCCACCACACCCAACTACTAGCTACCACCTCTTTGAACCAATTTAGCATAAGAGATACATCCTCCTGATTCTCACCTGACTAGCACCTCTTCCCACAAAGCTATGCAATGACACATCTTCGTCAACCATACTCCTCCAGGAATGCTAAGGTAGAGCCAGAGGCATCAGCTCCACAGGACCCCAAAACTTCCTCATTTAGGAAAGAGCCATTCCCTCTTGCGGTCAGATGCTCCCAACCCAGCCAATGGATGCAAACAGATGCTAGGGAATGGTGGATGTCAGTACTGGCAGCTTACACGTTCCAGTTTTACCAACCCAAAGTGCCCAACTACAAACATTATCTGCAAAGAAAAAGGTCCTGGAGGATGTACACAAAGTTGTCAACAGTGGTTTTCTTTTAGTTTTCCGGAAGCTTTTACTTATCTGTGATTTTGTAATTTTCTTCAGCGACACAACTTGCTTTTTGAATAAAACAAAACCAATTTTGAAGTCAATGCCTCTCATTCTGCCCTCAAGGACAACCCACTCCCTGTTCTACTGGTACTTACATTCCTGAAGACACTCTGTGTCCGTGCAATAGGACTGGGACTGCCGCAGCTGCAGTGGATAAGGAGAGGTAAGTTAGCTAGCATATTCAAGCAAAAGTGAGCAATTATTACTAGAAAGATCATGTTTTAGGCCACAGTTAAGTGGTGAAGTGTACTCCTAGCATATACAAGGACCTAGAATTAATCCCCAGCATTAGAAGACAGACAGACAGACAAGATGGGGGGGTGGGGTGGGGGAACTAAAGGAGTAGCACAATGGTTGGAGTGTTTGCCTAGTGAGCCCAAAAGCCTAGGTTTGACTCCCTAGCACCACATAAATAACACTTGGGAGGCTGAGGCAGGATGACTGCTATGTTATGTATGTGAAGCCAGCCTGGACTACATAGTGAGTTCAAGACCAGAGCACCCTGCTCTATATCCTCAGCTTCCTTTTTCTATTATTGTTCTTTATTTTGAGACAGGGTCTTACTCATTACGTTACTAAGCCAAGACTGGAACTTGTGATCTTCCTGCCTCAGTCTCCACAGGTGCTGGAATATACAGTTATGGGCCATGTACTAGGTTTTGTTTGTTGTTTGTTCTTTTCTTTTGTTTTTGAGACAGGGTCTCACTCTTCAGTCCCAGCTGGTCCTGAACTCACTATGGAGACCAGGCTGACCTCAAACTCTCAGCAATCCTTCCACCTCAGCCTCCCAAGTGCTGGGATTACAGGTGTGCATCAGCATGCTCGGCTTATGTGGTGCTGGGCAATCAACCCAGGACCTTGAGCTTGCTAGGCAAGAGCTTTAACCGCTGAGCCCTGTTTTTTTTTTTTTTTTTTCTTGAGACAGAGTTTCTGTAGTCCAGGCTGGCCCTGAGCTCATTATATAGCCCAATCTATCCTCAAATTCACAACAATTCTCTTTCCTCAGCTCCCAAGTGCTGGGATTACAGGCGTGCAACACCACGCCTGGGTTATGTGGTGCAGGGGAATTGAGCTCAGCCTTGCACTTGCTAGGCAACAGCTGAATCGCTATGCTATTCCTCTAGGCCTCATGTTTTATTTTGTAATGAATGCTATCATAGAATGCATCATAACATCAAACTCAGATACAAATACAGAGTATACTAAAGAACTATACAGTCTGGAACAGACTTTTGTTTCCCACTCAAATCAACTTTATTTTTTTGAATTTTTAATTTACATATAGCACCCCTGTCCCTTCACTATTCCCTCAACCCCCTACAACTTTCAAATACACTGTGGTCTGAGCTGGGATATAGCTCAGCAGTTAGAACCCTTTGCCTAGCCAGCACAAAGCCTTAGGTTTGATTCTTTAGCACTATTTGACCTAGGCATGGTAGAGCATGCCTGTAATCCTAGCACTTCGGAAGTTGAGGTAGGAGGACTGCCGTGAGTTCAAGGCCAGCCAGAATGAGTTTAGCACCAACCTGGACTATACAGCAAGACCCCGTCTCAAAAAATAAATATACACAAGCACATACTGTGATCTGGTACAATCCACACATTTTAAAGAGTAAAAGAAGATTCACTGGTGACAGAAATGCCTGATGTTATATGTAATTAATTAATTATATGTAATTAATTTTTCCTAAAGGAAAAGTGCTAAACTGCTAAAGAACTACTAGAAAAGGAGTAAGCCTTTATTCGTGAGTTTTTTCCTCACAGAAAATTAGAAGTAGACAAGGTTGGAGGAATAGCACAGTGGTTAGAGTGCTTGCCTGGCAAGGGTGAGACCCCAAGTTCAATTAGCTCCCCAGCACTGCACAACTGGGCGTGGTAGTGCACACATGTAATCCCAGTACTCAAGAGGCTGAGACAGGAGGATTGCTTGTGAGTTGGAGGCCAGCCTGAGCTACACATTGAGTACAGGACCAGCCTGAGCTACAAAGCAAGGTTCTATCTCAAACAAACAAAGAAAAAAGCTGACAGAGAAAAATAGACTTTTTTGGCAGAAAATTCAATGTTAAAAGAATAATTTTTCTTACACAACAAGAAAATAATAAAAGTAATTACTGATGAAAGGCACAAGTGTCTGAGGCGTGCAGCGTAGCTCTCTGAAGCTGCCTCAGCTATTGGAAACACAGCACAGCCCTCTGAAGTGCAGCTGTCTACCCCGAGGCATGATGCTGGGACACCAGACACAGGGGTAACAGCCCTTTCTACAAACCAGACTAGCCACCCAATTTTAAACCTGCCTCGACTTTCCGCCACAATTCTACCATCCTACCCTATAAAAACCCTTTGCTCCCTGAGAGAGATGCTCTCTATTCCTCCCTCGATCAGAGACCCTCTCAGGCTTTTTCCTATAATAAGAGCCCATTTCATGATCAAGGTAGTGTCCCTGCCTTTATCTTCCCTTCTTTTAACAATTACAAGGGATGAAGATGGGAGAGAGGAGAGAAGACTGACAAAGAAGACAAGTAACGCTTTCACTTTCATAAGACAGAAAGAAAGGAATGTCAGGAAACAACACAGGACGGCGTGAGAGAGGGCGGGAGCCACTCCTCTGAATCAGGCAGTCGCGATCGCTGGGCAACCTCCATGATGGTACAGCTGCGGGACGAGCACGCCAGGCTTCCCAGGAAGGGCCCCGGTGAAAGGCGCCTGACAGCAGCTGTTAGGAAGTCAAAAGGCCACCATCATTGAGGCATGGAAGCCAAGTTCCTTGGCTGCTGTATGTAGGTAACAGCACAACCAAATGTCTCTAAATAATCAAATTATCATAGTTTGCTAGACACATCACTTGTCTATTTTTGAATCGTGTGTTCATGTACGTGGGCATTAATATGAGCATCTGTGTATATATGCACAGATATGTATACATATATGGAAGTATATGTCTATATAGACATAACAGTTACCTATGTGTTTTATCACGGTGAGCACTGAGCCTGCAGGCAGTCAGGGACGGGGCCTCAGAAGAAAGAACTGCAGGAAGGCAGCCGTCACTGCCTGATACAACCTGCAGGCCACTCCCGACACCTATTTACGGTTAAAATATGTTAAATGGCAACAAGGTGGCTAGAGGAATAGCTTGGAAGTTAGAGCACTTGCCTGGCAAGCACAAGGCCCTGAGTTCCACTCGGAAGCACGACATAAGCTGGACGTGGTGTCACACGCCTGTAATCCCAGCACTTGGGAGGCTGAAGCAGGAGGACTGCCAGGAGTTCCAAGCCAGCCTGGGCTGTTACGTAGTGAGCTCAGGACCATCCAGGACTATAGGACGAGACCCTGTCTCAAAAAATATATACACAGGGGCTGGAAGAATAGCTAAGTGGTTACAGCACTTGCCTAGCAAGCACAATGCCCTGACTTGGTTCCTCAGCACCACATAAATTTGGCATGATGTTGCACATCTGTGATCCTAGTATGTGGGAAGCTGATACAAGAAGATTGCCATGTGTTCAAGGCTAGCCTGAGCTACATAATGAGTTCAGGACCAGGCGGGACTACATAGATCGCGCCTTTGTCTGAAAATACATATATATGTATACATGTACACACACACAGCACGGTGTAGTGGCATATACCTACAATCCATTACTCTGGGAGACTAAGGCAGGAAGAATCCAAGTTTCAGCCTAGCCTAGAGGGCTTAAGTGATTTATCAAGATCCTGTCTCAATTAAAAACAAAAACAAAAAAAACAAAAACCTTAAAAAACCTGGGCCTTTAGCTCAGTTCAAAAACACTAGTTTCAATCCCTGGTACTTAGAGGGGGAAAAAAGAAGTACACTTTCACACACTTGCAATTTTTTTTTGAGACAGGGTGCCACTCTTTAGTCCAGAATAGTTCAGAACTCACTCTGTAGCTCAGACTGCCTAGAACACACGGCTATCTTCCTGCCTCGGTCTCCCAAGTGCTGGGATCACAGGCGTCACCACACCACCAGTTTATATGGTGCTAGGGAACTCAGGACTTCAAAGCTTGTGAGGCAAGCACCCTAACTGCGGTGCTACTCCTCCAGCCCTACTTGTGATACTGTAAAAAGTATTTACTGGTAACCTGTAACGCCTTAGGTACTCTACCAAGAAATTTAATCATTATCTCACTTAATCCTTACCACCATCCCTGGAGGTAGGTACTATTAATTCCTACCTCACTGGAAAGGAAACTAAGTTTTGGGGAGGAGGGGTGGCAAAGGAGGGAGAGGTAGCTAAATTTACTTTTGTTATTAACTCCAAAGTCTAAATTTAAAATTTTTTTTTTCCCCATTTTATTAATGTGTGTAAGTGCAAAACATAAAATTTACATGGATCTTGAGTATTTTGTGCACATATATTTTATGGCAAAGTTACAAATCCTTCCCTGCTCTCTTCTCAACCCTCCCCCTCCAGAGTCTAAATTCTTAACAATTTCCTTGTACTTTACAACTCAAATCATTTTATCTTGCTAGGCCCTGCAGCATAGGCCTGTAATTCCAGTACTCTGGGAAGTTAAGGCAGGAATATTCCAAGTTAGAGACCAACCCAAGAAACTTAGAACCAGTCACAAAATAAAAAACAAAAAATGGGTGGGGATGTAGCTCACTGTGAAGGCTCTAAATTTTTCTGTGTGTCTGTTTTGAGACAGTTTCCCTCCGAGGTTCAGGCTAGTCCTAGACTCTCTATGTAGCCCAGGCTGGCGTCAAAATCATGGCAATCTTGCCTCAGCCTCTCAAGTGGCAGGATTACAGGCATGCACCACCATGCCCAGCTCATGCAATGCTGGAGAATCAAACACAGGACC
Organism: Ctenodactylus gundi; assembly: GCA_004027205.1. Lineage (NCBI taxonomy): Eukaryota > Metazoa > Chordata > Mammalia > Rodentia > Ctenodactylidae > Ctenodactylus > Ctenodactylus gundi. Next base: position 27,720 of record PVKB01000920.1, on the reverse strand, counting down.
TTGCGCTTGCTAGGCCTGTGTTAGTCCCTCTTCAGTCTCAGGAGAAAAAACCTAAGTTGTCCAGACTGGATTTGAACTTTCTTTTTTTCTGGTTTTTTTTCTTTTTTTCTTCTTTTTTTTCTCTTTCTTTCTTTCTTTCTTTCTTTCTTTCTTTTTTTTTTTTGAGACAGGGTCTTGCTCTATAGCCCTGGCTGGTTCTGAACTCACTATGGAGCCCAGGATGGCCTTGGACTTAGGGCAACCCTCTGTCTCAGCCTGCCAAGTGTTGAGATTACAGGCATGTACCACCACACCCGGCTTATATGTGGTGCTGAGGAATTGAACTCAAGTACTTGGCACTTTACATTGCGCTTACTAGGCAAGAGCTTTAACCATTGAGCCATTCCTCCAACCTTGGACTTGAATTTTCAAACCACTTGTCTCAGCTTCCTAGACTTCTGGGATCACAGGCCTGCACCACCAGGCCCAGTAGGAAATACTTCAGAGACTTTTTACTGTTGTACCATTATGTTAGAGAAGGATATGAAATGAATTCATAGCACCTTAGCAGGCAAATAAGCTCCTCATAACTAAAAACAATTTATTAGCACTAATATAGAGTATAAAAGGCTATATAAAAATATATTTGTTACCTACCCATATGACAAACTTCATCAATGTATACCAACTGTAACCTGATTTAATCTCCAATAAAAGAATTCTGGCAAACACTTTAATCATGACTTCGTCCATTGTGGAACTTTAATCACAACATGCTTTTTTAGTGACCATTTGATGAAAATCCTCCAGTAATCAATATTCTCAGAAAAACAGGAGAGAAGAAAGTCAGATCAGTTCTCAAAAGGACTATCCTGTTCATCTCACCAGATTGATCAGTCTCCTCATTGCATGTTCATGAGAGCAAACACATTCACAGGGATCGAATCCACCTTCTGCCATGATGCCCGGCTTGATTTTACTTCACTGTTTAAATCTAGGAGGAAGGAAAAAAAATATTCTAAGACTCAGTTACTCTTCTAAGCTATGAAAAACTCACATCATACAGTTACAAGTTTTCCTAGGCTGAGGCCAGTCTGGTTTTTATTTTTTGTTTAAGACAGGGTCTTACTACATTACTACATAATCCAGGCTGCACTTGAATTTGCAATTTTCCTGCCTCAGCTGAGTTTGAGACCAGCCTGGGTTACATAGTGAGTTCAAGATCAGCCTGGACTATAGAGCGATACCCTGTCTGAAAAAAAATTTTTCTTAATTATGCATATTCATATTTATCAATGGTTTATACCTTGAAGTGCCAATCTTATCTATGAATTTATCAAATGAATTATGAATCTATTCAAGTGAATGGTTACTCCTTCTGCCACCAATAAATGCAAATATCTTCAGATGCTCTTAAGAGATCCTGTTTGGGATGGTAAGATCATTCTGCCTAATTATTTAATTTTATTAGCTCCATGAATCAAATTTTAAAGTAGCCTTTATCCCATCAAGAAAGTAGTCTAGGACTGGAGGTGTAGCTCAGCAGCTAGAGTACTTGTCGCACATGCCCAGGGCCTTGGGTTGGATTCTCCAGTAACAAATAAAAATTAGCCAGGTGCGGTGGTACATGCTTATTATTATGGTCAGGATCTGGGGTGCCTCCCAGGTCTCTCATACTTTGATGCTATGGATTGTCTATGGAACCATATGCCTAGTCTGAAGGTGTGGAGTACGGGTGTGTGGTGAAAGACAGGTATGTTTGCAGGCGTGAGGTGGGGACTTACCACACCTTCCACTGGGATGGGGTGGGCCACTGAGGCTGGACCCAGAAAGGGTAGATCACTGGAATGACACCTTAAAAGATACATATATGCTGCACCCTATCTTGCTTTGGGGGACTTCAGTCGGCTTCCTGTTAGCAATGTCGTGAGGAGCTGCCTCTAACTCTGCCTCTGCCATGTACTTCCACTATTGCTCACCACCAGAGCGGACTGTGACCTTTTGAAACTGTAAGCTAAAATAAACTTTTCCCCCCTTAATTTGTACACATTTAGTATCTAGTCACAGTGACAAAAAAAGTTACCAAGATAACTATAATCCCAACATATGGGAGGCTGAGGCAGGTGGATTTCTCTGAGTTTGAGCCCAACCTGGGTAATGTAGCAAGACTTTGTCTCAAAGAAAAAAAAAGTAATCTGAAAGAAAGTATGTGGGCTGCGTATGGCACACACAGATAATCCCAACTACTCAGGAGGCTGAGGCAGAAGAATTGCAAATCTAAGATAAACCTGAACAATTCAGCAAGACCTTGTCTAACGATAACAGCTCAGTGGTAGAAAGCCTGCCTACCATTCGGAAAGCCCTACACTCAATTACCAGTACAGCCAAATATTTTTTTTTAAAAAAAAAAAGAAAAAGAAAGTAAAAATGGTAACTGAGTTTACGGAAGAAAATAATGACAACAGCTTGTAAATAGCTGACATAAAGAAAAAGACAAACAGAAGCCAGCATGGGCCTCAGAGCAGCCAGATTTACCCTGCTCCTTAAAACAACTGTTTTAGCCTATTGTTTCTGCCTAAAACAAATTTTAAAAACTGAACAAAATACATCAAACAGTGGGGTTCTTTTCTTTCTTTCTTTTTGGCACCAAAGCTGGGGATTGAACCCAGCATCTTTGCACTGAGCTACCACCCAAGGACTTTATTTTTTATTTTGAAACAGGGTCTCACAAAGTCACTAAATTACCCAGGCTGCGTTCAACCTTGGCAATCCTCCTGCTTTAGCCTCTCCTAGTCCCTGGGATTAATAGGGGTCAGGTGTGTGCCACCACACTCCAATTAGAGTTTTCAAAACACCAGATGTCTAGGCTGGAGTAATGGCATGGTGGTGAAAGCAAGGCCCTGAGTTTGATTCCCCAGCACCACATAAAGCCAGGTATGATAGCACAGGCTGGTTAATCCCAGCACCTGGAGGCTGAAGCAGGATTGCTCCAAGTCCAAGGCTAGCTAGTGAGACTCAGGCTCCTGAGTGGCGGGATTACAGGCATGTGCCACCATGCCCAGCTTGGTAATCATCTTAATTTACAGAAAACTTGATTCTGAAAAATCAACAGGAGAACATTTTCCTAGACTGTGCAAAACCCTTGGTTCATATAACAGTACTGCCAAACAATAAACAAAAGAAACCCATGAACATAACAACCGAAAAATAAGCAAAGATCATATTCACAGGAAAATATAAAGCAATAAGCAACAGAAATGGAAGTGCAAATCAAAACAGTATTGTTTCAGCCTATCAGAAGACTATTTGTATCCAGACAAATAGATAACTTTGGGATGGTAGTGGGAATTAAACCCAAGGCTTTTGCAATCACCCACTAAACTGCACGCCCTAGTATGCAAAACTTTTATGTAAGGACATTCACTGAAATATTGTTACAAGCCAAAAAGTGGTACTACAAAATATTTTTCTTGATGATTCTGACTAAGTATGCAATCCTATACGACCGTTGAAGAGAATCATGTTTCTCAGGGATGGGGATGTAGCTCAGTGGTTAAAGAGCTTACCTAGCAAGCTCTCGTCCTGGGTTCAATTCCTAAGCACCTCATAAGCTAGGCAGCACATGCAGTGAGTTCAAGGCCGCACTGGAGTCTATAATGATGAGTTCAGGACTAGCCTGGACTACAGAGTGAGACCCTGTCTCAAAAAAAAAAAAAAAAAAAAAGATTTCTATGTGGTGATTTGGTTGAGGTGAAAACAAACTGCAGAATAGGAAGAAGGGCAAATTCATCTTCTATTTAATATTCTTCCACCTAAGACCTACGTGCCAAGCCTGGTGGAAGGCGACATGGAGATGCTATCTCTCCAGAAGCTAGAAAATACCATATGTAAGTGCAGGCTAAGCTGGGCCTGATGACACAAGCTTGTGATTACAGCACTCTGGGAGGCTGAGGCAGGAAGACTGCAAATTCAAGTGCAGCCTGTATTACATAGCAATGTATTAAGACCCTATCTTAAACAAAAAATAAAAACCAGACTGGCAATGTAGCTCAATGTCTTGACCTATTTCCAGTCAGTGCCACAAAAAAGGGGGAGAGAGGGAGGAAGAAAGGGAGAGAGAGAGAGAGAGAGAGGAGGGAGGGAGGGACGGAGGGAGAGAGAAAAGCTGGCAGCTAACTGGTTCACATTTTTTTCTCTGAGGCTACTCTGTGTTCCCTTATCTTTTTGTTTAACTGAATACCCTTTATTGTCAATGAACTAGTATAAATATCCAACAGAGAAAATCCTGAAAGTAAATATAATCTACATTTTAAGGTAGATAAACCAGTACGGTGGCCCACGTCTGTAATCTCAGCACTCCAGAGGCTGAGCCAGGATCATAAAGTTGAGGGCAGCCTGGACTACACAGCTTGACAGTGGCTCAAAAATAAAACAAAACAAAACAACAACAACAACAACAACAAAAAAGACAAAACTCATCCTTGAAAGTTTGTGTCTCAAGAGGGCTGAGACTGTGTGGTGTGGATGTTATCAAGTGTCCAGTAACAACACTGGGCCTTCATCCTCCCTATCCACATCATCCCGGGTCAGGACAGCGTTGGTTAAATCATATTTTTAATATGATTTTCAAAAAACGCAAATAGAACACTCAATACCTATCCAGTTCTGGGGTCTCTGAACAAGAAATGTCAGACTTGTTTTTAAATCACATCAGTAGCCATCAAAAGTGTAAACTGATCTATCTGCAAATCTCTTCTGAATCCATTTGATGAAAAAAAATTATATTTCAACTCCATACCCCCAAGCACCACAGCTTGAGAAAAGAAGCTATCTTGGTCTCCCACCCACCCTGCTGCTTAGCCACTGCACTCACTGAATATTTACTAAGCCTTGACAGGGTTTGCTTCTTCTGTAACTGTATATGCCAGGGTCATGTAAATGAACTAGAATTTTAAATTATTATCCAGTCTTGATTATACTCCAGCAAATGACAAAGTATACTGGTAAACAGCACATTTCTCGTGCTATGCTTCTGTGGAACTTTTTTGTGTGATCTTGAGCCCTATTCAGTACTACTCAGTTTTCAGTTCACAGTTTCCATTTAAAAATCCTTAAAAAAATAAAAAAGGAATAAAACCACTTTAAAAACTGGGCATGGTGGCACATGCTTGTTAATCCCAGCACTCAGGATGCTGAAGGATGACGAATGCTGTGTGTACAAGGCTAGCTGGGGCCACATACAGAATTCAGGATCAGCCTTAACTGCAGAGCTAAACACTGTCTCAAAAAAAAAAAAAAATCTAGGAATCCCATAAAACCCATCAACATCATCATCTGGCGGGACTTAGGGAAGCAGATACAGGACTAGATGAAGGGAAACTAGAAACGACTTGACAATGAAATTGGGGGACAGGTGCAAAAAAGTTTCTCTTGGCTTCCTGTCTCCGATGCTGTGACCAGTGCTCCTCCACCATGTGCTTCCACCACTGCCAGCTGCCCATGAATGGACTGTGCCTTCTGAAACCATGTGATAAAATAAATCTCTCCTTCCTTAGAAATAAAAGTTCTTATACTTCTTTTTTTTCGTGGTACTAGAGAGTGAACCCAGAGTCTCGAGGCATTGAGCTACATCCCCATCGTCTCAGTTACTTTTTTCGTTGCTGTGACTCAATACCTGACACACACAAATTTAGGAAAGGAAAGGTTTATCTTAGCTTACAGTTTCAGATGGTCACAGTTCATTCAGGGGTGGCCAGCAGCAGTTGAAGTACATGGCAGAGAGAGAGGTGGAGGCAGCTTCTCAGGACATCACCAACAGGCAGGCAAGGGAGACTCCTCGAGACCAGTCCAAGTCCCAGTTTTAGTTTCTCCTGCATCCTGGTATAGAAGGTGTGTCTACTACACACCCTTAGTCTTAACTCACATGCCTTTGGTCTTAACTCACACTACACGCCCTTAGTCTTAACTCACATGCCTTTGGTCTTAACTCACACTACACGCCCTTAGTCTTAACTCACATGCCCCTAATCCCACCACGCCCCTAATCCCAACAACTACAATCCACTCCTCCCAGCCAGACCCCAATCCACCAACATTACATGCCTCCATAGACAATCCATAACATTAAAATACATGAGACTTTTGGGGGACACTCAGATCCTAACCACAACACCCATCCACTTCGTTTTTTGAGAGTTTAGCCAGACCACTCAGGCAGCACTCAAACTTGCCATCCTCCTGCCCCAGTCTCCCACAGGGCTAGGATGATAACCGTGCTACCACACCCAACTCTACTTTTTTTTTTTAACGTATGAGATACAGTCTCACTCTATAGTTGAGGCTGGTCCTGAACTCAACTGTGTAGCCCAAGCTGGCCTCAAACTTGTGATCTTCCTGCCTCAGCCTTCCAGAGTGCTGGAATTATATACAGGCATGCATCAACCTGCCTGACCCTAACTCATTCTTTTTTAATGGCTGTATGTCAGTCAAAAACACGAAACTTTATTACACAAATTCAGCACTTAGGATTCTTCCGTTTTTTAAAACTAATATTAAAGGGGCTGTATTATTAAGCAATAATAAAGAGGGCTATCACAGTGGTTAGAGCACTTGACTAGCAGGTGCAAGGCCCTGGGTTAAATTCCCAGGCACCACATAAGCCAGGCGTGGTGGCACATGCTTGTCATCCCAGCACTTAAAAGGGTGAAGCAGGAGGATTGTGTGAGTATGAGGCCAGCTTGGGCTATAAAGAGTTCAGGACCAGCCTGGACTACAGAGTAAGATCCTGTCTCAAAATAAACAAATAAACCAAAATAATATTACAGCAGCCATCTTTGGGGCAGTACTTTTGTAGGACTCATTTTATTCATGCCCTGGATTTAAGGCTTTACCAACACTAGGAGGACAAGAGGAAAAACCTTCCTTTCAAAATCCCCCCAAATTCAAGCAGAACCACCTTACATCCCATCTAGCTTAACCTCCTCCTTTACCTTGGGTGTTATCTCAAGGACTAAAGTGCCTCAACTCTCAGGAATGGCATGTAAAAGGTTAACTCTGGAATTCAAGGAACAGCCCAGTAGTTTGAGAGCTTGTTTAGCCACCTCACTAAGGCTCTGAGTTCAACTCCTTGGCACCACATAAGCCGTATATGGCGGCACACACACCTGTAATCCTAGCACTCAGCAGGAGGACTGCTATGCATCCCAGACCTGGGATACACAGTGAGTTCAGGATCAGCATGAACTGGACTACAAAGCGAGATCTTGTCTTAAAAAAGGAGAACTTTGAAGTGAAGCAACCAGCAATATGTGAACCCACTCATCAAGGTAAACATCAGTAGTGTTAGTAACGGAGATACATAGACACCCTTTACTTTTTGGTACAAGGAGGACATTTCACTTCAGTGGAGTTCATCTCCAAAACCCAATCCTAATCTTGAGAAAGGGGCTGGAGGAGTGGCCACAGCATTTGAAGTGCTTGCCTAGCAAATGCAAGTCCGAATTTGATTCAGGAGCACTACATAAACTGGGTATGTGGTGGCACATATCTATAATCCCAGCATATGGGAGGCTGAGGCAGGAGGATTGCCAAGTGTTGGAAGCTAGCATCTACAGTGAGTCTGGGAGCAGCATGGACTATGGAGCAAGGTTCTGTCTCTAAATAAATAAATAGGGTACCAAGAATATAAATGTGGTAATCTCAGCACTATGGGAGGCTGAGGCAGGAGGAATGCAAGTTCCAGGCAGCCTGGGTAAACTGGCAGCTCAACAAGACCCTGTCTCAAAATTAAAAAAAAAAACAATGAGTTAGAAATACAGCTTAGGGCTCAATTCCCAGAACCAATAACAAAAAAAGAAAGAAGCGGGAAGAGGACTATCTGAGGCTCCTCATGTCTACCATGAGAGGTTTACTTTGTGGGCTGTGTATTAAACACAGGGTCTTCTTATATATGCTATCAAACGCTTTACTTTTAAATACCTGCAACATTGTGCATGTCTTTTAAACCTATAACATAAAGTATTTGTTTAAAAATAAAATCTTACAAACTTAAGAATTATTTTATGCCAATCTGCCTAAAGAAATATTTGAACCGTAAATTGACTGATCAATTAACACAACTGAGGTTGAATCCAGGGCCTCTGCACTGAGCTACATCCCCAGACCTTTTTATTTTGAAACAGGGTCACAATAAATTGCTAAAGTGTCTAGGCAAGGCTCAAACTCATACTCCTCCTGCTCAGCCTCTTTAAAGTACTACGATTACAGGCACGTATCACAATACCCAGGTAAAACTGTAAATTACCAAAAACACAAAGAAAGCCAGGTGTGTTGCACCTGGGAAAGCTAAGGCAGGAAGACTTTGAGTTAAGACCACACTGGGCTACACAGCAAGTTGAAGGTCAGCCTTAAGTACAGAAATCCTATCTTAAAAAAAAAAAATTGAGCGGAAGAAATAGCACAGCCGGTAAAAATGCTTATCTAGCAAGCACAAGGCCCTGATTTGGATTCCCCAGCACCATGAGCCCAGCATGGTGGTGCATGGCTATAATCCCAGCACTTGGGCGGTTGAGGCAGGACTGCTCTATGCTTGAGGCCGACCTGGGCTATATAGTGAGTTCAGGACCAGCATGTACTACAGAGCAAGACCCTGTCACAAAATAAATTAAATGAAACGTTAAAAAATAAAAATTTAAAGAAAAACAACTCCATACTAAATAATAACTACTGCATATTCAACCAACAGAACATTATACTGTATGGTAACATAGCATATATAGTAGAACTCACTTTTTTTGGAAACAGGGCCACACTTTGCAGTACAGACTGGTCCTGAACTCACTACATAGCCCAGGCAGGCCTGAAACTCCATAGTAATCCTCCTACCTCAGCCTCCTGAGGGCTGGGATCACAGGCCTGCACAATTACACCCAGATAATACTTATATATGTGGCTCAAGGGATTGAACTCAGGTCCTCCCACACAAAAGGCAAGTGCTCTAACCACTGAGCCTCACAGGACCTCATACCACAAGGGCAAGAACTAAGAGACAAGATTATAAAGATGCACAAATGGTAGAGCTCTAAGCCAGAGTTAATGAGCACAGCTGAGGCAGAATGGCCTGGAAACGACATGGAAAGTTTTCTCTCTCCTTTCGTCTTCAAATCAATCTTCCTTGGCACCCACATCGAAACAAAATTGTATAATCTATCAGATTCTCCTCTATACATCTCAGATCCATTCCTTACTTAAAAAAAAAGAGGACTGGGACTACAACTTTGCATGCTCAAAGCCCTGGGTTCAATCTCCTGCACTAAATAAATAAAAGCCAGTCTGGGGAAACAAGTATATAATCTCAGCATTCTGAGCAGCTAAAGCAGAAAGATTTCAAGCTAAAACCCAAGCTGGGCAGCTTGGCAAGACCTTGTCTCAAAAATCAAAATCAGGGGCTGGAGGAACGGCTCAGCAGTTAAAGCGCCTGCTAAGTACCCGAGTTCGATTCCCCAGCATCAAATAAGTTGAGCATGGTGGCACACACCTGTAATCCCAGCACTTGGGAGGCTGAGGCAGAGGACTGCCCTGGACTCCACAGTGAGTTCAGGACCAGCCTGAACTACAGAGCAAGACTCTGTCTCAATATATATACATATATGTGTGTGTGTATATAGACATATACATACACGTATATGTATATGTCTATATACACACACACCTTAAAAATAGGCTAGGAATGCACCTTAGTGTGAAGACCCTGGGTTCAATCCTCTATATTTAAAATAAAGAAAAGAAAAATACAGAATTGCTGTAGCTTGATTTTTCCTGAGGCTATACTATAAAAAATATGTATCTTTCTTTAGCCCTTCCTTTCTAACCCCTAATTTCCTCTCTTCTTCAACAAAGGTTAATATCCTGCTTTCTTTCAAGAACATTACTCAGTTCCATTTCCCTCACAAGAAATGAGTCAGAAAATCCAACATGCTTAATGTAAAAAGTAGTTTAGGCTTTACAAAATGCGTAACGTTAATAAGCATTTAAACTTGAGGAAGACTTACTCAATCTCAAAATGGTCACTATTAAGGAGACCAGATAAGTTTTCCTACTTTTCTATACATTTTATTTTGATCCAATATGTATAATGACATATAAGTACATAAAGATTGATATATATGCATACATATTCACATAAAACCCAGAAAAAAAACAAATGCTCCTGAAGGAAATAGCTCAGCGGTTAAAGCGCTTGCCTAGCAAACGCCAAGTTGGGTTCCCCAGCACCACATAAGCTGGGTCTAGTGGCGCACACCTATAATTCCAGCACTCAGGAGGCTGAGACAGGAGGATTGCTATGAGTCCAAGACCAGCCTGGGCTCCAAAGAGAGTTCAGGACCAGCCTGGGCTACAGAGCAAGACCCTTTCTCAAAAAAAAAAAAAAAAAAAATCAAATGTTGATATCAGAACTGCAAATAAATATGAATAGAGCTAAATTTTAAGAATTATGGAGTTTTTATTGAAATGGGGTTTCAACATGTAACCCACACTGGCCCCACACCCACTATGCAGCTCAAGGTAACTTCAAACTCACTGATCCTCCTGCCTAAGCCTCCCAAGTGCTGAGAGTACAGGCATGTGCCACCAAGTCTGGCCAAGAATTTTTAAAAGCACAGTAGTTAAAACGCATGCCTAGCAAGCATAAGGCCCTTGGTTTGATTCCCTAGTAACACTTAAGCCAAGCATGGTAATGACCGTCTATAATACAAGCACTTGGGAGACTGAGGCAGGAGGACTGCAGTAAACTGAAGGCCAGCCTGGGTTACACAGTGAGTTCAGGAACAGCCTGGGCTACAGAGCAAGACCCTGTTTAAAAAAGAGAAGAAAAAAAAAGAATTTTAAAAATAACTAATTGGTTGCCTAGGTCTTAGGTGCACAGGGAATAGAAACAATAAAATGACTTTTCATCATATAGGGGTTTTTTGCCTTTTTGTTTAATTTGCATGTATTTGTGTCTTTTATGTCTTCTGAAGCCAGTCACAGTGACAAGGCCAGCAGTAACAGCTACTTGGGAAGCTGAGGCAGGAGGATCATTCGAGCCTGGGAGTTCAGGGTCAGCTGGGGCAATATAATAAGATCTTGCCTCTCAAAATTAAACAGAGAAAGAAAGAAGAGAGTCAGATTTATGTCTTCTGAATTTACATCACATGACTAATTAAAAAAGTTTTAAGTATTTATTTTTTAGTGTTGTAGATTATACCATGAATTTGTACATACACATTACCATTAAGCTGCTCTTTTCTCTTTTTTTTTTTGAGACAAGATCTGTCTAGGCTACCCTTGAACTCAGCAATCCTCCTGCCTCAGCCTTCTGAGTACTGGGATGACAGGCATGTGCCACTATACAGTCTATATGGTGCTACAGAATTGAACGCAGGGCCTTGTGCTTGCTAGGCAAGTGCTTTTAACCACTTTGCTAGCCACGAGCCCAATCACCCATTTTTAAAATGAGAAAAACTGGTTTAAACTAAGCCAGCAGTATGACCACAATCACACTTAAGTCTAGCATGTCAGGCCTTAGACACACAGTCACACTGTAAATTCCCAACTATGTCCTAATCCACATCAGCCAGATATGACCAATCATGTAATTATATACTGATTTTAACCTCACAGAGTCAAATTTAGAGCACTGCAGAAGTTAGAAACTATCAGCTGTCAGCTGACTTCCCAACACTTTTTTTTTTTTTTTTTAAACAGGGTCTCCCTGTGTTACTCAGGCTGGTTTTGAAGTCATGATTCTTGTGCTGTAGTCTCCTTAGTAGATATGGGACTACAGGCTTTCAGGAGCAGCTCCTACTACTTTTTAAAATGATGTACCTTCAAGCTATATCTGTATCTTTGATGGTAAAGAGGCAAGAAAAGGATACAGACTCAGGTTCAAACACAGTCAGTTATTATTATGCTAGCCAGACATAGTCACTCACATTTGAAATCCCAGCACTCAGGAGGCTGAGGCAGGAAGACTTCCAAGAGTCTGAGGCCAGCCTGGGATACACAGTGAGTTCAGGAACAGCCTAGACCACAGAGCAAAACCCTGTCTGGGGGAAAAAAAAAAGTCTTGTTTCACTTCCTTTTTCCTGAAAAGGATATATCTAGAACATCCTCAGGGGATTAAGTTACAGGCAGAAAAGTTCTGGGGGTTTTGTCTGTCTTCTTTTGAGACAAGGTCTTGTTCTATAGTCTAGCGGTTTTAACCGCTGTGCTAGCCTCCAGCCCAATCATCCATTTTAAAAATGAGAATAACTGGTTTAAATAAGCCAGCAGTATGACCACAATCACTTAGTCTAGCATGTCAGATCTTAGACACACTGTAAATTCCCAACTATGTCTCAATCCACACCAGCCAGATATGACCGACCAATCATGTAATTATATACTGATTTCACCCTCACAAAGTCAAATTTAGATCACTGCAGAAGTTAGAAACTCATATATGCAAATCAAACAAAATGACCAAGAAAACCCTATGTAATGAAAAGTCTTTTTATTGTTTCTCTTCCCTAAGCACCTAAGTCACAGGCAACCAATTAGTTATTTTTAAAATTCTTTTTTTTTTTTTCTTTTTGAGACAGGGTCTTGCTTCGTAGCCCAGTCTGGTCCTAAATTCACCATATAGCCTAGATTGGCCTCAAACTCATGGCAATACTACTCTCAGCTTCCTGATCACTGGGGTTACAGGCTTATGTCACCATGACAAGTCTATGTGGTGCTGGGAAATCAAACCCTGGGCCTTGCTCTTACCAGGCAAGCGCTTTAACAACTGAGCTATGCCCCACCAAACCACATGCAGAAAAGTTTAAAGACAAATACAGAAGAAACTAAAGTTGGTGCTTCACTCTTACAGCTTATTAATATAATACTTTAACTACATATTCATATATAATTAACACCCAATTCTAGTACCAATCTTATTGGTGAGTACCTCTACAAAAAGTTCTAAAGTTATAAAAATAAAGAGAACTTGTATTTCTCTCAACCTTTAATCCCATTTCTATTAGTCTTAAAAAGTCAATAAGAATTTCCTGGGACTGGGAATGTAGGTCAGTGATTAGAGCGCTTGCCCAGCATGCCCAAGGTCCTGTGTTAAATTCCCTAGAGCCACATAAAAATTAGCCCAGCATGGTGGCACACAATCTATAATCCCAGAACTCAGAGGGTTGAGGCAAGAGGATTGTCATGAATTTGAAGCCTGCCTGGAGTACACAGCAAGTTCAGTGAGACCTTATCTCAAAAAAAAAAAAAAAAAAAAAAAGTTAGGGATGAACCTCAATTCCTCAATGTGAAGGCCCTATGTTGGATCCCTAGTTCCCCAGGGCTGAAAACAAAACACACACACTCACACACTATAAATTTATGTCTTACATTTCTGGAGGCTGGGGAAAAGTCTGAAATGAGAGCCCTAGTAGACCTAGCACTTGGTCAGGACCTTCCTTCTTGCTCATAAATGGCATATTTTCTCTGTGTCCTCATAGGGTAAAAATAGGCAAATAGCCCTCTGTGCCTCTTTTATAAGGACACTGACCCTATGTCTGAGGGCTCTACCCTCATAACACAATTACCTCCCAAATGCCTCCACCTCGTAATACCACCATACCCATGGTCAGGTTTTCAATGTACTAATTGAGAGGGCAATATATATTCAGTCCACTACATTTTGCTTCTGAGCATGCAAAACTCGCGTACCTCTCAAATGTAAAATACATGAATGCTATCCCAATAGCCCTAAAAAGTCCTAATGTGTTCCAGCATCAAGTCTACAGTCCAAAGGTCCATCTAAGTACCACCTAAGTCAAATAAGGGCTAGACTCAGGGTGTGCTCCATTCTATGACAAACCGCTTTCCAGCTGTGAACCTATAAAACCAGGAAAACTACCTGCTTCGAAAAAACACAGTGGTGGAAGACAGGCATGGCAGTGCACAACTGTAATGCTAGCACTAAGGTGGCTAGGCAGGACTGTTGAGTCCAAGGCCAGCATGGGATACATAGTGAGTTCAGGACCACCCTAGATTACAGTGAGACCTTATCTCAAAAAAAAAAAAAAAAAAACTTGGGACGATCCTCAATGTGAAGGCCCTATGTAGGATCCCCAGTTCCCTAGGACTGAAAGACAAAATACGCACTGTAAATTTATGTCTCACACTTCTGGAGGCTGGGAAAAAGTCTGAAATGAGACTGTCTCAAAAAGGGGAGAAGGGGCCAGGCAAAGGACAGATGTTCCCATTCCCAAAGAAAAAAACAGGTCCCAAATAAGTACAAAATCCAATAGGTCAAATATCAATTCCAGGGCTAAAGAGGAATGTTTTCTGACTCAGGGTCCTGCCTTCAGACACAGCAGGACAGGACAGGAGCTGGCTCCACACAGCCTCTCCTCCATGGGTGATCCGGGGACAGGGCTACAATTAAGCCCCCAACTTCCATTAAGCATTGTCCTGTTGTTGGTTTTTTGGTTTTGTTTTGTTTGTGGTAAACAGGGATCGAGCCCAGGACCTTCGAGTTGAGCTCTGTCCCCAGTCCATTTTTAAATTTTTGATCTTGAGTCCAGGGTCTTGCTAAGTCACTAAATTTCCCAGGCTAGGCTCAAACCTACAATCCTACTGTCTCAGCATCCCAATCTGCTGGGATTGCAGGCTTTGCATCATTGAGGTTGGGTTAGCCCAGAAATGTCTTCACCCTAATACTGTTTCATTATGGCAAGCTTCATCTTTCACAGAAACTAGGATATAAACTCAAGTTCTCTGTTACTTTGTAACAGGTATGTTTCCTCTCTTTTCCATTATCTTACTCAATTCCATTTGAGACCTCATGAAAACTGGCTTTACGGACCTATTTCTATCAACATTTTCTATAGAACTACTCAGTTTTTTTTCTCAGAAGATGGAGACTTTTGTCTACAGTTCTTTGTTCTGAGCCATCACCAAAATCACCTCTGAAGGTCCACTTAAGGAAATGCAAGGATCTAGCTTGTACTTTAAAATTCTTCCAGTTTCAGTTGAGTCCAATGGTGCAGGGCTGAAACTCTGGCACCACTGAGGCAGGCTGAAGGCTGGAGAGAGCCTGAAGCTCGAGGACTGCAAGTACAGACTTGGCAAGTTCAGCAAGACTCTCTCAAAATAAAATAAAATTCATCCCATTTCTACTCCCTACTCAGTCTCAAACCGCTTCATTTTTTGGTGTTTGTTATAGCAGCAACCTATTCTTGGTTCCAATTTTGCTGTGGTCCACTTGGACTGCTAGAATAAAATACCAGAGACTGAGTAGCTTAAAAAACAGAAATATATTTCTCATACTTCTGGAAGCTAGAAAAACCAAGGTCAAGGTGCTAGAACCTTATTCAATCTAGTGAGGGCCTGCATGTGATCACATAGTTGCTTCTTCCCATGTCCTCACAGGAGGAAGGAAGCTACGCAGCAAGGAAACTAGCTGCTGTTGAGGTGCTCTCATCTAGTCACCGTCCAAAGTCCCCTACCTCATAATACCGTATTGCAGGCTATGGTTTCAAATGTGAACTTTGGGGGACACAAATATCCAGATCACAGCACTTAGATATTACCTTTTTCTTCCTCAGTGACACTTTTTAATCCTTATCTGCATTTGATTCATATTCTAGAAATCACTTTAGATAACTTGGTAAGGTATCACGGGGTAGCAAAAAAAAAAAAAAAACTCCAGTGATAGCGTTATTGAAAAATAAATAAATCACTTAGCCTGTGACTAAAAAGTTGACAAAACAAGAGTGATGACTGCAACTATTCATTTAAAGATTAAGCGAGAATTTGTAGTAATGCTTTATAAGCCAAGAATGCACTAGGTCACCTCAAATCCAAGATATCTTTAACCTTTAGCCATTCACTGCCTTGAAGTATTTGGCTTCTCTTAGGCCACAGCTATCAATACCTCTGCAGGACAGACCGATTCTGAAGCTCTCATTTCTTGTCTTCTGCTGGCTGTAATTCACCTCCATATAATCCCAAAGCTCGCTCCACTTGGACAAGGCTGTAATCCCAGCACCTGGGAGGCTGAGGCAGAAGGATTGCTGAGAGTTTGAGGCCAGCCTGGGCGCCATAGTGAGTTTAGGACCAGCCTGGACTGCAGAGCAAGACCCTGTCTCAGAAAAATAAAAGGGGGGGAGGAGGGCTGAAGGAATGGTTCAGAGGTTAAAGCATTTACTTTGAAGAGCTAAGTCAAGCGCTAAAAAGTACCCAAGTTTGATTCCCCAGCACCCCATAAGCTGGGTGTGGTGGCAAATACCTATAATCATACCGCTCAGGAGGCTAAGGCAGGCGGATTGCCATGAGTCCAAGGCAAGCCTGGGATCCATAGTGAGTTCAGGACCAGCCTGGGCCACAGAGCAAGACCGTATTGAAAGAAAGAAAGAAAAGCTAATAGTCTTATAACAAAACATTGATGAATTCTGAAGTATGAGGTATAGCAAAAGAAATACTACTAATTTGTGAGTGATTCACACATATCCAACCCACAGCTTGCCTTTATTTTGCCCTAGCATTTTTGAGTAAAGAGGAATTTCTTGAGCCAAATACCAAACATGTAATATAATTAGTATACATAATAAAGTAATAAAATTTTCTAAAAATTTTTATTATAACATTAAAAAAGTTTCAAGGACAAAAAAAGAATGTAGGGGGTCATACCTGACTACATCATTCAAATGAAGCAAAGCTAAATACTTTTTCTCAGAATCATTCTCCTGCAACTGCCTGCCTATAGGATTTTCCTGAGCAAAAGAACTACAGAACTGCTATCCAAACTCATGTAACTTTCAGCCTCTGAAATCCATATCACAACCAAGATGACATATGTCACAAAGATGCACACAAATGTCATTCATGACTTCAGAAAAAAATGATTGAGGGGCTGGAGGGATACAGTGGTTAGAGTGTTTGCCTACCAAGCACAAGATCCTGGACGCAATTCCCTAGAACCACAAAAGAAAAAAGAAATGCTTAAACACTTGATGAAGCTTATGTGGTTCTGGAGAATCAAACCCAGGACCTGGCACTTGTTAGGTAAGTGTTTTAACTCTTGAGCTATCCTCCAAGCCCCAAAAGCAATGTTATTAACAGTAAAACCTCAGTAAACACAAGTTAAGAAAAAAAAAAATCTTTCAAGCTTTCCACTAAGTCAGTTTTTTCTATAGTAGCTCTGCCAAGGGTAAAACCCTACAAAAATATACATAAAATTGGTACTATGGGGCTGCAGGATGTAGCTCAGCATCGAGTGCTCGACAGTACAAGGCCCTGGGTTTGATTTCACAGCACCACATAAAAAATTAGCTTCATATGATAGCACACACTTGTACTGTCAGGACTGAGGCTGAAGTAGGAAGATTACTGTGAGTTCAAGGCCAGCCTGGGCTACACAGTTCGGGACCAGCACAGACTATAGAATGAGACCCTGTCTCTGCCTATAGGTAGATGATTGATTGACTGATAAGACTGACAGACAGACTGACAGAGATACTCTGTGGGTCCTACATCTAGATTCAACCAACTGTAGATTAAAAACAACTGGTGGGAAAAACAGTTTGAACTGAGCTGCCACAGACTTTTCATTATTTCCTAAATGACAAAGTAGAATAACTACTTCTATAGGATTTACATTATATTGGGTATTATAAATAATCAGTAGTTGAGCAAATGCTTAGCATGTGTGAAGCCCTAGGTTTCCCCCAGCACTAATAAAAAAGAAACTAGATAACACTGGACCTGTCTCAAAAATGAATGTATTAAATAAGCCAGGACTATACTCATGGCACAAGCCTATAATCCAGTACTCTGGGAGGCTAAGGTAGAAGGTCCACAGTTCAAGGCCAGCCTGGGCAATTTAGCCACTTGGTGAGATGCTGTCCCAAAATCAAACATAAGAAATGGGCTGGGCACTATGAAAAGCAGTACAGAAATTTCTGAAAATAGATCTCTCACTTAACTCAGCTATACTTCTTCTGGATATCTTCCAAAAGAATTAAAGTCATCATATAGAAGTAATACATGCATACCCATGTTTACAGCAGCATAAATTGTAACAGCCAGATCTTAAGAAAAGCCAGTATGACCGACAATGGACGAATGGATAAAGAAGATGTGGTACACTTACACAGTGAAGTACTACTCTGCCATAAAGACAAATTTGAGTCATTTGTAGAAAAATAGATGTACCTTGAGACCATCATGCACAGCCAAATGAATCACAGAAGGATAAACATCAATATGGTTTCTCTTATAGAAGAAAACCAAATCATAAAAAAAAGACAGATGGAAGATGACAGCCTTAATGAAGAGGGAAAACGGATGTGGGAGGTATTGAAAGGGTTAGAAGGAATATAATATGTAAATTTTAAAACTTTGTTAAAAGATGGGTTGAGGATGAAGCCCAGAGATCTAAATGCAGTAACAAATGAATAAACAAACATACATAAGGTTGGCTGGGGGTGGAGCTCAGCAGTAGAGTGCTTCACGCACCACCATATACAAGGCCTTAGGTTCAATTCACAGCTCTGAGGATAAAATACCTGAGGTTGTGCTCAGGTTATATGCAAATACTGAGCCATTTTTTATCTAAAAGACTTGGGCATCCTAGGATAATGGTGTCTGTGGGAGGTATGGACAGCAAAGGACTGCACCACATAAAAAATAAACTTGTGTTTTATATAAAACACACTGGCAGCCAAAACACTCACTAACCTCCAATTCTGATATATACCCATGAAGACTCTTACTGCACCATTATGAAATGTTAAATTTTAGAATTTCTACACTGGTAATACTTGTCAAGAAGTGCAAGCAAGCATAAATCAGCTTCATTCTGTACTTTCACAAAGTTGAGACACACATCTGTGCTTTGACCTAGATTTAAAAAAAGGGAAATGAAAATTCAATACAAAAATACCAAACAAAGAAACTTTCTCCAAAGCAAAAACACTGAAGACACTATCAAATATATATATATATATTCCCTACTATACCACTAATAATCGATTTTAGAAGTTTTCCAAAATGTTGATTATCTTAAAGCCATACATATTTCACATTAAAATGTTCAATCCTCCTTTACCCAAAATACAAACAGAAAAATAAAAGGTACATTCTCTCCTTGAAAGAACCTTCTATTAGAAATGCCAGACTAGGTGGCAAAGGACAGTAAGCTCAGCTACTCCAGAGGCTGAGGCAGGAGGGCTACAAATTTGAGCCCAGCTTAATACTTAGCAAAATACTGTCTCAAAATTAAAAAGGTGGGGTAGGGGCTGGGATATAGCTCAGCACTAAGGTCCAAGGTTCAATCCCTAGTGCCACCGTGGGAGGAAAAAAAAAAAAAAAGCAGAGGCTGTAGCTCAGCATTCTGAGCTCAATGTCTACTGGAGCAGGAGAAAAAAAGAAACTTTAATGCAAATTTTCTAGGGACACCCAAGTGCATGTATACGATATATACTTGTTGAGTAATGATTAAAGTCCCTTCACTTTGAAACATTAAATGCATTTAAACCAGTTGTGGTGGTGCATGCTTGTAATTCCAGCACTCTAGGGCACCGAGGCAGGAGGAATGCAAACTTAAGCCCAGACCGGAGACTCAGTGAGATCCTAAAGGTGGATGTAAGGTCAGCTCTGGGTTTAATCCACAGCATCACAAAAAAGTTTTTAATACAACTTAATTTATCATTAGGCTCATCGCTATTAATTCTTCAGAGCAAGGATTATTTAAAGCCATGATTCATTAGAGCACTGTTTATCATAGTGAAAAACTAGAAATTACATTCATGCCCAATATGAACTGAGAACTTCAAGTAAATCAGCTCATTCAAAATAACTCATATAGCCAGTTAAAAACCATGTTTAGGGCGAGTTAGGAGTATAGCTGAGTGTGGGGTGCTTGCCTAGTATACTGAATGCCCTGAGGTCAATCTCTAGCACACTCATATACATGTACACATATTAACCATACTGGATATAAATGACATACAAAACCCACATATGTATCCGAAGTACTGTGTACAGTTCTAATGTTGTAGTTTGAAGCAGTAGGTAGGGTACTGGATTAAACAACTCACTTGGGCACAATGGGAGTAGGAATACCCACACTTAAATGCATTTACCTTAACTCAAATGAAAACTATGTAAGAATAACCTCTGGCATCATATCTGACACCTATAGAAGAGTTCCCCAAAATACTATTACTACTACTGTGTAAAGAAGCAATCTCCAAGGGGAAAACTATATTAAAAATATTAGGAGAGGAATGGAGGAATAGCTCATTAGTTAAAAGCACACAAGGCCCTGAGTTCATTCTCTAGCACCACATAAACCAGGTGATGCATGCCTGTAATGTCAGCACTTAGGAGGCTGAAGCAGGTGGACAGCTGTGTGTTCGAGGCCAGCTTGGGTTACATATGTGTGTATGTGTATACATACATATATGAACATGAATATTCACACACACACACACATATATATAAATACAGAGAGAGAAATTCTCCAACATTAATGTGAAGAATTTGTTGAAGAACAAACTCGGAACAGATCTCTCCCAAGGCTTAATTTTATAGATCTGAAATAGGAATTACAAAAAATAATCACAGATCCAATGTCACAGGCCTGTAATCCTAGCACTTGTGGAGGTAGATATAGGAAGATCACAAGTTTGAGCCTGGCTTAAGCAATTTAGTGACTTAGCAAGACCCCGTCTCAATATCAAAACCAAAATAATGGGACAGGGATGTCATTCCATGCAAAGGCCCTGGTTTTGATCCCCAGTACCACGGGGGAAAAATGGGCGTGGAGGAATAGTACATTTAAGAGTGTTTGCTGGGATTACAGACATCTGCCACCAAACCCAGCTTCCCATTTTTATTTTTGATTTTGAGGCAAGTCTCAGTCCCTACATTGTCCAGGCTGGGCTCGAATTTGCAACTGTTCTGCCTCAGCCTCTCAGAGTGCTGGGATCACAAGCCTGCACCACAGGCCTTACAATCCTCATTTTCAGAGAGCTAATTTCCACTGGTGACTGAAAATAAGGAAACTTGAGAGAGTAGTAAATCCTGTAAATAAAATAACATAGGGGCTGGAGGAATGGCACAACAATTAAAGGATTTGCCTAGCAAGTGCACAGCCCTGAATTCAATTCCCCAGCACCACAGAAACTGGGCATGGTGGTGCACACATGTAATCCCAGCACTCGGGAGGCTGAAGCAGGATTGTAGTGAGCCCAAGCCAGCCTGTGCTACAGAGTGAGTTCAGGGCTAGCCTGGGCTACAGAACAAAATCCTGTTTCAAAAAAAATAATAAATAAAGAACTAAAAATAAAAAATAGAATAACATAAAACCAAGAGACAAAATAATCCTGTAAAGTGAAAATCCATAGCTGGTCATGGTGGCACACTCCTATAATTCCAGCATCTGGGGAGGATGAAGAAGGGAGACTGCCATGGGTTCCAGGCCAGTGTGTGCTAAATAGTGAGCTCAAGATAACCTGGACTACAGAGCAAGACCCTGTCTCAACAGAATAAAATAAAGTAAACTTAAAAGTCAACAACTATGATCCAATTGACATGATGGAATTAGCCAGGGCCAGATCTGGGAGAAAAATCAAGGCACAGAGGCAAGAGTTAGTTTGTTAAATTCCAGGAACAATAATTCTAATGGAAATTTGAAATACAAGAGGACACTGATGTGGTCAACCTCAAAGTAGTGAACTAGGCCAGATACAAAGAAAGATAAACCTGGCCATAATCCCAGCACTTCTCAGGAAGGCTGAGGCAGGAAGATGGCAAATTCAAGCCCAGCACGGGCAATTCAGAGATTAGGGAGACCCTGACTCAAAAATCTTAACTAGAAAATGGACTAGGAATGCAGCTTAGTGAGAAGATCCAGTACTTGGGGCTGGGGTGTGGCGCAGGGATTAAAGCGTTCGCTTAGCAAGTGCAAGTGGAGGCCCAAGAAAAGAGGCGGGGGAAAAAAGGGAAAGAAAAGAAAAAGAAAAAAAAGAAAAGAAAAAGAGAGGAAGTCAAAGGCAAAACACTAAGTAGTACCTGGTAAACTTTGGCTATAAATTTGTTTTTCATTCTGAATGCAGATGGATGCTTTCCAATAATATGGTGGGGTTGGGGGAAACAACACAATCTCATTTACATTTTGAAAGACTCTCATCTGTGATAAGGAGAAATTCCCACAGAAGTCAAAGTGGAAGCCTGGAGAGGAGTTAACTACAGAAGACCAGGTGAGAGATGGTCACACAGAAGTGAATACACACTGAACAGCAAAGAAAAGCTTAAAAAAAAAAAAAGAATTGCCTAGTAAGTAGCAAGTAGCTGGGACTGAAGAATGAAATATGCAAGTTTTAGTAAACTGAAAAAGAACTGACCCCAAATGGTTATCAGCAGACCTAGAATACTTCATGGTACTTATCCTTTGAAATTGAAGTAAGGAGGACACTTCCCTTTACAGCAAATTTCTTTGGTTGACAATGGAAAAATATATAACAGGACTAAAGGGTCACACACATAAGAGCCGATGTCAATAAGGAGCATTATGACCTGTAAAACCTTTTAGGCTTCCCTGGTGGAGTCCTGAATCGGTGCTGGTCACACTTGAAGTACAGTATAACTAAACTTGAAAGAAAACATAAGCAAGCAAAAAACCTTGCTCAACTTCCATACTGCCAACTCAGTCTGTGCTGGCTCTACCAAGAATTTTTTTTTTTTTTTAAACTAAGCTCTCTGTCACACAACGAGTATTTCCTAAATTTGGGGGCTGGGGGGTAGCTCAGGGATTAAAGCGTTTGCCTAGCAAATGTACGGCCATGGGTTCAATCACCCAGCACCATACAAGCAATCAGGAGGTTGAGGAAGGAGGATTGCCTTGAGTTCAAGGTTAGCCTGAACTATACAGTGAGCTCAGGACCAGACTGAACTAGAGAGATGATGTCTCAAAATAATTATCTCTTAAAATTTTAAACCCATGACTTTAATAATTGTGACTTCAACACAGTAAATTGTCCCTAAAAGGTCTAAAGTCCTTATCTACAAAAAAATTTAAATTTTGCTTAAAAACCAACCAGTATGTTAAAAAAGCAGATTGCAGAAAAGCATATGTGATAAGATACCTAAGTGGAAAACAGAAGTGTGAAAGGAGAGACCATTAACATTTTGTTGATTTATGGGTGGTAAATCTACAATGACCGTTCATTTTGCCCATCTGCTTTTACCAACATTTTTAAAATTATCACTGAGTACTTCATACAGACAAAAAACACTCGGGGGGGGGGGGTCTCAGGTTAGCATAAAAAAGCTGAAAAAAAGGAGCCTGGGTATAATATTTGTGTACCTAAGCAGGATTCCGATCTTAACAGAAGAAAAGTAAAATCCCAGTGGCATACACAAAGAAAAAGATTTGCTAGGAGACCCATGTTCTGACATAGGACTTATCCTTCATGGAAGTTACCTAAATTCCTAAGAACTCTTCCAGAATCTGACAGAAAACAAACAGTCTCCAAATATTTTTGCGGTTCTTGGAGCTGACCAACAAACACCTTAATGAGTTCTCCGAGGGCAAAAATGTTCTTTTTAAAAAACAAGTTAGGAGGCAAAGGAAGCAGGCTGGGAGCAGGCTACAGTGAAGCCATCCACGTGAGCAGTCACCTGAAGCGGACAAACGGAAACGCAGCTTTCTGCAACCTCCACTGCCCTGAACAGCAAGAATGCCTACGGGTCTCAAGAATAATAACACACCTGCGAATGAGGTCTTCCAGCTTCCGAATTACTCGTATGTACAGCTAACGGTTTCGGATGATACAACACGAAAACTGGAAGGTCTCTCCTACAAATGCAGGTATGAACGTGCGAGAAGGTCTTCCGACTCTCCTGATGCAAAAACGAAGACATTATATTATTAGAGCCACGTCCTCGAGGGCAACTGAAACCATCCTACCCATCTTCTACAGATGACAAATACTATCTTGGCCAGAATCCTAGCATTTTTAAGCAGCGACTCTGGAAAACTTTGGCTTGAAGCAGGACACAATACTTGAGCTACTGCCCGTGTAACCAATCTATCGTACGGCACTCCTAATAACGGCTGCCTCAGTTCCACTGACTGAACAAAAACTGAATCCTTGAAATTCACAACACAGGGGACCAAAAAGCCCTCGCTTCGAGGATGGCAGCTCGCCTTTATCACCAATCACAACAAAGGGCACAACCTGGCGGCTTTCAGACCCAAGAAGGGTCGAGGAAGACGGGTACGCGAAACTCTCCATTTCAGGGTTGTTGAGTTTTTCCTCCCAACTATGACTTTTTACTCCATTACACGCCTCCGCCCGTGTTGATCATCTGGCTCTAAAAATAAAACCACCCAGGGCTCCCGTTCACTTTCCTGCCCAGCCCGGCTTCCTGCAGAGAAAGCGCAAGTGCAGGCTCTCAGGATCGCTCCTCTCCGGGCACGCAACCTTGGCGCCAGGGGGCTCCTCGGTCCCGAACGGCCACCCGGCGACCGGGGAAGAACCGACCCGAGAAGCAGCCTCTCTCTGCCGCAGCCGCCGCAGTCCCCGAGAGCCTTGGGAGCCCCCAGGAAAAACCCGGGTGAGGTGAGGTGGGCCAGCCAACAGCGGTGGGAGAGGGGAAGACACTCACCCGCCCGGACAACAACCGGCGGGGAGGGAGGGTGAGGGCCGGGACCGAGCCACGGCAAAGGCCGCCTGGGGCTTCCGGAACGCGGCTGCTGCTCCGGGCCGCCGGCTTCCTCCCCCTGCTCTGTTTGGATTCGACAGACCACGTCACTCTCGGCCACGAGACCCGGATCTGCCGGCTCCCGCGAGCGGCAGCGCAACAGATTGTAGCGCCACGAGACCTCGGAGGCTCCGCCTGCCGAGCATGCGCGCGCCGCGCGTCCGCCTCGTGATTGGGCAGACGGGCCGGGCGCGAGCCGCTTCGGCGCTTACGTCACCCGGTGCGTGGGGGGCGCGGAGCGCGGGGGATGTAGTTCCGGTTGGGAGGGGTGGGGCTGAGAACTGTGAAGGAAGCCTGAGCTTGTTTGTGTTGAATTACCCCGCGTAGCAGCTGTTTCCTATTTCGTGGCACCGTCTTCTAGTTTATGTTTCCCATTCCTGAGCGAGTGATTTCACTCGGCCGTAGTCTTTGTAATACTGGGGGCTTAAGAAGTGGGCATAAACTGAAGTCGCCGAAGACCGAGCATACCTGTACAAATGGTGATGTGTACATCGCCCAGGCCGAGGTAAAAACTGGATTTTGAGTTTAACGAAAGAATGTCAATTATGGCAATTACGGATCCCTTTCACTTAATCCCCCCTGGCATTTTTGCACCGGAAAGCTGACCCAAATTAAGCTTAAGAGAAACTTGTAAAAAAGCGGAATCGCTAAGTGACCCGCTGGCCAGAAAGTAGTGGGGAGGGAAGGGAGGAATGCTGGTGGGAGTCAGTCAGCCTAAGCCTTCCTTGCTTTGGCTTTAAGGGCTTGGAATTAAGGATGCAGCTTCTGGGTTAAGAACGCTATTTTTCAGACTGAATTGGTGCTTCCTGCTCTTTCTGTCAAGCGAATTACCCAGAAAATTACCAACTTGACAAAACTTAGGCCTACTTCAGTTTTCTTGGGTCTGTGAATTGACAAACTTTAAAATGCCACTATTGCCAGCCCAGCTTGATGCTGCGTGCCTGTCTCCACCGCCTCCCCTCTCAACTTAAAAAAAATGGAACCAGTAATGAAAGTATTAGTCACAGAAATTTCTCAGAGGTGCCTCTTGACCTATCTTGCAGGAAAAGTGAAAGCTGTAAAACTTGATCTTTTCAACACCATCATCTTTTACCTCTGCTAATTGTTATCAACAAACTGAATCACCTTCAGCAAACCAGTATAATTTGTAAAAGGGTTTGTTTTAATTAAAGTGAATATTGAACACAGGTAAAGCTTTGGAAAATTTAAGATTTCTGGCAAAAAATCAATGTTTCCTAGTTAATAGTGATTACAGGATAGGATATCTATTTTTAGTTTTTTGAGGAATCTCCATCCTGCTTTCCATAGTGGTTGTACCAGTTTGCAGTCCCACCAGCAGTGTAGGAGGGTTCCTTTTTCCCCACAACCTCACCAGAACTTGTTTTTTGAGTTCTTAATACCAGCCATTACTGGAGTTTGATGGAATTTCAGTGTTGTTTTCTATTTGCATTTCTCTATGGATAAAGAAGCTGAATTTTTTTTTCATGTATTTTTGGCCATTCAGACTTCTGAGAACTGTATTCATTTTTGTTGCCCAGTTTTTGATTTGGCATTTTATTTGGGGGGTCAATTTTTTCAGTTCTTTTTTTAATTGCTAAAATTTTAGTTTATGTTCTATTTCTTAACATGTAATGTAAATCAGAGTTTTCTTCCTCTTTCTCTGAGGTCATGGAACATCCTTTAGAATCAACTTCAGTGTCTGTTCTTGTTTTGCTACCAATTTGTTGTGTTCTACTGGCCTTTGCCTCAGTGAGCACAGTTCAGAAGATAACTGCCATACCTTCACAGGTGGGCACCCAGAGGCTGCTTTGGGAGATTAGTTTAGGGATCTCATGCTTTTTGCACCCATTTGCTCTTCCTGAAAGTTTCTCTGGCCTTGCTTTAACTTTGGTTTGGGTAAAGAGGGACAGGTAGCTGCCTTGTCCCCGTTTCTTACTGCTTCAGTGGCAACTTGATACTTCTTTACCTTTGTCATAGGTTCCAGGCTATGGGCTTTCCTCTGTGGATGCTGGTGGCTAAGGGGTGCTCTCATTTAGGCTGCAGCTGCTTTCTGGACTGCTGTTTTTCTCCACTTTCAATCTGTCTTTGGGATTTCTGACATTTTTGTGGCTTCCTTTCAATTGTTGAGGCACTAGCTAAGTTGAACAGGCATTTTTTAATTACAATCTCAACTTTTTAAGTGAGTCCACAAGGAAATATTACGTAGCTCTGTTACATGGTCACCATCTTCCCTGGAAGTCAGTTCTTTGTGTATTCTAGATAATAGTAATTTGTCTGAGGGGCACCTGTCAGAAGTTTTTTTCCCATTCCATCTTCACTGTGTTGACTGTCTCCTTTGCTGTGCAAAAGGTTTTTGATTTGGTATAATCTCACATGTTGATTATTAGTGTTATCTCATGAGTTTTGGGTGTTTTATTGAGACAGTTGTTGTCTCTGCTAATGTTTTCAAGGGTTTTACCTACATTTTCTTCCACTAAGTTCAGTGTTTCCATTTTAATACATAGATCTTTCATCCATTTTTATTTGATTTTGGTAATGGCAAGAGATTTGGGTCTAGTTTCATTCCTGTGCATGTGGCTAACGACTTTTCCCAGCACCATTTGTTAAAGAGGCTATCTTTACCCCAGCATATGTTTTAGGTCCTTTGTCAAGTATGAGATGGCTGCAGCCTGGGCTACAGAGCAAGACCCTGTCTCAAAAAAAGGAGGTGGGGGGTGGAGGAATGGCTCAGTGGTTAAAGTGTTTGCATAGCAAGTGCTAAGTCAAGCGCCAAGTACCCAAGTTCAATTCCCCAGCACCACATAAGCCTGGCATGGTGGTGCATGCCTGTAATCCCAGCACTTGGGAGGCTGAGGCAGGAGGATTGCCATGAATACAAGGCTAGCCTGGGCTCCATAGTGAGTTCAGGACCAGCCTGGACTATAGAGCAAGACTCTGTCTCAAAAAAAAAAAAAAAAAAAA